>CM059795.1:3922006-4067006 GCA_030435695.1 Brachymystax lenok tsinlingensis | reverse complement strand
GTAGTGGGTAGGAGTGGTGGTAGTGGGTAGTGGTGGTGAGTGGGTAGTGTGTAGTGTGTAGTGGTGGTAGTGGGTAGTGGGTAGTAGTGGTGGTAGTGGGTAGTGGGTAGTGGGTAGTAGTGGTGGTAGTGGGTAGTAGTGGTGGTAGTGGGTAGTGGGTAGTGTGTAGTGGGTAGTAGTGGTGGTAGTGGGTAGTGTGTAGTGTGTAGTGGGTAGTAGTGGTGGCAGTGGGTAGTGGGTAGTAGTGGTGGTAGTGGGTAGTGTGTAGTGTGTAGTGGGTAGTAGTGGTGGTAGTGGGTAGTGTGTGCACCTGTTTTCTGTCTCCAGTTCATTCTTCCTGCTGTTTGCGTCCTCCAGTAGACTCTGCAGCAGAGAGATCTTCTCATTATCAGAGCCCTCCTGGGCCAGCTTCAACATGTTGTTCTCATGCTGCAGTCTGATCAGCTTCTCTCTGGAACAGAGGACCATCACAACACATTACTGTCTAACAGGGTAACACACAGAGACAGACCCAAACGCACAGAGACAGACCCAAACGCACAGAGACAGACCCAAACGCACAGAGACAGACCCAAACGCACAGAGACAGACACACAGACCCAGACACACAGACCCAGACACACAGACCCAGACCCAAACACACAAGAGACAGACCCAAACACACAAGAGACAGACACTAAGTGGTAAGGCTGTCTGCAGGCTGTACAGGGTGGGGTTACAGCAGTGGTAAGGCTGTATTCAAACTAGAGGTATTCACAAATCCACCTGTACCCGAATACCTGAGACCCGATGCGGGTCTGGATTCAGAATTCTAAATAATGGTCACGGGTTTGGGTTGGATCTGATATGATTGTCACAGGTCTCGGGTATGTGTCAGACCTTTAAACAGGTCAATATTCGCAGGGCCAGACGGATTACCAGGACGTGTACTCAGAGCATGCGCTGACCAACTGGCAAGTGTCTCCACTGACATTTTCAACCTCTCCCTGTCTGAGTCTGTAATACCAACATGTTTAAAGCAGACCACCATAGTCTCTGTGCCCAAGAGCTTCTGTAGTCATGAAGTGCTTTGAAAGGCTGGTCATGGCCCACATCAACACCATCATCCCAGAAACCCTAGACCCACTCCAATTTGCATACCGACCCAACAGATCCACAGATGATGCAGTCTCTACTGCACTCCACACTGCCTTTCCCACCTGGACAAAAGGAACACCTATGTGAGAATGCTATTCATTGACTACAGCTCAGCGTTCAACACTATAGTGCCCTCAAAGCTCATCACTAAGCTAAGGACCCTGGGACTAAACACCTCCCTCTGCAACTGGATCGTGGACTTCCTGACAGGCCGCCCTCAGGTGGTAAGGGTAGGCAACAACACATCCACCACGCTGATCCTAAACACAGGGGCCCCTCAGGGGTGTGTGCTCAGTCCCCTCCTGTACTCCCTGTTCACTCATGACTGCATGGCCAGGCACGACTCCAACACCCTCATTAAGTTTGCAGACGACACAACAGTGGTAGGCCTGATCACCGACAACGACGAGACAGCCTATAGGGAGGAGGTCAGAGACCTGGCCGGGTGGTGCCAGAGTAACACCCTCTCCCTCAACGTAACCAAGACTAAGGAGATGATTGTGGACTACAGGAAAAGGAAGACCGAGCACGCCCCCATTCTTTTTTTCTATTTTACTTCACCTTTATTTAACCAGGTAGTTCTATATGATGTCATAATACATCTTTATTTAACCAGGTAGTTCTATATGATGTCATAATACATCTTTATTTAACCAGGTAGTTCTATATGATGTCATAATACACCTTTATTTAACCAGGTAGTTCTATATGATGTCATAATACAGGTAGGCCAGTTGAGAACAAGTTCTCATTTACAACTGCGACCTGGCCAATATAAAGCAAAGCAGTTCGACACAAACAACAACAACAGAGTTACACATGGAGTGAAACAAACATTCAGTCACAAATACAGTAGAAAAAATTCGGCCAAAGGAGGAATTGGCTTTGGGTGTGACCAGTGAGATATACCTGCTGGAGCGCGTGCTACGGGTTGGTGCTGCTAAGGTGACCAGCGAGCTGAGATAAGGCGGGGCTTTACCGAGCAGGGACTTGTAGATGACCTGGAGCCAGTGGGTATGGCGACGAGTGTAAAGCGAGGGCCAGCCAACGAGAGCGTACAGGTCGCAGTGGTGGGTGGTATATGGGGCGTTGGTGACAAAACGGATGGCACTGTGATAGACTGCATCCAATTTGTTGAGTAGAGTATTGGAGGCTATTTTGTAAATGACATCACCGAAGTCGAGGATCGGTAGGATGGTAACTTTTACGAGGGTATGTTTGGCAGCATGAGTGAAGGATGCTTTGTTGCGGAATAGGAAGCCAATTCTAGATTTAATTTTAGATTGGAGATGTTTGATGTGAGTCTGGAAGGAGAGTTTACAGTCTAACCAAACACCTAGATATTTGTAGTTGTCCACATATTCTAAGTCAGAACAGTCCAGAGTAGTGATGCTGGACGGGCGGGCGGATGCGGGCAGCGATCGGTTGAAGAACATGCATTTAGTTTTACTTGCGTTTAAGAGCAGTTGTAGGCCACGGAAGGAGAGTTGTATGGCATTGAAGCTCGTCTGGAGGGTAGTTAACACAGTGTCCAAAGAGGGGCCAGAAGTATACAGAATGGTGTCGTCTGCGTAGAGGTGAATCAGAGATTCACCTGTAGCAAAGAGCGACATCATTGAAGTATACAGAGAAGAGAGTGGCCCAAGAATTGAACCCTGTGGCACCCCCATAGAGACTGCCAGAGGCCCGGACAACAGGCCCTCTGATTTGACACACTGAACTCTATCGGAGAAGTAGTTGGTGAACCATGCGAGGCAATCATTTGAGAAGCCAAGGCCGTCGAGTCTGCCGATACGGTTGTGGTGATTGAGTCGAAAGCCTTGGCCAGATCAATGAAAACAGCTGCACAGTAATGTCTCTTATCGATGGCGGTTATGATATAATTTAGGACCTTGAGCGTGGCTGAGGTGCACCCATGACCAGCCCTGAAACCAGATTGCATAGCGGAGAAGGTACGGTGGGATTCGAAATGGTCGGTAATTTGTTTGTTAACTTGGCTTTCAAAGACCTTAGAAAGGCAGGGTAGGATAGATATAGGTCTGTAGCCGTTTGGGTCAAGAGAGTCACCCCCTTTGAAGAGGGGGATGACCGCAGCTGCTTTCCAGTCTTTGGGAATCTCAGACGTCACGAAAGAGAGGTTGAACAGGCTAGTAATAGGGGTTGCAACAATTTCGGCAGATCATTTTAAAAAGAAAGGGTCCAGATTGTCTAGCCCGGCTGATTTGTAGGGGTCCAGATTTTGCAGCTCTTTCAGAACATCAGCTAACTGAATTTGGGAGAAGGAGAAATGGGGGAGGCTTTGGCGAGTTACTGAGGGGGGTGCAGGGCTGTTGACCGGGGTAGGGATAGCCAGGTGGAAAGCATGGCCAGCCGTAGAAAAATGCTTATTGAAACTCTCAATTATTGTGGGTTTATCGGTGGTGACAGCGTTTCCTATCCTCAGTGCAGTGGGCAGCTGGGAGGAGGTGCTCTTATTCTCCATGGACTTTACAGTGTCCCAGAACCTTTTTGAGTTTGTGTTACAGGAGGCAAATTTCTGCTTGAAAAAGCTAGCCTTGGCTTTCCTAACTGCCAGTGTATATTGGTTCCTGACTTCCCTGAAAAGTTGCATATCACTGAGGCTGTTCGATGCTAATGCAGAACGCCATAGGATGTTTTTGTGCTGGTCAAGGGCAGTCAGGTCTGGAGAGAACCAAGGGCCATATCTGTTCCTGGTTCTACATTTCTTGAATGGGGCATGCTTATTTAAGATGGTGAGGAAGGCACTTTTAAAGAACAACCAGGCATCCTCTACTGACGGGATGAGGTCAATATCCTTCCAGGATACCCAAGCCAGGTTGATTATAAAGGCCTGCTCGCTGAAGTGTTTTAGGGTACGTTTGACAGTGATGAGGGGTGGTCGTTTGACCGCAAACCCATTACGGATGCAGGCAATGAGGCAGTAATCGCTGAGATCTTGGTTGAAAACAGCAGGGGTGTATTTGGAGGGCAAGTTAGTTAGGATGACATCTATGAGGGTGCCCATGTTTACAGCTTTGGGATTGTACCTAGTAGGTTCAATTATGATTTGTGTGAGGTTTAAGGCATCAAGCTTAGATTGTAGTTGTTGATTCTCATCGACAGGGCTGTAGTGGAGCAGGTTGAGAGCTTCAAGTTCCTTGGCGTCCACATCACCAATAAGCTAGAATGGTCCAAACACACCAAGACAGTTGTGAAGAGGGCACGACAACACCTATTCTTCCTCAGGAGACTGAAAAGATGTGGAATGGGTCCTCAGATCCTCAAAAGGTTCTACAGCTGCACCATCGAGAGCATCCTGACCGGTTGAATCACCGCCTGGTATGGCAACTGCTCGGCCTCTGACCGCAAGGCACTACAGAGGGTAGTGCGTACAGACCGTTACACCACTGGGGCCAAGATTCCTGCCATCCAGGACCTCAATACCAGGCCGAGGAAGGTCCAAAAAATTGTCAAAGACTCAAGCCACCCTAGTCATATAGACTGATCGCTCTGCTACCGCTCGGCAAGCGGTACTGGAGTGCCAAGTCTAGGTCCAAAAGGCTTCTTAACTACCCCCAAGTTAGTGTAGCAGCCACTAGACTGTGCTACGCTACACTAACGCTAGCTGTGTTTCCAGCCACTAGACTGAGCTACGCTACACTAACGCTAGCTGTGTTTCCAGCCACTAGACTGAGCTACGCTACACTAACGCTAGCTGTGTTTCCAGCCACTAGACTGAGCTACGCTACACTAACGCTAGCTGTGTTTCCAGCCACTAGAATGAGCTATGCTACACTAAGGCTAGCTGTGTTTCCAGCCACTAGACTGAGCTATGCTACACTAACGCTAGCTGTGTTTCCAGCCACTAGAATGAGCTATGCTACACTAAGGCTAGCTGTGTTTCCAGCCACTAGACTGAGCTATGCTACACTAACGCTAGCTGTGTTTCCAGCCACTAGACTGTGCTACGCTACACTAACGCTAGCTGTGTTTCCAGCCATTAGACTGAGCTACGCTACACTAAGGCTAGCTCTATCAGCAGGGAATGTCATTCCATTCCATAGCTCTTGGAAAGCAGCTAGAACAAAGCTGATGTAACTCAGAAGGATCTGGAGACATACTGAACATTACATAATTAACAAGCATAACTCTCAGTCCACGGTACATTACCCAGCCAGGCCACTCATCAGCCTTATACAAAAGCAGACAGAACACAACAGAAAAAGCCTTGAAGGTATCTGGCTGTGCCGAGCGCAGCATGTCAAATCGACTAGAGGGTAAACGACGCCCATAGAAGAAGACAGGTCTAATTGGTTTAGTGTAAAGAACGGTCCTTTGAAGTGGTCACGTCAAGTCAACGAGCCTTGATAAGGGTTTATAAACACATATTGGTATCTAACGTAAACCGAGCACTAATCTTTAAAATGTGGATGAAGTATGATAACAGATACCACATGTCAGTTTGAGGACTGGGGGTAGTTAAACAATACACATGCTAGTTATGACCCAAAAGACTTCAAGATTCCTCCCTGCAAACACAGCCTGTTGGATGAAAGCAAACACTGTGTGAGATGCATTATGGGTGAATGTAATATGCATTATTCAGTCTGGGGGCGGGCTGTGGAATGTCTGGGCGTTCAACCTATCATACCGGATCTCTGGGGTGATGATCTCTTCAGCCAGCGAATCAGAGCCCTCGTTACTGCCGAGTGGAACCATGCCTGGAGAAACAAAAATACATTGCCAGACACAACTCTGATAACTAAAACAGACTAGAGGCACTGTAAGGACATGAATATGAACAAACTACGCCAAAGACGTCACTGCTGCAAGCAGCAACAAGTCAACTGAGCAGCCCTCAACCTGCTTTCATCATTCAATAACATATCGTCCAGTTCTTCTCTTTCTCTCGTCAAGACACAGACACTGACAGCAGGGGGATGCACTTGAGGGATAAACAGATCAACGATAAGGAGTGTGTGTTTTTCACCTGTAGAGAGTTGTTCCTTCTGAGCCTTAACGCAACGCAGCTCCTCAATGGTCTCCTTCAAAGAGTCTCTCTCTGACCTCATACGCTGGAAAGAGGGAGGGAAGGAGAATGAAGCTCCATGTTACATAACAGAACAGTGCTAAATATCATTATCTCAAGCTGTTACAGAGTTGCAGGTACTAAATGTTGAGGTCTAACTCTGCAGGAAAAAGATTGGCTCAAATTCTGAGGAAAGGAATCTGTTGCGATGGACAAAACAAACATGATTCCAGTACACACACTTATCTCGGAGCATTAGAGCAGACCACGGCCCGCTTCCCGTTACAGACCACGGTCCGCTTCCCGTTACAGACCACGGTCCGCTTCCCGTTACAGACCACGGCCGCTTCCCGTTCCACTTCTGTCATTATTACAGATGACTGGTTGACTGTCCTGTTCTGTAAACTATAGTAGTACTGAAGTACAGTACTGTAAAGTCAATGTTGACCTGTAGTTCTGTAAATTAAAGTAGTACTGAAGTACAGTACTGTAAAGTCAATGTTGACCTGTAGTTCTGTAAACTATAGTAGTACTGAAGTACAGTACTGCAAAGTCAATGTTGACCTGTAGTTCTGTAAACTATAGTAGTACTGAAGTACAGTACTGCAAAGTCAATGTTGACCTGTAGTTCTGTAAACTAAAGTACTACAGTACTGTAAAGTCAATGTTGACCTGTAGTTCTGTACAGTACTGTGAAGTCAATGTTGACCTGTCGTTCTGTAAACTATAGTCGTACTGAAGTACAGTACTGTAAAGTCAATGTTGACCTGTAGTTCTGTAAACTAAAGTAGTACTGAAGTACAGTACTGCAAAGTCAATGTTGACCTGTTGTTCTGTAAACTAAAGTACTACAGTACTGTAAAGTCAATGTTGACCTGTAGTTCTGTACAGTACTGTAAAGTCAATGTTGACCTGTAGTTCTGTAAAGGCAATGTTGACCTGTAGTTCTGTACAGTACTGTAAAGGCAATGTTGACCTGTAGTTCTGTACAGTACTGTAAAGGCAATGTTGACCTGTAGTTCTGTACACTACTGTAAAGGCAATGTTGACCTGTAGTTCTGTAAAGGCAATGTTGTCCTGTAGTTCTGTACAGTACTGTAAAGGCAATGTTGTCCTGTAGTTCTGTACAGTACTGTAAAGGCAATGTTGACCTGTAGTTCTGTACACTACTGTAAAGTCAATGTTGACCTGTAGTTCTGTACAGTACTGTAAAGGCAATGTTGTCCTGTAGTTCTGTAAAGTGAAATGAACCATTGTAGCACCTACATCTTTTTCTTTCTGGAGAGAGTCCACCTTCTCCTTGAGTCTCTTGTATTCAAAGTCCATCTTGTCTGTCTTTTTAGATTCCTCAGACAGCTTGTTCTGCAGCTCTGCCACCTGGGGACAACAAGGACAGTATGTTAAACTGTCTCTCTGTGTGTTTGCAGTGGTGTGTGTGTGTGTGTGTGTTTTCAGTCTCTATTCACACCTGTCTCTTGTAGGACTCCAGCTGTCCTCTGGTAGTGTTGGCCTTGCGTACTTCTTCCTCCAGACTGACAGTGTTCTGCATGTACAGCGTGTTCTTCTCCTCTAAGAGCTTGACCTGTCTCCTCAGATCTCCCAGGTCCTCGAGCTTCTTCTTATACGACTCCATCATGACCTCCAGCTTGGACACCTTGTCTGACGAGTGTCTGCGTGACACAATACACAAGCTTAGGGTAGTGTCTATGCAAAATGTTGTAGCGCTGCCAGTGGGCTGTCAACTAGTGGACCACTACATGCTTGCTGGGTTAACTAATACTTGAGTGTTACCATGGTCGGGGTCAATTCCACTTCAATTGAGTCAACTCGGAAATTAAACGGAAATTCCATTTTGAATTGACCCCAACCGTGAAAGGAGAGATATTTGTGTGAGTCTGCCTGCGCTGAGTACGTCCATCACGTCGTTCAGTGACTGGGCCTCATCAGCCAGAGTTATGGATTAGGGTGTAGGGGTTAGGGTGTAGGGGTTAGTGTGGTTCCTACCGGAGTACGTCCATCTCGTCCTTCAGTGACTGGGCTTCATCAGCCAGGGTTAGGGTGTAGGGGTTAGGGTGTAGGGGTTAGGGTGTAGTGTGGTTCTTACCGGAGTACGTCCATCTCGTCCTTCAGTGACTGGGCTTCATCAGCCAGGGTTAGGGGTTAGGGTGTAGGGGTTAGGGTGTAGTGTGGTTCCTACCGGAGTACGTCCATCTCGTCCTTCAGTGACTGGGCCTCGTCAGTCAGGGTTAGGGTGTAGGGGTTAGGGTGTAGTGTGGTTCCTACCGGAGTACGTCCATCTCGTCCTTCAGTGACTGGGCCTCATCAGTCAGGGTTAGAGGTTAGGGTGTAGGGGTTAGGGTGTAGTGTGGTTCCTACCTGAGTACGTCCATCTCGTCCTTCAGTGACTGGACCTCATCAGTCAGGGTTAGAGGTTAGGGTGTAGGGGTTAGGGTGTAGGGGTTAGGGTGTAGTGTGGTTCCTACCGGAGTACGTCCATCTTGTCCTTCAGTGACTGGGCTTCATCAGCCAGGGTTAGGGGTTAGGGTGTAGGGGTTAGGGGTTAGGGTGTAGTGTGGTTCCTACCGGAGTACGTCCATCTCGTCCGTCAGTGACTGGGCCTCATCAGTCAGGGTTAGAGGTTAGGGTGTAGGGGTTAGGGTGTAGGGGTTAGGGTGTAGTGTGGTTCCTACCGGAGTACGTCCATCTCGTCCGTCAGTGACTGGGCCTCATCAGTCAGGGTTAGAGGTTAGGGTGTAGGGGTTAGGGTGTAGGGGTTAGGGTGTAGTGTGGTTCCTACCGGAGTACGTCCATCTCGTCCTTCAGTGACTGGGCCTCGTCAGTCAGGGTTAGGGTGTAGGGGTTAGGGTGTAGTGTGGTTCCTACCGGAGTACGTCCATCTCGTCCTTCAGTGACTGGGCCTCATCAGTCAGGGTTAGAGGTTAGGGTGTAGGGGTTAGGGTGTAGTGTGGTTCCTACCTGAGTACGTCCATCTCGTCCTTCAGTGACTGGACCTCATCAGTCAGGGTTAGAGGTTAGGGTGTAGGGGTTAGGGTGTAGGGGTTAGGGTGTAGGGGTTAGGGTGTAGGGGTTAGGGGTTAGGGTGTAGTGTGGTTCCTACCGGAGTACGTCCATCTCGTCCGTCAGTGACTGGGCCTCATCAGTCAGGGTTAGAGGTTAGGGTGTAGGGGTTAGGGTGTAGGGGTTAGGGTGTAGGGGTTAGGGTGTAGTGTGGTTCCTACCGGAGTACGTCCATCTCGTCCTTCAGTGACTGGGCCTCGTCAGCCAGGGAGGTGAGCTCTTCATTCTGTCCTCTCAGCTCGGTCAGCTCCTTCTCTAACTCCTCACAGCGGATACGATAGTCATCCTTCGCTGCCTCCAGCCTGCAGACACCCCAGATAGACAAACATACACCTCAGTCCAAACTGAAACCACACACACGACGACAGATATGGACACACAAACTAACAGGTCACACACAGTGCCTCAAAAGCTTCAACATGAGATTTGAGGTGATGAGTTTTCCATGCACAGTGAAATTCTGTCCAAGAGCCTCAGAAAATGCCCCAGACGGAGAGCGGCCTACTGCCCCAGACGGAGAGCGGCCTACTATGGATGAGCGCCTAAACCCATAGCCCAGCGTTCCCCAAACCGGTCCCAGGGACCATAGGAGCACGTTTTGGTTAATGCCTCTTTCACTACACAGCTAATTCAAATAAGCCAACTCATCATCATCATCATCAAGCTTTGATCATTTGAATCAGCTGGGTGAGGGTGACCCAGACCCATGGCCCCCAGGCAGAGTGAGGTCCCGTGGGTGAGGGTGACCCAGACCCCTGGCCCCCAGGCAGAGTGAGGTCCCGTGGGTGAGGGTGACCCAGACCCCTGGCCCCCAGGCAGAGTGAGGTCCCGTGGGTGAGGGTGACACAGACCCCTGGCCCCCAGGCAGAGTGAGGACCCGTGGGTGAGGGTGACCCAGGCCCCTGGTCCCCAGGCAGAGTGAGGTCCTGAGGGTGACCTAGATCACAATTCCAGTGGGTCAGAAGTTTACATATACTAAGTTGACTGTGCGTTTAAACAGCTTGGAAAATACCAGAAAATGATGTCATGGCTTTAGAAGCTTCTAATAGGCTAATTTACATAATTTGAGTCAATTGGAGGTGTACCTGTGGATATATTTCAAGGCCTACCTTCAAACTCAGTGCTTCTTTGCTTGACATCATAGGAAAATCAAAAGAAATCAGCCAAGACGTCAGAAAAAAAATTGTAGACCTCCACAAGTCTGGTTCATCCTTGTGAGCAATCTCCAAATGCCTGAAGGTACCACGTTCATCTGTACAAACAATAGTACGCAAGTATAAACACCATGGGACCATGCAGCCGTCATACCGCTCAGGAAGGAGACGCGTTCTGTCTCCTAGAGATAAACGTACTTTGTTGCGAAAAGTGCAAATCAATCCCAGAACAACAACAAAGGACCTTGTGAAGATGCTGGAGGAAACAGGTACAAAAGTATCTATATCCACAGTAAAACGAGTCCTATATCGACATAACCTGAAAGGCCGCTCAGAAAGGAAGAAGCCACTGCTCCAAAACCGCCATAAAAAAGCCAGACTACGGTTTGCAACTGCACATGGGGAAAAAGATTGTACTTTTTGGAGAAATGTCCTCTGGTCTGATGAAACAAAAATATAACTGTTTGGCCATAATGACCATTGTTATGTTTGGAGGAAAAAGGGGGAGGCTTGCAAGCCGAAGAACACCATCCCAAACGTGAAGCACGGGGGTGGCAGCATCATGTTGTGGGGGTGCTTTGCTGCAGGAGGGTCTGGTGCACTTCACAAAATAGATGACATCATGAGGACGGAATATTATGTGGATATATTGAAGCAACATCTCAAGACATCAGTCAGGAAGTTAAAGCTTTGTCGCAAATGGGTCTTCCAAATGGACAATGACCCCAACAATACTTCCAAAGTTGTGGCAAAATGACTTAAGGACAACAAAGTCAAGCTATTGGAGTGGCCATCACAAAGCCCTGACCGCAATCCTAGAGAAAATTTGTGGGCAGAACTGAAAAAGTGTGTGCGAGCAAGGAGGCCTACAAACCTGACTCAGTTACACTAGCTCTGTCACGAAGGAATGGGCCAAAATTCACCCAACTTATTGTGGGAAGCTTGTGGAAGGCTACCCGAAACGTTTGACCCAAGTTAAACAATTTAAAAGGCAATGCTACCAAATACTAATTGAGTGTATGTAAACTTCTGACACCACTGGGAATGTGATGAAAGAAATAAAAGCTGAAATAAATCACTCTCTACTATTATTCTGACATTTCACATTCTTAAAATAAAGTGGTGATCCTAACTGACCTAAGACAGGGAATTTTTACTAGGATTAAATGTCAAGAATTGTGAAAAACTGAGTTTAAATGAATATGGCTAAGGTGTATGTAAACTTCTGACTTCAACTGTATATATTCTTATCCCATTCCTTTACTAGATTGTGTGTTAGGTTTTGTTGTGGAATTGTTAGATATTACCTGTTAGATACTACTGCACTGTCGGATCTAGAAGCAGAAGCATTTCACTACACTCGCATTAACACCTGCTAACCATGTGTATGTGACCAATAACATTTGATTTTGATTAATACTTTTTTGGTTACAACATGATTCCATATGTGTTATTTCATAGTTTTGATGTCTTCACTATTATTCTACAATGTAGAAAATAGTAAAGAAAATTAAAATAAGGAAAATCCATGTGTCCAAACCTTTGATTGGTACTGTACATCTTAAACACACAGGGATTCTGTAGAATTGTAATAAGCCGAATGAGCCATGCGTTGAGCGTGACAGAAACTGCCTTGTAATCAATCTGAACTGCGGGTGTGAACTAGAGAGAAGTGACCTAGGAACTGAACGAGAAGCTCATTTTGTATTTATCATGGATCCCCATTAGTTCCTGCCAAGGCAGCAGCTACTCTTCCTGGGGTTTATTATGGATCCCCATTAGTTCCTGCCAAGGCAGCAGCTACTCTTCCTGGGGTTTATTATGGATCCCCATTAGTTTCTGCCAAGGCAGCAGCTACTCTTCCTGGGGTTTATTATGGATCCCCATTAGTTCCTGCCAAGGCAGCAGCTACTCTTCCTGGGGTTTATTATGGATCCCCATTAGTTCCTGCCAAGGCAGAAGCTACTCTTCCTGGGGTTTATTATGGATCCCCATTAGTTCCTGCCAAGGAAGCAGCTACTCTTCCTGGGGTTTATTATGGATCCCCATTAGTTCCTGCCAAGGCAGAAGCTACTCTTCCTGGGGTTTATTATGGATCCCCATTAGTTTCTGCCAAGGCAGCAGCTACTCTTCCTGGGGTTTATTATGGATCCCCATTAGTTCCTGCCAAGGCAGCAGCTACTCTTCCTGGGGTTTATTATGGATCCCCATTAGTTCCTGCCAAGGCAGAAGCTACTCTTCCTGATGTTTATTATGGATCCCCATTAGTTCCTGCCAAGGCAGAAGCTACTCTTCCTGGGGTTTATTATGGATCCCCATTAGTTCCTGCCAAGGCAGCAGCTACTCTTCCTGGGGTTTATTATGGATCCCCATTAGTTCCTGCCAAGGCAGAAGCTACTCTTCCTGGGGTTTATTATGGATCCCCATTAGTTCCTGCCAAGGCAGCAGCTACTCTTCCTGGGGTTTATTATGGATCCCCATTAGTTCCTGCCAAGGCAGAAGCTACTCTTCCTGGGGTTTATTATGGATCCCCATTAGTTCCTGCCAAGGCAGCAGCTACTCTTCCTGGGGTTTATTATGGATCCCCATTAGTTCCTGCCAAGGCAGCAGCTACTCTTCCTGGGGTTTATTATGGATCCCCATTAGTTCCTGCCAAGGCAGCAGCTACTCTTCCTGGGGTTTATTATGGATCCCCATTAGTTCCTGCCAAGGCAGCAGCTACTCTTCCTGGGGTTTATTATGGATCCCCATTAGTTCCTGCCAAGGCAGCAGCTACTCTTCCTGGGGTTTATTATGGATCCCCATTAGTTCCTGCCAAGGCAGAAGCTACTCTTCCTGGGGTTTATTATGGATCCCCATTAGTTCCTGCCAAGGCAGCAGCTACTCTTCCTGGGGTTTATTATGGATCCCCATTAGTTCCTGCCAAGGCAGAAGCTACTCTTCCTGGGGTTTATTATGGATCCCCATTAGTTCCTGCCAAGGCAGCAGCTACTCTTCCTGGGGTTTATTATGGATCCCCATTAGTTCCTGCCAAGGCAGCAGCTACTCTTCCTGGGGTACAAACACACCAAAAACACCCACATTACATATAAAACAAAAAAAGATAAAAACCGTGAACTGTTTGTACCGAATGAACTAAAGATTAAAAAAAAAAAAAAAAAAACAATACATCAAATAACATCCCTACACCACCAAATATCCACAACACATGTTAATTGTCGTTCACAGTGCTCTTAAGGTGGGGCTGAGAACCAGCTAGGCCACTACCTCTCTGCTGGTCACCCCACCCCACCCTACCTAAGGGTGTTACCTGAAAGTCTCCTCCTGGAGATGTTCCAGCTGTGTTTGCAGTTGCAGGTGTCTGCGTCCTACAGGGCTGTTCAGGTCTTCTATGGAGTCAGACTGGTTGAGACGCTCCATGAGTATCTGGTTCTCAGCCAGGAGACTGCCTCTCTCCTCCTGTAGCGCTGCCACCTGGTGGTGGGGGTAGGGGACACACACACATCAATACAGTCCACTGTAAACATTTCAGAGGTGATCGTATCATTGACATTCTGTACACCAACCATCTATCATTGATTTCAGTCTTTACCATAACATTTATATTTTTCTTAAAATATGAAACAAAATTGTAAAGTAGTTACAAATCTGATTTTTTTTCCTTCCAACAGCAAAACGTTTTTTCCCATGATCGCACACACACCTGATTTCAAATCAGGAAAAAAAAAGCAAGCAAGCACACAAAACAAACCGCAAACCAGTACAGTACAGACTGCAAACCAGTACAGTACAGACCGCAAACCAGTACAGTACAGACTGCAAACCAGTACAGTACAGACTGCAAACCAGTACAGTACAGACTGCAAACCAGTACAGTACAGACCGCAAACCAGTACAGTACAGACCGCAAACCAGTACAGTACAGACCGCAAACCAGTACAGTACAGACTGCAAACTGGGCAACGTGCTTTTATGTTGCCTTCTCAACAACGTGCTGGCAGGAACAAACTCACTTCACAAATGTTTTATAAACAGAGTCATTTAGCAGACGCTCTGATACAGAGAGACTTACAGTCAGGACATTCATCTTCAGATAGCTAGGTGGGACAACCACATATCACAGTCATAGTCAGGACATTCATCTCCAGATAGCTAGGTGGGACAAGCACATATCACAGTCATAGTCAGGACATTCATCTCCAGATAGCTAGGTGGGACAACCACATATCACAGTCATAGTCAGGACATTCATCTCCAGATAGCTAGGTGGGACAACCACATATCACAGTCATAGTCAGGACATTCATCTCCAGATAGCTAGGTGGGACAACCACATATCACAGTCATAGTCAGGACATTCATCTCCAGATAGCTAGGTGGGACAACCACATATCACAGTCATAGTCAGGACATTCATCTCCAGATAGCTAGGTGGGACAACCACATATCACAGTCATAGTCAGTACATTCATCTCCAGATAGCTAGGTGGGACAACCACATACTGAACTGTGAAACACCTAACGCTAAAACCACAGACCTACTGTACTGTGAAACACCTAACCCTCAAACCACAGACCTACTGAACTGTGAAACACCTAACCCTCAAACAACAGACCTACTGAACTGTGAAACACCTAACGCTAAAACCACAGACCTACTGTACTGTGAAACACCTAACCCTAAAACCACAGACCTACTGAACTGTGAAACACCTAACCCTCAAACCACAGACCTACTGAACTGTGAAACACCTAACGCTAAAACCACAGACCTACTGTACTGTGAAACACCTAACCCTAAAACCACAGACCTACTGAACTGTGAAACACCTAACCCTAAAACCACAGACCTACTGAACTGTGAAACACCTAACCCTAAAACCACAGACCAACTGAACTGTGAAACACCTAACCCTAAAACCACAGACCTACTGAACTGTGAAACACCTAACCCTAAAACCACAGACCTACTGAACTGTGAAACACCCAACCCTAAAACCACAGACCTACTGAACTGTGAAACACCCAACCCTAAAACCACAGACCTACTGAACTGTGAAACACCTAACCCTAAAACCACAGACCTACTGAACTGTGAAACACCTAACCCTAAAACCACAGACCTACTGAACTGTGAAACACCTAACCCTAAAACCACAGACCTACTGAACTGTGAAACACCTAACCCTAAAACCACAGACCTACTGAACTGTGAAACACCTAACCCTCAAACCACAGACCTACTGTACTGTGAAACACCTAACCCTAAAACCACAGACCTACTGAACTGTGAAACACCTAACCCTAAAACCACAGACCTACTGTACTGTGAAACACCTAACCCTCAAACCACAGACCTACTGAACTGTGAAACACCTAACCCTAAAACCACAGACCTACTGAACTGCAACACCTAACCCTAAAACCACAGACCTACTGAACTGCCAACACCTAACCCTAAAACCACAGACCTACTGAACTGCGAAACACCTAACCCTAAAACCACAGACCTACTGAACTGCGAAACACCTAACCCTAAAACCACAGACCTACTGAACTGCGAAACACCTAACCCTAAAACCACAGACCTACTGAACTGCGAAACACCTAACCCTAAAACCACAGACCTACTGAACTGCGAAACACCTAACCCTAAAACCACAGACCTACTGAACTGTGAAACACCTAACCCTCAAACCACAGACCTACTGTACTGTGAAACACCTAACCCTCAAACCACAGACCTACTGAACTGCGAAACACCTAACCCTAAAACCACAGACCTACTGTACTGTGAAACACCTAACCCTAAAACCACAGACCTACTGAACTGTGAAACACCTAACCCTAAAACCACAGACCTACTGAACTGTGAAACACCTAACCCTAAAACCACAGACCTACTGAACTGTGAAACACCTAACCCTCAAACCACAGACCTACTGTACTGTGAAACACCTAACCCTAAAACCACAGACCTACTGAACTGTGAAACACCTAACCCTAAAACCACAGACCTACTGAACTGTGAAACACCTAACCCTAAAACCACAGACCTACTGAACTGTGAAACACCTAACCCTAAAACCACAGACCTACTGAACTGTGAAACACCTAACCCTAAAACCACAGACCTACTGTACTGTGAAACACCTAACCCTAAAACCACAGACCTACTGAACTGTGAAACACCTAACCCTAAAACCACAGACCTACTGAACTGTGAAACACCTAACCCTAAAACCACAGACCTACTGAACTGTGAAACACCTAACCCTAAAACCACAGACCTACTGAACTGTGAAACACCTAACCAAAAACCACAGACCTACTGAACTGTGAAACACCTAACCCTCAAACCACAGACCTACTGTACTGTGAAACACCTAACCCTAAAACCACAGACCTACTGAACTGTGAAACACCTAACCCTAAAACCACAGACCTACTGAACTGTGAAACACCTAACCCTAAAACCACAGACCTACTGTACTGTGAAACACCTAACCCTAAAACCACAGACCTACTGTACTGTGAAACA
This sequence comes from Brachymystax lenok tsinlingensis, assembly GCA_030435695.1. Taxonomy (NCBI): domain Eukaryota; kingdom Metazoa; phylum Chordata; class Actinopteri; order Salmoniformes; family Salmonidae; genus Brachymystax; species Brachymystax lenok. The sequence continues at coordinate 4,050,067 of CM059795.1, read as the reverse complement.
CCTAACCCTAAAACCACAGACCTACTGAACTGCGAAAAAAACCAGTTCAACAACAAAAATGTTTTCTTCTGGCCCCAGAGAGACAGCCTAAAGTGTAAGTTCTTAAAGAACCCCTTCTCCAGCCACATTACCTTGCTAGCAAAGGTATTAGCAAATGCATGGATCTCCACCCAGGTTGATAGAGGACCGATGAGTCCATTAGCAGTTGGCAGCCAGGTAGGTTAACTCCCCAGTGACCATCGGTTGAGGAGGAAACCCCATTCGCCATCTGCACGATGTTTCTCTAAAGCTCTATTCTCTTTTGTGACGCTGGTGAGACAAAACACCCAGCACCGAAGCAGTTCCTGCCATCGGAACATCTTGGTAACGTACAAGGAAGTAAACATGGGGAGGGGGAGGAGTATTAATCTGGACGGGCAGGGTGGGTGGGGCTTGGTGACACAGCACTGAGTTGGACAGGACAGCTGGCAAATAAGGCTCTGGTCAACAAACAGTAGTGCACAGTATAGTGAATAGGACGCCGTCTGGAACGCAGCCAGTTAAAAGAAGCCTGATCTCAAACAGGAGACGCTGTTATAGAAGCAGACTGCAAATCCAGGGCTTTCAATTCACACGCCAAAACGACAAGGACTGAGAGAAATTAGGAATAAAAAGTGTCATTTACCCTCTTTTCTAGTTCAATATACTCTAACCTCAGTCTATCTCGCTGCTCCTGTACACGGAGGGCCTTCAAAGCAAGGCACAGAGTAATGGAGGTTAATTTCAGACAGGAGAATAGAACAGGTCAACGGAACAGATGGAGGCTAGTGATTGTTTAGGTTAAATTACACTACAGTGTCCTGGTAATACGATGGACGTTGCTGAAGTAGACAAATATTTAGCAAGTCGTCGAATTTCTACTTTAGACTGATGGCAGTGTTGGTCATTAGCTAGCAAAGTTTGTCAAAAAAAAAAAAATTGCTAGCAATGCTAACGTGAGCTGGCTAAAATCTGGAGGGCCTCCCCCCTCAATCTTAGCTAGCTAGCTAGAGCTATACTGCATCTAAAGTCAATCTGGCAACATTAAAATGATGACAAAAAAGGTTTTCCTACTAACTATTTGCCTCCTTTGGAAATGTATTTCAAAGACATTTAATGCACTTTCGAAAGAAATCTTAAATTAGTGCTCAATGACAATATATTGGAGTAGAATGTTCAGTCGGGCATCAGTCCTAAAACGAACGTTCAAAACAAAATATTGCGACGAAACTTGCGACCCCATGATCAGGACACCATGGTGAACTATGACCTAGACCTGAAGTCAAGAGTCCGAGCACCTGTTCACATAAAAAAGCAATTAAACCAAAACGTAAAGCCAACCTGCATGTCCAGCTCGTGACATCTCTGTGCGATCTCCTCCTTGGTGACCAGGGCCTCGTTCAGATCCTCTACAGTCTTCTTCAGCTGGAAATAGAACCGATACGTCAGAATTAACATGGAAGACTACAAATAAATGCTGATACACTAAATCATGTTCATTGTACAGTGGGAAGGAAAAGTATGTGAACCCTTCTGGAAATACCTGGATTTCTGCATAAATTGGTCATAAAATTTGATCTGATCTTCATCTAGGTCACAACAATAGACAAAACACAGTCTGCTTAAAACTAATAACACACAAACAGTTATACGTTTTCATGTCTTTATTGAACACACCGTGTAAACATTCACAGTGCGGGGTGGGAAAAGTATGTGAACCCTTGGATTTAATAACAGGTCGACCCTCCTTTTGGCAGCAATAACCTCAACCAAACGTTTTCTGTAGTTGCGGATCAGACCTGCACAACGGTCAGGAGGAATTTTGGACCATTCCTCTTTACAAAACTGTTTCAGTTCAGCAATATTCTTGGGATGTCTGGCTACAGCATCTCAATCGGGTTGAGGTCAGGACTCGGACTGGGCGACTCCAGAAGTATTTACTTCTGTTGAAGCCATTCTGTTGTTGATTTACTTCTGTGTTTTGGGTCGTTGTCCTGTTGCATCACCCAACTTCTGTTGAGCTTCAATTGGCTGACAGATAGCCTAACATTCTCCTGCAAAATGTCTTGATAAACTTGGGAATACATTTTTCCGTCGATGATAGCAAGCTGTCTAGGCCTTGAGGCAGCAAAGCTACCCCAAACCATGATGCTCCCTCCACCAAACTTTACAGTTGGTTTTGATGTTCTTTTTTTCTCCATACGTAGTGTTGTCTGTTCCTGCCAAACAACTCAACTGTAGTTTCATCTGTCCACAGAATATTTTTGCCAGTAGCGCTGTGGAACATCCAGATGCTCTTTCGCCAACTTCAGACATGCAGCAATGTGTTTTTTGGACAGCGGTGGCTTCTTCCGTGGTGTCCTCCCATGAACACCATTCTTGTTTAGTGGTTTTACGTATCGTAGACTCATAAACAGAGATGTAAGCATGTTCCCGGAGATTTCTGTAAGTCTTTAGCTGACACTCTAGGATTCTTCTTAACCTCATTGAGCATTCTGCGCTCTGCTCTTGCCACTCCTAGGGAGAGTAGCAACAGTGCTGAACTTTCTCCATTTACAGACAATTTGTCTTGCCGTGGACTGATGAACATCAAGGCTTTTAGAGATACTTTTGTAACCCTTTCCAGCTTTATGTCGTTTCAATTCTTTATCTTGGGTCTACTGAGATGTCTTGGTTTGAGGCATGGTTCACATCAGGCAATGCTTCTTGTGAATAGCAAACTCAAGTTTTGTAAGTGTTTTTTATAGGGCAAGGCAGCTCTAACCAACGTCTCAATTATTATTTTTTTACCAGGCAAGTCAGTTAAGAACAAATTCTTATTTTCAATGACGGCCTACTGGGGAACAGTGGGTTAACTGCCTTTTTCAGGGGCAGAACGACAGATTTTTACCTCAGGGATTCGATCTTGCAACCTTTCGGTTACTAGTCCAACGCTCTAACCACTAGGCTACCTTTCGTTTCATTGACTGGACTCCAGGTTAGCCGACTCTTGACTCCAATTAGCTTTTGGAGAAGTCACTAGCCTAGGGGTTCACATACTTTTTCTAGCCGCTGTATTAAGATACAAACATTCTCTTTTACATCATAACATCCTACCTGTCTATCGATGTCAGCGTACGATTCGTTTCCTCCTAGAACTGGACACTCTTTGCTCATCAGCTACAAAACACGGAGACAATACACAGTGTGACATCATCAGCTACAACACACGGAGACAATACACAGTGTGACATCATCAGCTACAACACACGGAGACAATACACAGTGTGGTATGTGTCATATGAGGACTCAGGAAAAGCACCTTGAGTAAAGCACACAGCCATTTCAAATGTTTACAAAGAACTACCTCTTGAATGGCTGTCATGACAACATGTTGAACAGATTCCTCCAGCATCATTATGGTCTGGATGTATTCTAGAACGAGAGAGAGAGAGAGAGAGAGAGAGAGAGAGAGAGAGAGAGAGAGAGAGAGAGAGAGAGAGAGAGAGAGAGAGAGAGAGAGACCAGGCCGTGCACATGTTCAGTCTAAGAAGATCAGATACACAATGACAACAACTGACCGTGACCAAAGCCGTGAGAGGAATGTTGCAGATAAACTGGAAGCCTCTCATCTTAAACACATCCTCAACTGAACACTGTCTAGAGCCTTCAAACTCAACTCTGGACCTCCAAGCAAGTTCCACCACATTTTTTCATTGTTCCCCTCTAATCAGGGACTGATTTAGACCTGGGACACCAGGTGGGTGCAATTAATTATCAAGTAGAACAGAAAACCAGCAGGCTCCGGACCTTGTAGTGAAAGAGTTGAACACACCAGGTTTAGACTCTAGGACCAGGCCGTGCACCGCCTAGGCTCGAGGACAAGGCCGTGCACCTCCTAGGCTCGAGGACCAGGCCGTGCACCTCCTAGGCTCGAGGACCAGGCCGTGCACCTCCTAGGCTCGAGGACCAGGCCGTGCACCTCCTAGGCTCGAGGACCAGGCCGTGCACCTCCTAGGCTCGAGGACCAGGCCGTGCACCTCCTGGGCTCGAGGACCAGGCCGTGCACCTCCTAGGCTCGAGGACCAGGCCGTGCACCGCCTGGGCTCGAGGACCAGGCCGCACCGCCTGGGCTCGAGGACCAGGCCGTGCACCGCCAGGCTCGAGGACCAGGCCGTGCACCGCCTAGGCTCGAGGACCAGGCCGTGCACCGCCTAGGCTCGAGGACCAGGCCGTGCACCGCCTAGGCTCGAGGACCAGGCCGTGCACCGCCTAGGCTCGAGGACCAGGCCGTGCACCTCCTAGGCTCGAGGACCAGGCCGTGCACCTCCTAGGCTCGAGGACCAGGCCGTGCACCTCCTAGGCTCGAGGACCAGGCCGTGCACCGCCTAGGCTCGAGGACCAGGCCGTGCACCGCCTAGGCTCGAGGACCAGGCCGTGCACCGCCTAGGCTCGAGGACCAGGCCGTGCACCGCCTAGGCTCGAGGACCAGGCCGTGCACCGCCTAGGCTCGAGGACCAGGCCGTGCACCGCCTAGGCTCGAGGACCAGGCCGTGCACCGCCTAGGCTCTAGGACAAGGCCGTGAGCCGCCTAGACTCTAGGACAAGGCCGTGAGCCGCCTAGACTCTAGGACCAGGCCGTGAGCCGCCTAGACTCTAGGACCAGGCCGTGAGCTGCCTAGACTCTAGGACAAGGCTGTGTACAATAACAACCAATAGTAACAATCTTGAGCGCTTCTTCAGAGACACAACAGCCTATAGAGACAGCCTAGCCCATGCTGAGCAGACAGACAGACAGACAGACCTTGTTTCTGCTCACAGTGGACAGCACAGCCCAGTATGAGTTGCAGCATCCTGCCCAGCTCTGCAGCGTCTGAGTGTTCTCCTATCAGGTTGATGTCTGGCAGGGTGAAGTCATTGATCTGCTGTTGAAGGACCTCCTGGTTGTAGTCCAGAATACCTTTCAACACCTTCTTCAGATTACTGATCTGAAACAGGAGGAGGGAAGACGTGACATGGGGACTGTGGCAATGACAAGGGCTTTAGAGCAGACGGCAGCAACACATAAAGACATCATCATCATACCTTTAGCCGCCAGTTATCTCCCACCTCAGGCTTGATCCTACTGATCCAGTTGTCAGTGAAATACACGACGTCTCTGGAGAAGAGACAGGCAAGTGGTCACATACAGGAGAAAGACACAGCCACAACGGCTGGCCACAACGGCTGGCCACAACGGCCATTGAAAAAATATTGGCTAGATGGTTTCATAAAAAACTAATTTCCAGCAGTTAAAAAGTAAAAAAGATACAGTGAGGGAAAAAATGTATTTGTACGTTTGCACACTGACAAAGAAATGATCAGTCTATAATTTTAATGGTAGGTTTATTTGAACAGTGAGAGACAGAATAACAACAAAAATCCAGAAAAACACGTGAAAAATGTTATAAATTGATTTGCATTTTAATGAGGGAAATAAGTATTTGACCCCCTCTCAATCAGAAAGATTTCTGGCTCCCAGGTGTCTTTTATACAGGTAATGAGCTGAGATTGGGAGCACACTCTTAAAGGGAGTGCTCCTAATCTCAGTTTGTTACCTGTATAAAAGACACCTGTCCACAGAAGCAATCAATCAATCAGATTCCAAACTCTCCACCATGGCCAAGACCAAAGAGCTCTCCAAGGATGTCAGGGACAAGATTGTAGACCTACACAGGGCTGGAATGGGCTACAAGACCATCGCCAAGCAGCTTGGTGAGAAGGTGACAACAGTTGGTGTGATTATTCGTAAAATGGAAGAAACACAAAACAACTGTCAATGTCCTTTGGCCTGGGGCTCCATGCAAGATCTCACCTCGTGGAGTTGCAATGATCATGAGAACGGTGAGGAATCAGCCCAGAACTACACAGATGCTATTTGGCATCAACTCAACTCGCCGTGTTTGGAGGAGGAGGAATGCTGCCTATGACCCCAAGAACACCATCCCCACAATCAAACATGGAGGTGGAAACATTATGCTTTGGGGGTGTTTTTCTGCTAAGGGGACAGGACAACTTCACCGCGTCAAAGGGACGATAGACAGGGCCATGTACCGTCAAATCTTGGGTGAGAACCTCCTTCCCTCAGCCAGGGCATTAAAAATGGGTCGTGGATGGGTATTCCAGCATGACAATGACCCAAAACACACGGCCAAGGCAACAAAGGAGTGGCTCAAGAAGAAGCACATTAGGGTGCTGGAGTGGCCTAGCCAGTCTCCAGACCTTAATCCCATAGAAAATCTGTGATGGGAGCTGAAGGTTCGAGTTGCCAAACGTCAGCCTCGAAACCTTAATGACTTGGAGAAGATCTGCAAAGAGGAGTGGGACAAAATCCCTCCTGAGATGTGAGCAAACCTGGTGGCCAACTACAAGAAACGTCTGACCTCTGTGATTGCCAACAAGGGTTTTGCCACCAAGTACTAAGTCATGTTTTGCAGAGGGGTCAAATACTTATTTCCCTCATTAAAATGCAAATCAATTTATTAAAAAAAATTCACATGCGTTTTTCATTTTTTTTTTTGTTATTCTGTCTCTCACTGTTCAAATAAACCTACCATTAAAATTATAGACGGATCATTTCTTTGTCAGTGGGCAAACGTACAAAATCAGCAGGGGATCAAATACTTTTTTCCTCCTCACTGTATATATAATTGACACTTACATTTTCTGTAGGGCCTGGGCCATGACAATACCACTCGTGAGATCTTCCACTGTTTTGCATGGTGCCTCCAATCCAAACGTCTGGATCTAGTTGAAAAAAAAATGAACAATTTAGGAAAACAATAATTTCCTGCTATGAAATATTACAGGAGATACCCACGCATAGCTGTGCGACTAGAGATTCAGGGTTCGAGTCCAGGCTCTGTCGCAGCCGGCCGCGACCGGGAGACCCAAGGGGCGGCGCACAATTGGCCCAGCGTCGTCCGAGTTAGGGGAGGGTTTGGCCGGCAGGGATGTCCTTGTTCCATCGCGCACTAGCGACTCCTGTGGCAGGCCGGGCGCAGTGCACGCTGACCCGGTCTCCAGGTGCACAGTGTTTCCTCCGACACATTGGTGCGGCTGGCTTCCAGGTGAGCAGTGTGTCAAGAAGCAGTGCGGCTTGGTTGGGTCGTGTTTCGGAAGACGCACGGCTTTCGACCTTCGCCTCTCCGGAGTCCGTACGGGAGTTGCAGCGATGAGACAAGACTAACTACCAATTGGATACCCACACCTTAAGTCGTATCCATCATTACTTGACACCTATCCCTCACCCCTATTCATTCCACACATAGCCTTAAACGTGGTCACTGTACATTCCCAACTTCCTTTGCAAAAATGAAACGGAGCTCTACAACGATTAGTTTGAGCCTTGAGGCTACTCTTGACCTTCACAGGAAATGAGTAAAAGACTTTGTCCAGTCCAGGGATGAGCTCTCTCTCTCTGTTGATAACATGTGAATAGTTGTCCATGTCCTTCACATGAACCAGACCCAGCAGCGTTGCCAATCTAAACACCCCCTCAATACTGTCAGCGCTCAGATGGAGGTGGTCACGTGGCCAGTGGTCCTGTTCTTTCCCTCCACCTTCTTCAGTAGATAGCTACCACAGCTCTCTGCAGAGGCCTAGAAAACACAGCTGTGAGTCTACTCTCCTGTCCTCTCCCACTCGTTCACCCCTTCACTCTCTCTCTCGCTATCTGTCTAGTAGCAGTCTGGCTTCACAGGCTCTCTACTGACTTGGTGTTGAAATAACGGAGGTCAAATGAGTTTCCATCTCAGAGCATCACGTCACGCGTGCTCAAGTAATAGAGGAATGTGACTGCAGAGCAGAGTTGATCAACTTCCTGTCAATGTGACCTGCTTGTGGCTTGGCTGCTCTGTCAGATAGGATGTCATAACCAGCGGTGGGAAAAGTACTCAAAGACACATTAATAGAAAATGACTCAAGTAAAAGTGAAAGTCACCCAGTAAAATACTACTTGAGTAAAAGTCTAAAAGTATTTGGTTTTAAATATACTTTAGTATCAAAAGTAAATGAAATTACTCAAATGTACTTAAGTATCAAAAGTAAAAGTATAAACCATATTAAGCCAGACAACATAATTCTTTGTATATATGTTGACGGATAGCCAGGGGCACACTCCAACACTCAGACATAAATTACAAATGAAGAATTTGTGTTTAGTGAGTCTGCCAGATCAGAGGCAGTAGGGATGACCAGGGATGTTCTCTTGATAAGTGTGTAAATTGGACCATTTTCCAGTCAAAATGTAACGAGTACCTTTGGGTGTCAGGGAAAATGTACGGTGCAAAGTACATTGTTTTCTTTAGGAATGTAGTAAAGTAAAAGTTGGCAAAAATATTAAGTAGTACTTTAAAGTATTTTTACTTAAGTACTTTACACCACTGGTCATGGCAGGCCATGCTCATGTGTGATCAAGTGAAATCAAATCAAATGTTATTTCCGTCATAAGAAATGATGCCGGAGACATTATAAAAGTTAAGATCAGGAGTCTGTAAAACAGCTGCTATCCACTGCAGCGCCATCTTGTCAGGCTTAACACTGAACTCAGCAGAGGAGCGGACCAGACATGGAGGCACCATCTTGTCAGGGCTTAACACTGAACTCAGCAGAGGAGCGGACCAGACATGGAGGCACCATCTTGTCAGGGCTTAACACTGAACTCAGCAGAGGAGGACCAGACATGGAGGCACCATCTTGTCAGGGCTTAACACTGAACTCAGCAGAGGAGCGGACCAGACATGGAGGCGCCATCTTGTCAGGCTTAACACTGAACTCAGCAGAGGAGCGGAACAGACATGGAGGCACCATCTTGTCAGGGCTTAACACTGAACTCAGCAGAGGAGCGGACCAGACATGGAGGCACCATCTTGTCAGGGCTTAACACTGAACTCAGCAGAGGAGCGGACCAGACATGGAGGCACCATCTTGTCAGGGCTTAACACTGAACTCAGCAGAGGAGCTGACCAGACATGGAGGCACCATCTTGTCAAGCTTAACACTGAACTCAGCAGAGGAGCGGACCAGACATGGAGGCACCATCTTGTCAGGGCTTAACACTGAACTCAGCAGAGGAGCGGACCAGAAATGGAGGCGCCATCTTGTCAGGCTTAACACTGAACTCAGCAGAGGAGCTGACCAGACATGGAGGCACCATCTTGTCAGGGCTTAACACTGAACTCAGCAGAGGAGCGGACCAGACATGGAGGCGCCATCTTGTCAGGCTTAACACTGAACTCAGCAGAGGAGCGGACCAGACATGGAGGCACCATCTTGTCAGGGCTTAACACTGAACTCAGCAGAGGAGCTGACCAGACATGGAGGCGCCATCTTGTCAGTCTTAACACTGAACTCAGCAGAGGAGCGGACCAGACATGGAGGCACCATGACAAACGCCATAATTACAGTCACATAAATACAGACACACCTCTGTCCTGAATTGAATGTCTCCAACTGGTAGGTTATTCCCTAACAAGTAAAACGGTAATATCATTCAGAAGTAGATTTTATTCTCCCCTTCACCCTAACATTGAAGCTAACATTTAATCTTATAGGCTTTGTTTGGGCTCTCTTGTAATAAAATATCAAGCTTATAAATACTTGTTAGGAGTCATGGGGTAGACACACTAAGGTGAAATGTCTATAAATACTCTACAGACTGACCTCACCACAGAGGATATGTTACTGGTTCGTCAGTGTCGTAAAGTATTGCTAAATGTGCTCTGTTGCAAGACTGATCTGAGCGGTGAGAACAGCACAACACACAATGAACAACTTTACAGGTCCCCTTTTTAAAAACAAAATTTAACTGCTGTCCAGTCAACAAAGACAGGGAGAGGGGGGAGACCCGGTGTTATCAGGGAGAGGGGGGAGACCCGGTGTTATCAGGGAGAGGGGGAGACCCGGTGTTATCAGGGAGAGGGGGAGACCCGGTGTTATCAGGGAGAGGGGGGAGACCCGGTGTTATCAGGGAGAGGGGGAGACCCGGTGTTATCAGGGAGAGGGGGAGACCCGGTGTTATCAGGGAGAGGGGAGACCGGTGTTATCAGGGAGAGGGAGACCCTATGTTATCAGGGAGAGGGGGAGACCGGTATTATCAGGGAGAGGGAGACCCTATGTTATGAGGAGAGGGAGACCGGTGTTATGAGGGAGACCGGTGTTATGAGGGAGAGGGAGACCGGTGTTATGAGGGAGAGGGGGAGACCCGGTGTTATCAGGGAGAGGGGGAGACCCGGTGTTATCAGGGAGAGGGGAGAGACCCGGTGTTATCAGGGAGAGGGGGAGACCGGTGTTATCAGGAGAGGGGGAGACCCGGTGTTATCAGGGAGAGGAGACCCGGTGTTATCAGGGAGAGGGGGGAGACCCGGTGTTATCAGGGAGAGGGGGAGACTGTTCCACAAAAATGTGCATATGAAAATCATAACTGCACACAGAACGGTAGAAATGGTAGGATGAATTGTAAACTTCCCCTAACTTGAAACTCACTCGCCACCTATGAAGTCTTTATAAAATACTTGCCTCCACATTTCCATGATTGTATTTTGCCTATAACTTTATTTGAAGCAAGGTAAAACATGCCACATAATATGAAAAAAAAACATTCAAGTTTCAAACAAATGTTTTCAAAATTCATCCTGCCTCCAGTGCACATTGTAAAGTGGTTCGTTGACGCACTGACAGCCTGCTGGTGAATGGGGAAGCACGCTTCAATTACCAGTTGAGAAATAAAAATAGTAGCTCTTTGAATTGTGGCCCAAAACAGTTTTTAAACATGTGATTGCATTTAGAATTGTTGAGCTATGAACCCAGCAACCAGCTGGCTCTGTATGCTGTGCGCTAGTGTGATAGATAAGATACATGACGGATACATGACGGACAAAAATACACAGGCCAATTTTTTTTATTATATTACATTATGCAAATAAACAAATAGACTGAAATATGACAGTCAAATGTATTTACATTGACTGGTATTTACATCAATGAATAAAAGCATTATTTTTTTCTTCTTCAGGTCAGTTTTATCAGCTTTTCATTAAATCGGCAAAAGCTGGCTAACAGAAACCCTGCTGTGGAATAGCATAGAGGCGATGAGTGACCGCCAGGTGGTTAGATGACCCATTAGAGTCAATGTTGACAAAATTGGTGTGGGGTTTTACATGTTTGCCCTCACATGCTGCAGAGGCCGAGGTTGAGCCAGACAACACTCGTCAGCATAGGAGACCCCACCACCTCATAAGCAATGCCCCCTCCAAGAAACATGGACTGGTACAAGGCCCATCCGCCTTCTTCTTATGGTAACGTACTCCGATCAAATCCTAATTCATCTGCTAATCTTATTCAGATTATGGTATAACCTCTAAACCCCTGGCCTTGGGACTCGTTTTCAACATAGGCATATTCAATTGTTTGAAAATGACTGATCTCTTTTGGTTTTAAATTCAGGTTCCATTTTTTCCACATCTGTTTTGTAGTGTTTAGTTCTCCTCGCCTCTAAATGAGCTGCACCAGGCAGAGCCTCACTGTCATCTGAGAGAAAGCTCAAATGAGGAAATCCTCCACACCCACACACAATTCTAAATGAAAAGGAAACAGACGGGTGGAGTGGAGGAAAAAAAACTGAACTCCCAGGAAAAATGTTACCAAAAATATAGCTGCAAGCAGCAATGAACGGGGTTCACAGGATGACACAAAGGACAAGATCAGTTGGATAACAAAGCAAGCACTCCATGTAGGAACCAATGTTCATTCATGTGCAATCAGTAAAAGCATTACCATGTTTATCTCTCAATAACACAAGGATGACGCTGGTGAAATTTTGTCTAGTGCTGTGTTTCAAGGTATACCGAAAAGTGTCTAGAGCATTAATATCTTAAAACTTCTTAGGGATCGGCGTCCCCGTTAACGGGACAGGTGTAAATCATGCAGCGCCTTGTCACCGTCGAAGATTTGAGAGAAACAACAAATGTCGGTACATATAAAAGTGTCTTATATCGGCTGAAAGCTGCACTGTCCAATTTAACTGCACTGTCCAATTTACAGTAGCTATTACTGCGGAGAAAATGCCATGCAATTGTTTGAGGGGAGCTCCTAACAACAAAACACTTTTTTCACCGCGATAGGGTTGATAAATTCACCTCTGAAGGTGAAATGTGTGCTTACATTCTGAAATCTTGCTCTGATTTATTATCCAAAGTATCCCAGAGATAACATGAACTGTCGTTTTCTCTAAGAGGTTTTAAGTGAGACTGCTTGACTCCTGCACGGGCATACATTTTAAGCTCACACAAACTAAATTCAGGCCGTACCCTACACAGGCCCGATAGTATCTACCAAATTTAAAGCCTGACCCGAAACAACTTCCTCCGTTAGTAAATCCATTAGCTGCTCCTCTCTGTCCGTCACTCGCTCCCTGAGCACAGGCAGCTCGCTCTGCATGCCCTCTGCTCATGGCGGCTCAGAGTAAAGTGAGTATCCATTGCAATGGCTTCGCTTGGGCTGCTAAACTCAATGAAGACAGAGAGAGCAGTTAGCTACTTTTCATAACTTTAAACTCAGACAAAACTCTAGAAACATTATTTTCTGTGAAAATAATCTCTCCTCCCTTATAGTTGACAGGTTTGCAGCACTTCTAACACCATGTTATGATCTTAGATATATATGACTGTACTGTGCAGCAGAGCAGTTTCAAATGTAAGCGCACCCTATAGGCCAATCAGTGCCATGCTTTTTGACCAAGTTACTCATGGCATCTAGTTTATGTGTACCAAATTAGAAGAAAAAAACGTTGGTTAAAAATGCTCAAATTATTTGACCATGTCAAGAAAATAATAAATATATAGCTGCTGTTGTTGTTGTTTTTGTTGTTGTTTTCACTTTGCTTCTTAATATAAATCCACAAGCGTTCTAGAATTACACTATTAGTTTGTGTTTCTTACATCTGCAAACGGATAATCTGTATTTTCTTTACTAAGTTGGGCCTAAAGCTTGTTAGCCGCAAATGCTAATCGCTAACGCTAATAAATATGCGGAGTCTGAGCAAACGTAAACTAGCTATACAGCCTGATAATACCAGTGATGGTGTAGGTCTACATATCCATGTTTTTTGTGCAACAGTATCTTCTAAATCAGGAGAGGAATAAGTGAAGCAAGAATATGGTAGCTACATGATGTAGCTAAGAGAAAACATTCAATGTAGCCAAAGATTATAGGGCATCATAGGAAACACTTGTCAACACTTTGGTTCCTACCCTGTCACAATAACTCCTCCCTGGCATTTTCACGTTTTGTCATGTCAAACACTGTATTCAAAGCGCCCACTATTATGTTCTAACTATAGAATTTGAACAATCATTCTATTTCCATGATTCCAACAGTTCACCCAAGTGTTTTGCTCTAAGTCACAAGTCAAATCGCAATTGCAACATTTGGTTAAAAATAAGGCCTAGATTGTTTGCTTATATCGTGCAGCTCTACGTGGCAGTGTGGAAATGATCTCAAATGAGTGCAGGAAATTATTTTTGGTTGAATTGAAGAGTATTTTTTTATTTAACTAGGCAAGTCAGTTAAGAACAAACTCTTATTTACAATGACGGCCTACACCAGCCAAACCCGGACGATGCTGGGCCAATTGTGCGCCACCCTATGGGACTCCCAATCACGGCCGGTTGTGATACAGCCCGGGATCGAACCAGGGTGTCTGTAGTGACGCCCTAAGCACTGAGATGCAGTGCTTTAGACCGCTGCACCACTCAGGGGGGGGGTGTATGTGTGTGTTGCCACCTTAGGGACACGCACTACTCAAAGCTAATTTTTAACTTGTATTATTCAAAAACATAAAATACCGTCATACCGTCAAAAAAAAGAAAAGACCCTGATATATTTGACACGTCGCCCAGCCCTACCATGCAGCCAAACCTAGCGATACTTTTCAGGTTAGCTAGACTCATATCCCTGAGCACGTGTGCCAAATTTCATCACTCTGACTCAAAAACATCAAGAGATATAAACATGTGCCTGTTATAGCACCACTGTGTGATCGATCTGAATGTGCTTACATATGTTGAGTATTGACCGTTTTTTGGGACATGTGTACCAAAATTTGTTACAATATGAATATCCTTCATTGATTTATATGCATTTATGTGCCAGACCACACCCATGTGAATGCTTATTGGTCAATAGTAGCCATGTTGTTTTAGGTACTAATTTGGAAAATATTGAGTTGGGAGAACCTTTTCCATAGATGGCACATATCAAGTTTCGTGCCGACCGGTCACTCGGTAACAGAGGAGTAGCGTTTTGAGTGTTTATCACAAAATTCTGAACGGCGGAAAATCCATCATGGCAGACCTTACGGGTCCTTGAGGCAAATTTGTTCCTTGTTTAGGAGAGGGACCCATGTACCGAATTTCATGACTCTAGGTCAAAACGTGGTGAGGGGGTGTGACCTATCAAAGTTAGCATTTTCAATCTATTATAGCGCCACCATGTGGGCAATTGGCATGACATGAAAGGGTGTGGTCCTTGGCCCTTTACCATCATGCCAAGTTACACCCTCCTGGGATTTACCATCTTACAGGAATGTGCATGTTAATGTCGTTGCAGGAAGAACCAGGTTTAATAATAATGAACGGCAACAAATACCATAGGGGTTCATCCAACGTCGCTGCTTGAACCCCTAATAATAATAATTAATAACAATAGAGACTGCAGTTCATTTAGGGAGATTAAATAGTTTGTCAAATTACTGTAAACCCACTTGTCCCAATAAAGAAAATACAACTTGGACCTAAACTTGATATGGGTGTGCTCAAACAATGGCATAGGCCCAGTTCCCTTGACACCAGTTTTCTGCAGAGGACTTTTTTGTTGTTGAGAATACTTGAGTTAAACCCACACTTTCCAGGGTTCAGCGACATGGCCTAGGCTACTGTGTGTATGCTTGCAAGTGTAATACAATGCTTGCTGACAGAGGAAAACAATGTTCTCTTGTTGACTGTGTGAGTGGTCAGCCTGCTTCAGTATCTTTCAGCCAACAGTGCTAACAGCTATGTGAGGAATGTGAGCCAACCATATTATTTCCAGGGAAAAGAGCAGGAGCAACTAGGTCTATTATCTTTCTTTAAGACATAAAACCTTAACTGGCGGGCTAATCTTCTCAATATGAATGCAATTTCGACTACTGTCTGTGGCTCGCTAGCTTTGAACCAGTAACGTACAATGCAAAAAAATCTTACCTATATTAAATGGAATAAATAAAAAATAAAATAAAAAAAAAATCACACCCAATCATCATGATCAGTTTAGGATTGATGATGTGGTCAAAACATTTGAAAACACCCCAATATCAAAATCACAATCACAGTGTCACAGTGTGCTCAGTGTCCAATCTCAGGGATAGATAACCCCCAAACCATGAAGAGGTATGTGAGGTATGTGTATAACCCCCAAACCATGAAGAGGTATGTTTATTCGATGAGAATGTTTTTTGAGCAGTGTTGTACCTTTTTACCTCGGCTTTGTGCCTGCTTCGTCCAGATAAAAAAAAATATACAAAAAAAAAACAAGCTAACCAAACCATACTCGGCTACACAATCTATATTTTGGTGACTCGACAACTTTCAATACAACACCGGAAACTTTCAATACACCTGTGTGTCTACTGTTCACATTTTCATCCCTTTCTGACACATCTGGGCCCACTCACTGTTGTTGTGACCAGTGTGTGGCAACCTTTTCTTATGATAAACTGGACAGAAGGTGAAATAGAAAGCACGGTCTCTGTCAACTTCCTTATCAATTAAATATTACATTTTAGTAATTAGCCACATGGACAACCTGCTGTTAGGAAATTCATGACTGATGGGATTGAGTGAGACAGAATCTCAGCCCCAGGATAATTTAGAAGAGGGCTCCTTGGAGAAGAACGCATGTCCAGTACTGATGTGTACAACATGTCTATCCATGGAGGAGGTGGGTATTCCTTCGACATCTCCGATTAACGTATGTAAACTAGCTACTAGAGAGTTTTATCTTGTCTGGTTGTTCAAATACTGATAGCTAAATTGTCTACCCTAGTTAATTTAAAAAAGGTACTTAACATCGTTAAAACAGTTGGCTATATGGCTATATGACTATTGCTAGCCAGCTGTTTAACTATGTTAAGTACCTTAAAATTAACTAGGGTAGACAATTAGTTAGCTAACGTTAGTTATCAGTATTTTAACAACCAGACTAGTTTACACACACATATATACACACACACACACACACACACACACACACATATACATATATATATATACACATATATATATATATACACACACACACACACACACACACACATACACATTATATATATATATATGTATGTGTGTGTATATATATACACACAGCATAGATAGGTAACGCGTTGTCTACCATAACTTTCCTAGGTTTGGCAGAGTTGATTTTAGCACTAGCTAAAGCCAGCCAAAAGCAAACTTAACTAACATTTCGTCTACAAACCGTCCGTCAAAAAAAACCGAGATCATTGAAAATGTATAACATTTACGTACCCAAGTCAAAAGGCTCTCGCACAGTTCAACTCGATCCACAGGATCCAAGGTACTCATCGTGCTGTTAGGGAGACAGTCCAAATAATCCACGTCGATCGCCCTTTTCCTTTATGTGAAAATGTCTAGCCGGCCAGAAATCAACAACACCGAGACGTCAACCGGATCACCAAAACCAGCTATTATTATTATTAGTATTACTATTATAGGTACAACGCTGCTTTCCCGACAGGACGGATACGGTCCCACGCTGTTTTTCCAATTGCATTTAATGCATACAACGTCGAAAGTAAATGTTATTTAGTCCTAAAGCAGAGAGGCTAAGAGACACATCTACCGGTCTAAAACCCCCCCCTGTTCTGGCAGAGCTTTTTCCCAAAGCAGCTGGGATGCTCGTCACGGACACAAAGTCCTCAACTCCGACTATTTCTACTATTCAAATCAGCTTATTTTAAACTGTAACATTAACCACGTTCAAAACCGTATGCCCTAACCCTGAATTAAGACAAAAAAAAAACCATCTAATTTTTTGTTTTCAGAGTTTAAAACGATATGTTTGACTTTGTGGCTGTACTATCTAGTGGAAACCCCGAGCCTGAATAGGATCAACCATCTTTATCGACGCTACTTAGTCCAGAATACCTATAAAGCAAGTAATCATACGCGTATGTGAGTGAATAAAAAAAATTAAATTAAAATATTGAATGATTTATTCCATGAAAATGTGAATTAATCCATTGGGTTGAATTTAGAGCAGGCAGTAAATGGGACGCCATTTATAACGAGGCTGGAAAAGGACCTTTCTGAGAATGCGGAAGAGGAGCAGCCCATTCCAATGGATGTTTGTTATTAAACATCAGAGCGATGGACTATAACTATAACCTTCAGCATACTGCTAACATTCTGGACAGGTGACTATAACCTTCAGCATACTGCTAACATTCTGGACAGGTGACTATAACCTTCAGCATACTGCTAACATTCTGGACAGGTGACTATAACCTTCAGCATACTGCTAACATTCTGGACAGGTGACTATAACCTTCAGCATACTGCTAACATTCTGTATGCTGTATACCTTAGCAGTATACCTTCAGCATACTGCTAACATTCTGGACAGGTGACTATAACCTTCAGCATACTGCTAACATTCTGGACAGGTAACTATAACCTTCAGCATACTGCTAACATTCTGTATGCTGTATATGTTAGCAGTATACCTTCAGCATACTGCTAACATTCTGGACAGGTGACTATAACCTTCAGCATACTGCTAACATTCTGGACAGGTAACTATAACCTTCAGCATACTGCTAACATTCTGGACAGGTGACTATAACCTTCAGCATACTGTTAACATTATGGACAGGTAACTATAACCTTCAGCATACTGTTAACATTATGGACAGGTAACTATAACCTTCAGCATACTGCTAACATTCTGGACAGGTGACTATAACCTTCAGCATACTGCTAATATTCTGGACAGGTAACTATAACCTTCAGCATACTGTTAACATTATGGACAGGTGACTATAACCTTCAGCATACTGCTAACATTATGGACAGGTAACTATAACCTTCAGCATACTGTTAACATTATGGACAGGTAACTATAACCTTCAGCATACTGTTAACATTATGGACAGGTAACTATAACCTTCAGCATACTGTTAACATTATGGACAGGTGACTATAACCTTCAGCATACTGCTAACATTCTGGACAGGTGACTATAACCTTCAGCATACTGCTAACATTCTGGACAGGTGACTATAACCTTCAGCATACTGCTAACATTCTGGACAGGTGACTATAACCTTCAGCATACTGCTAACATTCTGGACAGGTGACTATAACCTTCAGCATACTGCTAACATTCTGGACAGGTGACTATAACCTTCAGCATACTGCTAACATTCTGGACAGGTGACTATAACCTTCAGCATACTGCTAACATTCTGGACAGGTGACTATAACCTTCAGCATACTGCTAACATTCTGGACAGGTGACTATAACCTTCAGCATACTGCTAACATTCTGGACAGGTGACTATAACCTTCAGCATACTGCTAACATTCTGGACAGGTGACTATAACCTTCAGCATACTGTTAACATTCTGGACAGGTGACTATAACCTTCAGCATACTGTTAACATTGTGGACAGGTGACTATAACCTTCAGCATACTGCTAACATTCTGGACAGGTGACTATAACCTTCAGCATACTGCTAACATTCTGGACAGGTGACTATAACCTTCACCATACTGCTAACATTCTGGACAGGTGACTATAACCTTCAGCATACTGCTAACATTCTGGACAGGTGACTATAACCTTCAGCATACTGCTAACATTCTGGACAGGTGACTATAACCTTCAGCATACTGCTAACATTCTGGACAGGTGACTATAACCTTCAGCATACTGCTAACATTCTGGACAGGTGACTATAACCTTCAGCATACTGCTAACATTCTGGACAGGTAACTATAACCTTCAGCATACTGCTAACATTCTGGACAGGTGACTATAACCTTCAGCATACTGTTAACATTATGGACAGGTAACTATAACCTTCAGCATACTGTTAACATTATGGACAGGTAACTATAACCTTCAGCATACTGCTAACATTCTGGACAGGTGACTATAACCTTCAGCATACTGCTAATATTCTGGACAGGTAACTATAACCTTCAGCATACTGTTAACATTATGGACAGGTGACTATAACCTTCAGCATACTGCTAACATTATGGACAGGTAACTATAACCTTCAGCATACTGTTAACATTATGGACAGGTAACTATAACCTTCAGCATACTGTTAACATTATGGACAGGTAACTATAACCTTCAGCATACTGTTAACATTATGGACAGGTGACTATAACCTTCAGCATACTGCTAACATTCTGGACAGGTGACTATAACCTTCAGCATACTGCTAACATTCTGGACAGGTGACTATAACCTTCAGCATACTGCTAACATTCTGGACAGGTGACTATAACCTTCAGCATACTGCTAACATTCTGGACAGGTGACTATAACCTTCAGCATACTGCTAACATTCTGGACAGGTGACTATAACCTTCAGCATACTGCTAACATTCTGGACAGGTGACTATAACCTTCAGCATACTGCTAACATTCTGGACAGGTGACTATAACCTTCAGCATACTGCTAACATTCTGGACAGGTGACTATAACCTTCAGCATACTGCTAACATTCTGGACAGGTGACTATAACCTTCAGCATACTGCTAACATTCTGGACAGGTGACTATAACCTTCAGCATACTGCTAACATTCTGGACAGGTGACTATAACCTTCAGCATACTGTTAACATTCTGGACAGGTGACTATAACCTTCAGCATACTGTTAACATTCTGGACAGGTGACTATAACCTTCAGCATACTGCTAACATTCTGGACAGGTGACTATAACCTTCAGCATACTGCTAATATTCTGGACAGGTGACTATAACCTTCAGCATACTGCTAATATTCTGCCTAACACAAACCTTCATTAGGACCAAACAAGCACATTTTTCTTTTCAAATGTTGACATTGTGGCTGTGCTATCTAGTGGAAGCCACAATGGATAGGGTGATACCTTTTAGCTTGTAAACATTAACGTACCTGACCTTTTTATTTAGCCTTTATTCATTCTTATAGTTTATCAATACGACAGATAATATAGCCAGAGTCCTATTTAGCTTTAAACTCTGGCTCTGCGTTGAGTGGTTTGCGTTCGTTAGCCAGCTAACAAGTAATGTCGCCTCGCTATAGCTAGCGAGATAGGGGGTTGGGGCTGGATGTAGCTAAGTGACTCATATTTACTCTGTCTGTCTGTTCTAAACCAGTTCTGTAGGATATGATTAAGTGGGATGGATGAAACCAATGGATGTGGCGAGGTGGACTATTTGCTGCAAGTTGAAGACTCGCTCATAGAGGGAGTCAGCAACCCAGTCCTGTTCGTGGTCGTTCTCAGTGTCACGTTCTTGTGTGGACTGGTAACTCTGCTCTGCAGGTCTAATTTATTTACATTCTCATGGAAATAAAAGGCTGTTGTGATGTTTTTGTAACCAGTTGTTAATTATTATATTTTTTAAAAATGTTTTATTACTTTCATAAATCAAAACATGTATTCTGTTTTTCAACTGATTATGCCAATGAACGTTTTAGTTGACAAGTTGTCGGCCTGTTTTCTAATATCCTGAACCTAAAGGTTATTTTTTTTATTCTACACATCTCTACCTTGCAGAAATGAGCAGTATAACATCCACCCAGAGAACCAGGAACATGTCCGTGCCGTCCGGCAACAGCTACAGTCCGAATCTCAGGTGACAACATCTGACGCTGTAACTGTCGAATCGCAGCACCTTGGTACTTTCTGGGTCATGTTCATTAGGCACCAAATGGAAGACAATGTACTGAGACAAAGAGGGACTACCTGGACTAGTTTAATCCATTTCAAAAAGGTTTTTCTATTGCGTGCTCTAATGAACAGGACCCTGGTATTGTATCTCATTAGTTTCTCCTCCGTTAAAGTATCCTACCACATCCCTCGCTCTCTCTCCGTCCCTCAGGAAGCTGAACCAGCCGAACCTAGGCAACAGTTCTATACAGACATGTCCTGTCCAGTGTGTCTTCAGCAGGCCGTGCTACCTGTGGAAACTAACTGCGGCCACCTCTTCTGTGGTAAGTGTGTCTGTCGCACTAGACTGATAGGAAACAAGGAATCAGAACCAGGCCATAGTAGAGTATGTGAGCGAGGAGTGGAGTGTGCCCAATTTTTGACTGGAGCGAGTTTCCCAAAGACAGGAGCGTCTGCCTTCTCGCCCGTTCCAATTTTGCTCCAGTAGCGCTCAATTCACGAGTTCTTTACTTTACTTTGCTGACTTTATTGTCCCCATTGGAAAATTTTGTTGCAGTGTCATGTACACGTTTAAATAACAAAACAAATTGACAATACAACTTTCCTAACAGTTACATACCTAATAAAAAGAGACTAGCCTGCTGGCCTTACTGGGTCGATAGGAACATCAGCCTGCTGGCCTTACTGGGTCGATAGGAACATTAGCCTGCTGGCCTTACTGGGTCGATAGGAACATTAGCCTGCTGGCCTTACTGGGGGGATAGGAACATTAGCCTGCTGGCCTTACTGGGTCGATAGGAACATTAGCCTGCTGGCCTTACTGGGTCGATAGGAACATTAGCCTGCTGGCCTTACTGGGTCGATAGGAACATTAGCCTGCTGGCCTTACTGGGGGGATAGGAACATTAGCCCGAGCTATTTAGGAGGGATATCACACCTGGCACAAATGATTGTCTAGTTCTGTTTTTCCTGTTGAGGGGTGCCCTATACCTGTGCCCAGAGGGGGAGTAGTTCAAAGTCCGGGTACAGGGGGTGTCTTGGGGAGGGGCCTGACCTTAAAGATCCCATCCAGGCCTGTCTGTTTGACTCCAAGTACCTTGCTTGCTGTGGTGATAATCCTTCTCAGCATATTTCTCTGGCTGACAGTGGCATTGCCAAACCCACAAACAATACAAACAGTTCCCAGCATGCATTTATAGTCTACTCGTGTGCTGCTATAGCTCCTTGCTTTAGCTACTGTCATCTAGTATGCTAAATATTTTCATAAAGAAACTGATAAAACACACAGGTGAAAAATCAAGGTGAGTCACAAACAACGTTTCCTTTTCTCGGCACTGAGCAAATTTTAGGACTGCTGAGCAACTTGCAGCTCGTGTTTACTGTGAACACTGACGCTGTACCCGCTTTAAGTTACAGGTTTACTGGGAACACTGAGGCTGTACCCGCTTTAAGTTACAGGTTTACTGGGAACACTGACGCTGTACCCGCTTTAAGTTACAGGTTTACTGGGAACACTGAGGCTGTACCCGCTTTAAGTTACAGGTTTACTGGGAACACTGACGCTGTACCCGCTTTAAGTTACAGGTTTACTGTGAACACTGAGGCTGTACCCGCTTTAAGTTACAGTTTTAACAGTGGCCATGTAGTCTACTGTGTCCTATTTGATCATAATGTAGGCCTTCCAGAGTGGCCTACCATCAAAAACAATGAAGAAAATGCATCCCATAACATTATAACATGGAAACAGCTGTTCTATCATTCAGCCTACAGTAGCAGCCAATGTGTGGTCTTCAATGTAGCCCTATAGTCCATGAGATGTTTGGGGGAAAAAAATTGTAATACATGCAGGGCTTTGACATTAACCTGTTGATCCACTTGTCCTTCAGACAAGGCGGTGACTGAACATGTTTTCTTGTTTGATGCAAAAAAACACTTTACAAAATAAAATGCATTATTATACCATTTTATTACAGAGAATCAGACAAATTATGCTGCCCTCTACCTATTGGCTACTCAAAATACAACACTGCCCCTTTAAGACAAAAAAAAAAGCTCTTTACCTGACTCGCGTTTTAAACTTGTTGGAAGCAATCACTCCCCTATAGCTGACTACAAATGATCTATAACTGGGCTAATAACTCACTAAATAGCAAAGGATATCTAAAACATTTGCACACGTGACTAAATGCAGCTCTCAGTTTGATCTCAAAACAAGCGCATCTACTCATGACCGCTCATGCTGTAAACACAGTCCAGTTCAAAGTAAATGGCACAGATCCATATATGGCAATGGTCAATTTGAATATAGGCCTACTGCAGCTCTGATTGGTTATGCCGCACCAGGCTGCGGGCTGAGTAGTGCGTGTCAATGCAGTAGAATCCTACTCCAATGTGTTCTGCCTACAACACAATCTCTTGCATTGTTCGTTTTTGTTTTTCGGGATGTTGTATTGAAAGTGGCTAATATTGCGTTGATTTGATCACATTTGCCACAGTAACACGGTCAACGTTGACCGTGTTAACAGAGAAACTCTAGAAACAGTGGTGACCAACCTCTTCTGAGTCAAGATCACTTTGAGTCAAAATGCAAGCGGAGATCTTACCGTTCAGATTTTTACATGACTTAAATGTAATCCTTTGCAACGTTAACCAATTAAAAACAGTACTGTAGCAATGAGGTTTGTGCCGTAAGCTATAGGCCCAGTACATTATCACCGCATATTGGCTTTGCTTAAATTGCCCTGCCAATGCATTGTTTGGACAATTAAAAAAAAAAAAAAAAAGACATATATTTTTCTAAATTTGAGGTAGGCTATATATGATCACACCGGTAAAAGATCTGTTGTATTACTTGTGAAGCACAGCTGCTTTTTATACTGAACAAAAATATAAATGTAACATGCAACAATTTTCAAAGATTTTACTGAGTTACAGTTCATATAAGGAAATCAGTCCAATTTAAATACATTCGTTAGGCCCTAATCTATGGATTTCACTTGACTGGGCAGGGGTGCAGCCATGGGTGAGCCTGGGAAGGCTTAGTCCCCACACACTGGGGAGCCAGGCCCAGCCAATCAGAATGAGTTTCTCCCCACAAAAAGGGCTTTATAGCAAACAGAAATATTCCTTACCTGTGGCCAATGACCTTGAGCCTTCTGATGTAAATCTATGGCAACACCCACGGGGGCTTGAACTGCCTAGCTCTCCCTGAAGATTCTGTGGTGACCTGGTCTCCCCATGAGTGACACTGAGCCAATCACGGCACAACTAGAGAAAATGACCGACGCCTCCGCTCTGTGCTTTCGCTGGCTGCCCCTTTTCCACCGCAGAAAGCACTGAGCTGAAGCACCTGCATTTTGGAGCGGCTTTATTAACTAAAGGAATGTTTTCAATTTTTTATTTTATTTTACATTGTCTGCCAACTGATACGTAACACGAATTAATGTCAAAATAACGCAAAATTGGCCAATTTATAAAGTAGAGGTATTTTATTATGAGCGCTTCTCACAGAACCTTTTCCTGTTGTTTATTAAAATTTTAATTCAAATCATTTGTTTTCAAACCAAATGGTAGGTTCATGTAGTCACAAAAATCGATGGGTGATTTATATGCATGTTTTTTACTCCCGAGAAGCCCAGCGGTCTAAGGCACTGCATCTCAGTGCTAGAGGCGTCACTACATACCCTGGTTTGATCCCGGGCTGTATCACAACCGGCCGTGATCGGGAGTCCCATAGGGCGGTCGCACAATTTGGCCCAGCGTCGTCCGGGTTAGGGGAGGGTTTGGCTGGGGGTAGGCAGTCATTGTAAATAAGAATTTGTTCTTAACTGACCCACCTAGTTAAATAATTTTTAAAAAATTGTTTTTTTTTCTTGGCGCGGTTGGACAGGACGTGGACCGCAGGAGCAGTGTGCAAGCAGAGCTCCATAAGCAAGGCGTTTCCGACCGCTCAACTCTGCTCACATACTCTAGGCCAGGGCTCTCCAACCCTGTTCCTGGAGAGCTACCCTCCTGTAGGTTTACACTCCAACCCTGTTCCTGGAGAGCTACCCTCCTGTAGGTTTTAACTCCAACCCTAATCTAGTCACCTGATTCTAATAATTTGCCTGTTGATAAACTGAATCAGGTTAGTTACGACTGTGGTTGAAAGGAAAACCCTCCTGTAGGTTATCTCTCCAGGAACAGGGTTGGACAGCCCTGCTCTAGGCCATAGGAACAAGGAATTAGAGCCAGACTAGCTATTGACTGATTCAGCCATTGGATAGATCCGTTCTAGATATGATCAAGTTTTCCTGTATTTTTTTTTTTTTAAGGTTCTTGTATAATTGCGTATTGGAGATATGGGACGTGGTTCGGTGCAATCAGTTGTCCCATCTGCAGACAAATGGTGAGACTAAATGCTGCTTCCCACTTTCCCTACGTTCAACACATGGATTATCATACACACTTTAGTAATACAATTTATCCACACATTGTTAAAACACATTTGTGTGTGTTTCTCTTTTTTTTGGATGCTGAAATGAAAAAGGAAAATGACATTTCCAACAGAGTGTTTTGTAGCGCAGTCCTCACTAACATTTCTCTACCCTGTGTGAACAGGTGACCCTGCTGTTCCCACTCTTCCGTGAGCAAGTCTCCCCTCAGCAGGTACAGGATGGAACGGCCGAACCTCTCCTCGTCCTCCGGGATCTCAGCGACTACAACCGCAGGTTCTCCGGACAACCCAGATCTGTGAGTTTTCATTTGCCACGTCAGTATTTCTCTCATGCACTTAGAGAGAGTTTATTGGTACTGGACAAACCGAGAGAGAGTCTAGACCAAATTGCAACTTGATTCCTTGAAATGTAATTAATTAATATTGAAATCGTAGTTACTCACTCCCCATTCTGTGCTGTGATGTCATATATTTAAACGCTACTGATATTACGGTAGCCTGGTCCCAGGTATGTTTGTACCGTCTCACTAAACTGTATTTACGTGCTAATGATCATAGGAGTTGTCAAAACGGCACAAACAGATCTGGGACCAGGCTAATGTCACTGCTTAAACACAGACTTTTTAACTCCCTCCTGCTCTCCCTGTCTCAGCTGATGGACCGGCTGCGTGACGTCCCCACGTTGCTACGCCACCTCTTCAGGGAGATGTTCTCCGTAGGGGGCCTGTTCTGGATGTTCCGGATCCGTGTCCTGCTGTGTCTGATCGGGGCTCTGACCTACCTGATCTCACCTCTGGACTTCATCCCCGAGGCTCTGTTCGGCCTGCTGGGCTTCCTGGACGACTTCTTCATCATCCTGCTTCTGTTCATCTATATCTCTATCATGTATAGAGAGGTGGTGACCCAGAGACTGGCAGGGTGATGAAGAGAGGTGCTGACCCAGAGACTGGCAGGGTGATGAAGAGAGGTGGTGACCCAGAGACTGGCAGGGTGATGAAGAGAGGTGGTGACCCAGAGACTGGCAGGGTGATGAAGAGAGGTGGTGACCCAGAGACTGGCAGGGTGATGAAGAGAGGTGGTGACCCAGAGACTGGCAGGGTGATGAAGAGAGGTGGTGACCCAGAGACTGGCAGGGTGATGAAGAGAGGTGGTGACCCCCATTCAATTCAAACTTTATTGTCCGCTCGACTACACAGAAATTGATTGTGTAAGACTATATTAGACACAATGCCAGGACCAGTGTCCTATAATCGATTCGTTTCAGGTCAAAGGGCACTCTGTGAGGAGGGTGCTCTGTGTCTGTTGCTTTGGGCTGGAGTTCCACCATGCACACGAGAGTGGGGACTAGTGACGGTGTCCGCTGGCATCAAAATTTCTATGATTGAGAGTTAATATTCAGATAAAAGTCACTATGTCTGCTTGTTTCATCAGTTGACATGTGAATCCTCTTGCTACCAAGCGGCTGCTGGATTCAATCTTTCTGTCTTTGTATAAATAGCTGGCCTGCCCTGTAGCATGACCCGCGGCACGTAAAATCAATCTGGGGAAAAATGTGACCTGTTAAAGAGACTGTTATCGCCATCATCTTATGTGTACGGATTTAATGTGAAATAATATTATTATTAATGAGGAAAGAAAACCATAGACTTATTTACACAAAAATAATTACCTTTGTTTACAGATTAAAATTATTTTAGTTTAAGGGCTAGTCTTTAAGAAATGTAAAAAAAAAAAAATGTTTTGAAAAACTTCAAAAGCAAAAAAACCACTAAGACTCACATTTCTGTTGAGTTACAACCCCAGACCCCCCTCCCCCACACAAACACACACATACCTCCATGTCATTGGATTTCAAGTTATTAAACACGACAAAAAAAGAAACGTCCTCACTGTCAACTGCGTTTTATTTTCAGCAAACTTAACATGTGTAAATATTTGTATGAACACAACAAGATTCAACAACTGAGACATAAACTGAACAAGTTCCACAGACATGTGACTTAACAGAAATGTAATAATGTGTCCCTGAACAAAGTGGGGTCAAAATCAAAAGTAACAGTCAGTATCTGTAGTGGCCACCAGCTGCATTAAGTACTGCAGTGCATCTCCTCCTTCTGGACTGCACCAGATTTGCCAGTTCTTGCTGTGAGATGTTACCCCACTCTTCCACCAAGGCACCTGCAAGTTCCCAGACATTTCTGGGGGGAATGGCCCTAGCCCTCACCCTCCCATCCAACAGGTCCCAGACGTGCTCAATGGGATTGAGATCTAGGCTCTTCGCTGGCCATGGCAGAACACTGACATTCCTGTCTTGCAGGAAATCCCGCACAGAACGAGCAGTATGGCTGGTGGCATTGTCATGCTGGAGGGTCATGTCAGGATGAGCCAGCAGGAAGGGTACCACATGAGGGAGGAGGATGTCTTCCCTGTAACGCACAGCGTTGAGATTGCCTGCAATGACAAAAAGCTCAGTCCGATGATGCTGTGACACTCCGCCCAAGACCATGACGAACCC
Organism: Brachymystax lenok tsinlingensis; assembly: GCA_030435695.1. Classification (NCBI taxonomy): domain Eukaryota; kingdom Metazoa; phylum Chordata; class Actinopteri; order Salmoniformes; family Salmonidae; genus Brachymystax; species Brachymystax lenok. The sequence continues at coordinate 4,022,129 of CM059795.1, read as the reverse complement.
TCCACCTTCAAATCGATCCCGCTCCAGAGTACAGGCCTCGGTGTAACACTCATTCCTTCAACGATAAACGCGAATCCGACCATCACCCCTGGTGAGACAAAACCGCGACTCGTCAGTGAAGAGCCCTTTTTGCCAGTCCTGTCTGGTCCAGCGACGGTGGGTTTGTGCCCATAGGCGATGTCTGATGAGGACCTGCCTTACAACAGGCCTACAAGCCCTCAGTCCAGCCTCTCTCAGCCTATTGTGGACAGTCTGAGCACTGATGGAGGGATTGTGCGTTCCTGGTGTAACTCGGGCAGTTGTTGCCATCCTGTACCTGTCCCGCAGGTGTGATGTTCGGATGTACTGATCCTGTGCAGGTGTTGTTACACATGGTCTGCCACTGCGAGGGCGATCAGCTGTCCGTCCTGTCTCCATGTAGCGCTGTCTTAGTACGGACATTGCAATTTATTGCCCTGGCCACATCTGCAGTCCTCATGCCTCCTTGCAGCATGCCTAAGGCGCGTTCACACAGATGAGCAGGGACCCTGGGCATCTTTCTTTTGGTGTTTTTCAGAGTCCGTAGAAAGGCCTCTTTAGTGTCCTAAGTTTTCATAACTGTGACCTTAATTGCCTACCGTCTGTAAGCTGTTAGTGTCTTAACGACCGTTCCACAGGTGCATGTTCATTAATTGTTTATGGTTCATTGAACAAGCATGGGAAACCGTGTTTAAACCCTTTACAAGGAAGATCTGTGAAGTAATTTGGATTTTTAAGAATTATCTTTGAAAGACCGGTTCCTTTTTTTTTTTTTTTGCTGCGATTATTTGTGCCCCTAGGCAAACCTCAGGTTTATGGTTGACGTGAGAAGTTCTGGCAGAGAGAGAACTACTGTCTGGGCATTTGTCCTGACATATTTAATTATGAATTAGGTTGAATGATGGTACATGAGGATTCTAGCCTGGGCACCAGTCTGTTTCGGCTTTGTCGTTTTGGCATGAAGGCACAAATCAGACCATATCCGTGTAGGTAAACATTTCTATAGTAGATTTCCACAGGCTGGTCATTTTGCCGTTCGTTACTCGTCTTGTTGGCTGAGGAAATGTAAATGTGGAACATTATTCTAACATCTGAATTCGTCAAGAAAGACTGCACATCGTTGCATCCCTCCACTTGCATGTTCTGTTTATTTTGAATGACAATGTAAATGTGATTTTTCTGTCATTCTGAGCACTGTGGGAGCACTAACCGGGTTACACACCCAATGCATATGGAGCTGGTAAAGAGTGCAGTGTGTGTGTGTGTGTGTGTGTGTGTGTGTGTGTGTGCATGCATGCATGCATAGAGTCCAGTGCAGGTAATCCGGGAAGCCATTAGAATAGCTATTTAGCAGTCTTTTGTCTTGGGGGTAGAAGCTCTTCAGGGTCCTGTTGGTTCCAGACTTGGCGCTACGGTACCGCTTGCCGTGCGGTAGCAGAGAGAAAAGTCTATGACTTGGGTGGTTGGAGTCTTTGACACTTTTTTGGGGGGGTGGGCCTTCTTCTGACACAGCCTGGCATAGATGTCCATGTCCTGGATGGCAGGAAGTTCAGCCCCTGTGATGTACTGGGCCGTACTCACCACCCTCTGTAGCACCTTGCGGACGGATGCCTTGCAGTTGTCGTACCAGGCGGCGATGCAACCAGTCTCAATGGTGCAGCTGTGGAACTTTTTTTGAGGGTCTGATGGATGCTCTCTTCCCGGGTGGGTGTGTGTGTGTGTGTGTGTGTGTGGACCATGTTAATTCCTTAGTAATGTGGACATCGAGGAACTTGAAGCTCTCGATCCGCTTCACTACATCAAGGTCTCTTGAATCTGTTTTTTTTATACAACTGTTATCAATAGACTGGTTAGCTGACAACGTCAGGAAAAACGACGGCCACGCTTCAATGGGGCAGAAGGCTGTGTGCTGTGGATCTGCATGGCCAGACCGCTAGCAACAAATGACAACGTGGGGAATCGTATGTGGCTCATTTCATCTTGGCTAAACATTTTGCTAGCTGGCAAACCAAGAACTGTAACAAATGTATTTATGTTTTTTTTCAATAAACATTTCTGACGAAATATAGTTCTACATGCTATCAACCATCTAAGGCAACACTGCCTGTTTTACCCCATTGCTTCACGACCAACCCGGCTACAGCATTCCCAGACACAGATTAAAACTAGTCCTAGACTAAAATGCAATTTCAATCAAGATTCTTTATTCAACTTTTTTTTTTTTTGTGTTCAGGAATGTTTTTTAATTTGTGTCTGGTAAACAGTCCCCTAGAGTTCCAGGTTATTGTTATGGAAAGGTTCCTCGATTTGAAGAGCCAGACAATGCTATGCCTCAACAACAGCAGCGACATTATTTTTAGGCCTCATTTAAATGTCTCATTAACATTTATTAAAACTCTTTTTTTCATTATGTACCTCTCTTTTAAGAGTAAGGTTTTCTGGAGAATATTTACCCCTGTTTTATGGGGGTGTCATCATAATGTGCGTCCGTCCGTCTGTCTGGCCCGGAATCTGTACCAACTGCCATCACTTCCACCTAAAGGTGTGTGTGTGTGTGTGTGTGTGTGTGTGTGTGTGTGTGTGTGTGTGTGTGTGTACATACACTGTATATCTGGGCCCAGCCAGGCCATTCATGTTTCAAGGGCAGAGCAGATTACAATAACCTCCTCTTATCCTCCTATAGTATTATCAGATCTGTTGTTCAGTGTGAAGTATTCTGGCTTGATCTAAGAAAACAAGGGAGAGAATTTATAAGATTGTATAAAGTACAACTATTGACCCTGAAGGGACACATTGACACTAAAAGGGAAAGTTTATTCAATGAACTGCGATGTTTATCTTCATGAGAACACACTATTTTTTTTTTTTTTTTTTTTACTTTCCTCGTATCTATTTTTCAGTGTATATGTTCACTCAAATAACTTTGTACCGTTTTTAATAAGATTATGACAAAAGTATCCGTGTCAAATGATGATCCCATGATATTGTTGTAATTGTATTTGAACACCAGGTGGCAGCATAGCCCAATTTTTTTTTAAAGAAGATACGAGACGAAGATGTTTCAAATACCTGCGTTCTATCCTCTCCAGTAGCCATGTTTCCTCGGCGTAGAGTTGTGCTTTCTGCTTCAAGGTGAGCCGATTATGATCATTATTTGCCATATTCACTCAACTGACTGGAATCCTGCGTTACATCCTCCCTCTATATTTAAGCGAATAAAAATACGTTTACCACCAAGGGGGGATACATGGGACCCTCCGTGAACCCGTGACCTGCACTTGACCTCTGTAACCTCAGAATGCACCATGTTCCTGTTACCCCCACCCTTCCTGGTAGTCACAAAGGGGTGAATTAAGTGTGTGGCTGCGGTGTCTTAAAATCCACCGTATTCTGTCCTTGATTTAATTCCCCCCTGTAATTCCACCGCCTTTAGGCACCGTTCCCTTGTGCCTAAGGTCAAGCAACCTTTTGGTTCTAAGTGGAAAAAGCATCTACTTTTTTTGGTTGTTGAATAAAGTAATATTCTCCATGCACTGTGATTTACTAATTGATAAGAGCTAGGTAAATGAGTAAGCCGTTTGGGATAAAGAGATTGGTAAATATAAAATACTTAAAAAAAAAAAAATTTCTAGATCTGTTTGACCTTATGATCTCCTGGAGACCAATGTGAATCCAGCAAACTGAAGCATATCAACATTTCACGGTCGCCACCATCAGTGATATCCACGCACATTTGTCACTTTTTTGGTGTTCAGTTTCCTTACATTTTGTGTCATTCCATTACACCGTTATTAGTTTACCTTTCGTCTCTGTCTCGTTCCTGAGGATAGCTGTCAATGGTGGATCATACTAGGCTAGCGCGTTACAAGTTGTGCAATCATTTGGCGCCTTGTAGCCAATTTGGAATCATTATGGAACTCAGACCATATGTAGCAGTTTAAACCTGGCACACGGGTTCGCGATGACTGGGCCGTTGTCATCTGAAACATGACTGGTTTCACATATCTAAAACCAGCAGTCATTTATACTTACGATTTCCCTTATCCGAACGGATTACTCCTTTACCTAGCTCTCAATAGCTCTTATCAATTTAGTAAATTACAGTGCATGGAGAATAGCGTTATGTCCACGTAGATGCGTTTTTCCACTTTGAACCGGCAGTTTTGCTCGACCTTACAGAAAGTGTCCACTTCCCCCCCCCCCCCGCCATCACTGTTTCCACCTTTTGTTGTGATTAAATTGAGATGTTGTGTCACTGGCCTACATAAAATACCCCATCATGTCAAAGTGGAATTTATATTTTTTTGGAATGTTTACAAATTCAAAATTAAAAGCTGAAATCTCTTAAAAGTCAATTAGTATTCAACCCCTTTGTTATGACAAGGCTAAATAAGTTCAGGAGTAAACATTTACTTAACATGTCACATAATAAGTTCCATGGACTCACTCTGTGTGCAATAATAGTATTTCACAGGATTTTTGAATGACTACCTCATCTCTGTACCCCACACATACAATTATCTGTAAAGTCCCTCAGCGAATTTAAAACTACAAAGACCAGGGAGGTTTTCCAATGTCTCGCAAAGAGGGGGCATTGAATAAGCATGGTAAAGTTATTAATTACACTTTGGATGGTGTTTCAATACACCCAGTTACTACAAAGATACAGGCGTCCGTCCTAACTCAGTTGCTGGAAAGGAAGGAAACCACTCAGGGTTTATGAGGCCAATGGTGACTTTAAAACAGTTACAGTTTTGTTTGTGATAGAACTGAGGATGGATAAATAACACTGTATTCACTCCACAATACTAAGAGACAGAGTGAAAAGAAGGAAGCCTATACAGAATAAATATTTAACAACATGCATCCTGTTTGCAACAAGGCACTAAAGTAAAATTTCAAAAAAATGTGGCAAAGAAATTAACTTTTTGTCCTGAATCCAAAACATTATGTTTGAGGTAAATCCACCACAACACATCACTTATACAACTGTTCATATTTTCAAGCATGGTGGTGGCTGCATTATGTTATGGGTATGCTTGTCATCAGCAAGGACTAGGGAGTTTTTTAGGATAAAAAGAAACGGAATAGACCTAAGCACAGGCAAAGTCCTAGATTTCCAACAGACGCTGTTAGACAAATTCACCTTTCAGCAGGACAATAGCAAATATACAGTACACTGGAGTTAATTACCAAAACGACATTGAATGTTCCTGAATGGCTAGTTACAGTTTGGACTTAAATCTGTTTGAAAATCGATGGCTAGACTTGAAAAATGGCTGTCTAGCAATGATCAACATCCAACTTTGACAGAGCATGATTTTTTTTTTTTTAAGAATTATGTGCAAATATTTTACAATCCAGGTGTGCAAAGCTCTTAGTCTTACCCATAAAGACGCACAGCTGTAATCACTGCCAAAGGTGATTCTAGCATGTATTGGGTGTGAATACTTATGTAAAGGAGATACGTATTTCTGTGTTTAATTTTCAATATATTTGTTGTAATTTCTAAAAACATGTTTTCACTTTGTCATTATGTGGTATTGTGTGTAGATGGGTGAGAAATATATATGTGTGTGTGTGTGTGTGTGTGTGTGTGTGTGTGTGTGTGTATATATATATATATATAGAATACTTTCTGAAGGCTCATTCCATTAATGCTCTCTTACCTTGGGTCGTAATTCCCCCCTATGATCACACAAAGACTTATTGAAGTGTGTAATGAATTATCCTTCATTTCTATATCAGTTTACTACATCTACTAAAAAAAAACGGAGAGAGGAAATCACTCGGCATACATCTTATATTGACTAGGAATAGTTGCTCAGAAATGTGCTGGTTGGTCTGTGACAAATAACTGGGACAGCTTAGCCCTGCCTCAGTAGCACACCATCCCTGTGTTCCACAAGCACGGGCCGTTAGTCATCATCATAAAGCTAGCATGTATTCACACACACACACACACACACACACGCAAACAGCTAGACTGACTTCTGTCCAATCCAAAAAGCATCATTATATTGCCTGTTATCACAGTTCCACCTGGTTCCATGTCCCTGTAGAAAACCACCATATGTGAAACCTTGTTGAAAACTAATCCTGTTGATTTCCCAATATTACCAAAGCATTAAAAAAGGCATATTAAAGCCACAATCAGTAACATATTCTGCCAAACAAACAACAGATTGAGAAGATAATAAATAAATAAATAAATGTCCAGTCCTACGTATTGTTGTTGATCATTTATATTGTAGATATGAAAATAATATCAGGCCAAACCGTATAATGTGAATTTGGTATTGTTCTTGATAAAATAGATAGTTAATATTCTACAAAGATTCACATTAAGTTCTGGTTGGATTTTATCTAACATTAGGATGATAACATTCCAAAAAACATACTGTGTATAAATACAGTACCTAAAGAACTTTGAACGTTTCTTCAAGTGAAGTCGCAAAAACCATCAAGCGCTGTGATGAAACTGGCTCTCATGAGGACCACCACAGGAAAGGAAGACCCAGAGTTCCCTCTGCTGCAGAGGATAAGTTCATTAGAGTTAACTGCACCTCAGATTGCAGCCCAAATAAATGCTTCACAGAGTTCAAGTAACAGACACATCTCAACATCAACTGTTCAGAGGAGACTGCGTGAATCAGGCTTTCATGGTTGAATTGCTGCAAAGAAACCACGACTAAAGGACACCAATAAGAAGAAGAGACTTGCTTGGGTCAAGAAACACGAGCAATGGACATTAGACCGGTGGAAATCTGTCCTCTTGTTTGATGAATCCCAATTTTTTATTTTTGGTTCCAACTGCCGTGTCTTTGTGAGATGCAGAGTAGGTGAACGGATGATCTCAGCATGTGTGGTTCCCACAGTGAAGCATGGAGGAGGAGGTGTGATGGTGTGGGGGTGCTTTGCTGGTGACACTGTATGTGATTTATTTAGAATTCAATGCACACTTAACCAGCATGGCTACCACAGCATGACGACACAACAGTGGTAGGCCTGATCACTGACAACAATGAGACAACCTATAGGGAGGAGGTCAGAGACCTGGCAGTGTGGTGCCAGGACAACAACCTCTCCCTCAATGTGAGCAAGACAAAGGAGCTGATCGTGGACTACAGGAAAAGGCGGGCCGAACAGGCCCCCATTAACATCGACAGGGCTGTAGTGGAGCGGGTCTAAAGTTTCAAGTTCCTTGGTGTCCACATCACCAACAAACTATTTTTTTATTTATTTTTTATTTCACCTTTATTTAACCAGGTAGGCAAGTTGAGAACAAGTTCTCATTTACAACTGCGACCTGGCCAAGATAAAGCAAAGCAGTTCAACACATCACAGTTACACATGGAGTGAAACAAACATACAGTCAATAATACAGTAGGAAAAAAAACTAATCTATATACAATGCGTGCAAATGAGGTAGGATAAGGAATATAAGGCAATAAATAGGCCATGGTGGCAAAGTATCATGGTCCAAGCACACCAAGACAGTCGTGAAGAGGGCACGACAAAACCTAATCCCCCTCAGGAGACTGAAAATATTTGACATGGGCCCCCAGATCCTCAAAAGGTTCTACAGCTGCACCATTGAGAGCATCATGACCGGTTGCATCACTGCCTGGTATGGCAACTGCTCAGCATCTGACCGTAAGGCGCTACAGATGGTAGTGCGAACGGTCCAGTACATCACTGGGGCCAAGCTTCCTGCCATCCAGGACCTATATAATAGGCGGTGTCAGAGGAAAGCCCATAATTGTCAAAGACTGTTTTCTCTGCTACCGTAAGGCAAGCGGTACCGGAGCGCCAAGTCTAGGACCAAAAGGCTCCTCAACAGCTTCTACCCCCAAGCCATTAGACTGCTGAACAATCTGCAGCGATAACCATTCCATCTGGCTTTTGCTTAGTTGGACTATCATTTGTTTTTCAACAGGACAATGAGCCAAAACACACCTCCAGGCTGTGTAAGGGCTATTTGACAAAGAAGGAGAGTGATGGAGTGCTGCATCATATGACCTGGCCTCCACAATCACCTGACCTCAACTCAATTGAGATGGTTTGTGAGGAGTTGGGCTGCAGAGTGAAGGAAAAGCAGCCAACAAGTGCTCAGCATATATGGGAACTTCTTCAAGACTGTTGGAAAAGCATTTGTCATGAAGCTGGTTGAGAGAGTGCCTAGAGTGAGAGAAGCTGTCATCAAGGCAAAGGGTGGCTTCTTTGAAGAAGCTACGTGATTCCATATGTGTTATTTCATAGTTTTGATGTCTTCACTATTATTCTACAATGTAGAATATAGTAAAAATAAAGAAAAACCCTGGAATGAGTAGGTGTGTCCAAACTTTTGACTGATACTGTATACAGTGCCTTCGGAAAGTTTAGAATTTTTCCACACGGCCTCATTCTAAAATGTATTAAATACTTTCCCCCCCTCATCAATCTACACACAATACCCCATAATGACAAAGCAAAAACAGGATCATATACATTTTTGCAAAAAAAAACAAAAAAAAAACATAAATATCACATTTACATAAGTATTCAGACCCTTTACTCAGTACTTTGTTGAAGCACCTTTTAGCAGCGATCGAGTCTTCTTGGGTATGACGCTACAAGCTTGGCACACCTGTATTTGGGGAGTTTATCCCGTTCTTCTCAGCAGATCCTCTAAAGCTCTGTCAGGTTGGATGTGGAGCGTCGCTGCACAGCTATTTTCAGGTCTCTCGAGAAGCTCGAACGTGTTTGTCCGGGTTTTGTCTGGGCCGCTCAAGGACATTCAGAGACTTGTTCTGAAGCCACTCCTGCATTATCTTGGCTGTGTGATTAAGGTCGTTGTACTGTTGGAAGGTAAACTTTCCCCCCAGTCTGAGGTCCTGGGTGCTCTGGAGCAGGTTTTCATCAAGGATCTCTCTGTACTTTGCTCTGTTCATCTTTGCCTCGATCCTGACTATTATCTCAGTCCCTGCTGCTGAAAAACATCCCCCCAGCATGATGCTGCCACCACCATGCTTCACCATAGGGATGGTGCAAGGTTTCCTCCAGATGTGACGCTTGGCATTCAGGCCAAAGAGTTCAATCTAAGATTTCATCAGACCAGAGAATCTTGTTTCTCAAGGTCTGAGAGTCTTTAGGTGCCTTTTGACAAACTTCAAGCAGGCTGTCATGTGCCTTTTACTGAGGAGTGACTTCCATCTGGCCACTCTACCATAAAGGCCTGATTGGTGGAGTGCTGCAGAGATGGTTGTCCTTCTGGAAGGTTCTCCCAGAGGAACTCTAGAGCTCTGTTAGAGTGACCATAGGGTTCTTGGTCACCTCCCTGACCAAGGCCCTTCTCCCCCGAATGTTCAGTTTGGCCGGGTGGCCAGCTCTAGGAAGAGTCTTGGTGGTTCCGAACTTCTTTCATTTAAGAATGATGGAGGCCACTGTGTTCTTGGGGACCTTCAATGCTGCAGACATTTTTTTGCTACCTTTCCCCAGATCTGTGCCTCGACACAATCCTGTCACGGAGCTCTACGGACAATTCCTTTGACCTCATGGCTTGGTTTTTGCTCTGACATGTACTGTCAACTGTTAGATCTTATACAGACAGGTGTGTGCCTTTCCAGACCACGTCCAATCATTTGAATTAACCACAGGTGGACTCCAAGTTGTAGAAACATCTCAAAGATGATCAATGGAAACAGGATGCGCCTGAGTTCAAATTCGAGTCTCATAGCAAACGGTCTGAATACTTATATAAATAAGTTATTTCTGTTTTCTTTAATAAATTTGGTAACAATTCTAAAAACCTTTATTCACGTCGTCATTACGGGGTAGATTGCTGAGGATAAATATATATATATATTTTACAATAAGGCTATATCGTAACAACATTTAGAAAAAGTCAAGGGGTCTGAATACCTTCACCCATCCTCTTGATATGCTTCATAACTAACCCAGGTAATACTGGTAACTGGGTTACTAACCTTCACCCATCCTCTTGATATGCTTCATAACTAACCCAGGTAATACTGGTAACTGGGTTACTAACCTTCACCCATCCTCTTGATATGCTTCATAACTAACCCAGGTAATCCTGGGTTATTAACCTTCCCTTCACCCATCCTCTTGATATGCTGTGTACTTCTGGGCCCATATTCACAAGGTATCCAATACTGTGAGTGCTGATCTAGGATCAGACGGGGGGGACCATGTCAAGACGGGGGGGACCATGTCAAGTGTCTCAAAGTAGGAATTATGTCGGATGTGTTTTTTTTAAAAGAAGACCAAACATTTTTTACACGTTTTATCTTTTACAGTTAGTCTAAATTCTGACTGGATTTATAAATCTAGACGAAATAAAGACTCTCTTCTAGTAGTGTTTCGGAGACTTAATTTAACCGTTTTATTTTTTCAAAAATAAATGATCCTCTGTACCAGTGGATAACTGTGGCCTTGTGGATTTTGTTTTCAGTGTACTATTGGTCAATCACGACACAGAATGCAGTTTCTGAGTTATTAAAACGTTCCCATCCTCTTGATATGCTGTGTACCTGTAGCACTGTGTTTTATGGTTTCCTCTTTGCTATTACACTTGTTTTCCACCATTGTAATTGATAACAAACACCGTAATTAATTGTTAACCAGAAATTATTTGATATTGAGATGAGAACGGCTGCATTGGGTCTTTAAATCAATAAAATATTATTGTGTCGAACCTGAATTGTCTTTTGTATATTTATAATGTATCATCATTTTTCAGAATGGGTATTGCTGAACCAGTATCTGGGTTTGAAGAGACGAGATCAGAATGGGTATTGCTGACAAGATCCGAATGGGTATTGCTGAACAAGTATCTGGGTTTGAGGAGACGAGATCAGAATGGGTATTGCATGCATTAAAAGAAGGTACAGTATATCCAACTAATATCACATTTCATAAGACTTTCAATACATGATAAGGAAAGAAATCATAAAATACAGTGTTAAAGTACACAGCATATGAAGAGGATGGGAACATTTAATAACTCAGAAATGGTTCTGTTTACTGTCCATAATTAGACAGAAAGACTCAACCATTACTTCCATGCTAATCGTCCCAGTCGTTTAGTGGCCAACAAGCTATGCAGTAATGATCAATTAGCTGATATAGCAACTATTGAATCTGAAACGGATATTTCTATCAGAACCCAAATGAATCAATCAAAGATTCTCCCGCTTCTATAGATAACTGTGCCCATCGGATTGTAAATCCACACCAAGCCAGACCCAAGTCCTTTCTAAAATAATGAGGAACTCCTCTCAACAGAGGAAGCCGGCTTGCTGGGAGCCCAAATCTCTCTCACCTGGATGGGACGATATTCCTAATGTCTATTTAAAATGTTGGGATCCATTATGTCCACTATTGCTCTAAATGATTGATACAGCCGTTCACAAATTTGGGATTTTATGTGAATCTGGGATAGATGTGAAAACAGCACAAATTTTACTTTTAGAAAAAAGGGCAAGACACTACCCAGTGTTCTCACTATCGCCTCCCCTATCTTTGATAAAAAAAAAAACAGATATTAAACTGTTTTCTAAAATATTGTCGTCCCATCTGGAGATTTACTTACCCCAAAATCGGTCCACACGGACCGAAGCAGGTTTGTTAAAAAAAGTTGCTTCTTCTCGGATTACCACCGTCAACTATTCCATCTGTTAGATGCTTCATCAGAAATAACAGGTCTTTGGGCTGTATTATCTCACCGCGCAGTAAAAGCTTTTGATAGACTAGAATGGTCTAGAATTTCTGGTCTGGTCTGTCCTGGAACGTATGGAAATTTGCTCCAATTTCATTAATATGATTAAAATACTATATGCCCAATGCCTCAGCCAGTGTTATAACAGGCAATGTCTGCTCTGCTCCGTTCAGAATCACTAGAAATAGCAGACAAGGCGATCCAATTTTGCATTTGCGATTCTTATTATACATGGAACCTCTGGTCCAGGTAATTCTTAAATTGAGGGACATAACACCAATTTCCCTAAAATATACTGATCACTTCATCTCATTGTACGCAATATCTTACTATATCTACACATTGTATCTAAATCGCTCCCCAGCACATTGAAGATCATAGATAAATTCAGCTTCATCTCAAGTTATAAAATTAATCCAATTAATCGAATGCCTCTCAAGACCCCGATGGAGGACTCCATCTCTACTTTTTGGAATCCCAATCGTTTCCCATTTGAAATATTTGGAAGTAGATATATTTCCTACCTTAGATAAAACCATTGCCAGAAGAATTCCCGATTAACAAACTGTCATGGCTACATACTGGAAAAATAAGATGAAAGAGCACTCCCCTGGTGGTGTTCCCAATGACCAGCTCGGGAACAAACATTGCAGGTGCAAACCCCCACATGTGCAGATTGTCAACATAGTGTAAGAATATGGTTGTGTTTGTACGATTTAAGTGCTGTTCAAGTGCTTTTCAAGTGTCCTATAAATTAAAAACATTTGCAGATTGTCAACATATGAAGTGTAAATAATATGGTGGTGTTTGATGAAAAACCCGTTCAAATCCCCTATAAATGTAATTGAAAATACCATGTGTCTCTATAGCAAACGCGAATTTTCCATTAAATCTGGAGTGAAACACAAAGGAGATGCATTCCAGTCGGCTTTACAGAGCTACCAACTTGCGTTCTGACAATGCTGTGGTAATGTTAGATAAAAGTTCAATATGACAGTTTCTAAATGTTCTTGAAATGTTCTGAGGACCTCCCAAGACAAGGTCAAATGTGCCTTCAGAAAGTATTCACACCCCTTGATTTGACCACATTTTGTTGTTGAATTTAAAATTGATTAAATTGAGATTTTGTTTCACTGGCCTACACACAATACCCCATAATGTCAAACTGGAATTGTTTTTTTTTTAATAAAAGTTTACCCATTCATAAAAAGCAGAAATGTCTTGAGTCAATATCTATTCAACCCCTTTGTTATGGCAAGCATAAATAAGTTCAGGAGTAAATATTTGCATAGCAAGTCACATACTGTAATAAGTTCCATGGACTCACCCTGTGTGCCATAATAGTGTTTAAATTTGTGAATGACTACCTCATCTCTGTACCCCACATATACAATGATCTGTAAGGTCCCTCAGTCAAGCAGTAGATTTCAAACACAGCAAGAAGGCACTCAAGTAAAACTGTAAAACATGTGGCAAAGAAATCAATTTTATGTACTGAATACAAAGCGTTATTTTTGGGGCAAATCCAACACATCACTAAGTGCCACTCTTCATATTTTCAAGCATGGTCGCGGCTGCATCATGTTATGGGTATGCTTGTCATCGGCAAGGACTAGGGAGTTTTTTTTGTTGATAAAAATAAATGAAATAGAGCTAAGCACAGGCAAAGTCCTAGAGGAAAACCTGGTTCAGTCTGCTTTCCACCAGACCCTGGAAGATTAATTCACCTTTCAGCAGGACAATAACCTAAACACAAGGCCAAATATACACTGGAATTGGATTTAGCAATGATTAACAAACAACTTGACAGAGCTTGAAGAATTTTCAAAATAATAATGTGCGTGTATTATTACAATCCAGGTGTGGAAAGATCTTAGAGAATTACCCAGAAAGACTCACAGCTGTAATCGCTGCAAAAAGGTGCTTCTAACATGTATTGACTCAGGGGTGTGAATACTTATGTAAATTTGATATTTCTGTATTTTATTTTTCAAGAAATTAGCTAACATTTCTAAAAACATGTTTTCACTTCGTCATTATGGGGTATTGTGTGTGGATGGGTGAGAATTCAATCTGCAACACAACAAAATGTGGAATAAGTCAAGGGGTTTGAATACTTTTTGAAGGCCCTGGATATTGTGTGAACATCAATGGAATATTATGCTAAACCTAAAACAAATATGCCACCAAACGTCATTAAAAAAAAATGAATTTTGAAATTGTGGAACATTTTTCAATGTTCTGGGAACCTATAAAGAATTCAGACTGTTCTGTCAACATCCTTGCAACATCAAAGGAACGTTTTGTGCACCCCGATACAAAACACATCTGAATGTCAGCACAACTGCACACTTTTGATAACCTATCCCTTTTTTTTGTCATATGTTCCCACAACCTAAAGAAACATTCTGGGAACCTTTTAAAGAACATATTACATTTGTTCTGGGAACATTATTGTAACTTCAGGGGAAAGTTTGCTGCATCCTAAAAGAAACATTGTCTGTACAACTGGACAGATTTTGTGTTTTGGGAACATATATTTTGAACCCCAAGGCTGTGGCTGTGGGCTGGAGCAAAGACTCATCTCTGTTGTTCAGAGGGCACAGACATTCATATTGTGTGTGTGTGTGTGTGTGTATGTGTGTGTGTGTGTGTGTGTGTGTGTGTGTGTGTGTGTGTGTGTGTGTGTGTGTGTGTGTGTGTGTGTGTGTGTGTGTGTGTGTGTGAATGCTGGTGCGCATCAGAGTGGTGTTGTGTGCCACTATGTGCCTCAGTCTGATTGAGGAAGACAAGAGCTCTTCAGACAGACCAGGGATGTGTCTGTCTTCTCCTCTGACTGACTGACTGACTGGGGGAGAGAGGTGACGACAGACCAGGGATGGGTCTGTGTCTGTCTTCTCCTCTGACTGACTGGGGGAGAGAGGAGACGACAGACCAGGGATGTGTCTGTCTTCTCCTCTGACTGACTGGGGGAGAGAGGAGACGACAGACCAGGGATGGGTCTGTGTCTGTCTTCTCCTCTGACTGACTGGGGGAGAGAGGAGAAGACAGGTCTGTCAGAACCGCCCTGCTCTCTGGGATCCCTCCATGTAACATTGCAAGCGGACAACAGATTAACTCTGACTGGGAACACCATGATGCGAGGTCAGTCTGCTTCAGAAGAACTCAGATGTGCTCTGAACTGTGGTCGCCATTGTACCAGTCAGTCTACAATTGGCCTGGAATGATACTTGTCACTATCTGTGCTGGTTATCATTTGATAGCTTTATATTCCCAATAACTCAGATATGGTTTATTTCTGGGTATAAATAAAGGAATAAAATGCCTCCTCTGACTCCGGGCCGTGGTTGGTTGGTTTCTCCTAGGGTGAAATGGAATCGGTCCTCTGACTCCGGGCCGTGGTTGGTTGGTTTCTCCTAGGGTGAAATGGAATCGGTCCTCTGACTCCGGGCCGTGGTTGGTTGGTTTCTCCTAGGCGAAATGGAATTGGTCCTCTGACTCCGGGCCGTGGTTGGTTGGTTTCTCCTAGGGTGAAATGGAATCAGTCCTCTGTCTCCGGGCCGTGGTTGGTTGGTTTCTCCTAGGGTGAAATGGAATTGGTCCTTTGACTCCAGGCCGTGGTTGGTTGGTTTCTCCTAGGGTGAAATTTCTACACCCAACAGACCTACAGAGTCAATCAACTCTAACTCCACATAAATCTGCTGTTCATCTGGGTCTGGGTTCTGGGTCTGGGTTCTGGGTCTGGGTTCTGGGTCTGGGTCCTGGGTTAGGGTCTGGGTCCTGGGTCTGGGTCCTGGGTCAGGGTCTGGGTCCTGGGTCTGCTCCTACTGTATTTGGGCTCCTGAGTGGCCCCGCGGTCTAAGGCACTGTATCTCAATGCTAGAGGCGTCACTACAGACACTCTGGTTCAATTCCAGGCTGTATCACAACCGGCCGTGATTGGGAGTCCGGCACACAATTGCCCCAGCATCCGGGTTTGGCTGGTGTAGGCTGTCATTTGTAAATAAGAATTTGTTCTTAACTGACTTGCCTAGTTAAATAAAGGTTAAAATGTAAAAAAAAAAATCAGACCAACGGAAAAGTGCGCTTTAAAGGAAATAGGGTGTCATTTGTAAAGCATATAGTGTGTGTGGGTCCTAGGTCAGTATTCATTTATCATAGTACAGCTGATCTCTTACTCATTATGATTGACAAACTGGTCCTAGGTCAGTATTCATTTATCATAGTACTGCTGATCTCTTACTCATTATGATTGACAAACTGGTCCTAGGTCAGTATTAATATATCATAGTACTGATGATCTCTTACTCATTATGATTGACAAACTGGTCCTAGGTCAGTATTCATTTATCATAGTACTGCTGATCTCTTACTCATTATGATTGACAAACTGGTCCTAGGTCAGTATTCATTTATCATAGTACTGCTGATCTCTTACTCATTATGATTGACAAACTGGTCCTAGGTCAGTATTCATTTATCATAGTACTGCTGATCTCTTACTCATTATGATTGACAAACTGGTCCTAGGTCAGTATTCATTTATCATAGTACAGCTGATCTCTTACTCATTATGATTGACAAACTGGTCCTAGGTCAGTATTAATATATCATAGTACTGCTGATCTCTTACTCATTATGATTGACAAACTGGTCCTAGGTCAGTATTCATTTATCATAGTACTGCTGATCTCTTACTCATTATGATTGACAAACTGGTCCTAGGTCAGTATTCATTTATCATAGTACAGCTGATCTCTTACTCATTATGATTGACAAACTGGTCCTAGGTCAGTATTCATTTATCATAGTACTGCTGATCTCTTACTCATTATGATTGACAAACTGGTCCTAGGTCAGTATTAATATATCATAGTACTGATGATCTCTTACTCATTATGATTGACAAACTGGTCCTAGGTCAGTATTAATATATCATAGTACTGATGATCTCTTACTCATTATGATTGACAAACTGGTCCTAGGTCAGTATTCATTTATCATAGTACTGCTGATCTCTTACTCATTATGATTGACAAACTGGTCCTAGGTCAGTATTCATTTATCATAGTACTGCTGATCTCTTACTCATTATGATTGACAAACTGGTCCTAGGTCAGTATTCATTTATCATAGTACTGCTGATCTCTTACTCATTATGATTGACAAACTGGTCCTAGGTCAGTATTAATATATCATAGTACAGCTGATCTCTTACTCATTATGATTGACAAACTGGTCCTAGGTCAGTATTAATATATCATAGTACAGCTGATCTCTTACTCATTATGATTGACAAACTGGTCCTAGGTCAGTATTCATTTATCATAGTACAGCTGATCTCTTACTCATTATGATTGACAAACTGGTCCTAGGTCAGTATTCATTTATCATAGTACAGCTGATCTCTTACTCATTATGATTGACAAACTGGTCCTAGGTCAGTATTCATTTATCATAGTACTGCTGATCTCTTACTCATTATGATTGACAAACTGGTCCTAGGTCAGTATTCATTTATCATAGTACTGCTGATCTCTTACTCATTATGATTGACAAACTGGTCCTAGGTCAGTATTCATTTATCATAGTACAGCTGATCTCTTACTCATTATGATTGACAAACTGGTCCTAGGTCAGTATTCATTTATCATAGTACAGCTGATCTCTTACTCATTATGATTGACAAACTGGTCCTAGGTCAGTATTAATATATCATAGTACTGCTGATCTCTTACTCATTATGATTGACAAACTGGTCCTAGGTCAGTATTAATATATCATAGTACTGCTGATCTCTTACTCATTATGATTGACAAACTGGTCCTAGGTCAGTATTCATTTATCATAGTACTGCTGATCTCTTACTCATTATGATTGATAAACTGGTCCTAGGTCAGTATTCATTTATCATAGTACTGCTGATCTCTTACTCATTATGATTGACAAACTGGTCCTAGGTCAGTATTCATTTATCATAGTACAGCTGATCTCTTACTCATTATGATTGACAAACTGGTCCTAGGTCAGTATTCATTTATCATAGTACTGCTGATCTCTTACTCATTATGATTGACAAACTGGTCCTAGGTCAGTATTCATTTATCATAGTACAGCTGATCTCTTACTCATTATGATTGACAAACTGGTCCTAGGTCAGTATTAATATATCATAGTACTGCTGATCTCTTACTCATTATGATTGACAAACTGGTCCTAGGTCAGTATTCATTTATCATAGTACAGCTGATCTCTTACTCATTATGATTGACAAACTGGTCCTAGGTCAGTATTCATTTATCATAGTACTGCTGATCTCTTACTCATTATGATTGACAAACTGGTCCTAGGTCAGTATTCATTTATCATAGTACTGCTGATCTCTTACTCATTATGATTGACAAACTGGTCCTAGGTCAGTATTCTGAGAGGCTACGGGCCAAGGGCCGGGTTCCCACCGACAGTATTTAAGCGTCCGACTCCTAAAATGCAAAAGCCCAAAAGCTCTGTTTGTGCTGCTGTCTGACCTGCTGTCTGCTCTGCTGTCTGACCTGCTGTCTGCTCTGCTGTCTGCTCTGCTGTCTGACCTGCTGTCTTCTCTGCTGTCTGCTCTGCTGTCTTCTCTGCTGTCTGCTCTGCTGTCTGCTCTGCTGTCTGCTCTGCTGTCTGACCTGCTGTCTGCTCTGCTGTCTGCTCTGCTGTCTGACCTGCTGTCTGCTCTGCTGTCTGACCTGCTGTCTGCTCTGCTGTCTGACCTGCTGTCTGACCTGCTGTCTGCTCTGCTGTCTGACCTGCTGTCTGACCTGCTGTCTGCTCTGCTGTCTGACCTGCTGTCTGCTCTGCTGTCTGACCTGCTGTCTGACCTGCTGTCTGACCTGCTGTCTGCTCTGCTGTCTGACCTGCTGTCTGCTCTGCTGTCTGACCTGCTGTTTGCTCTGCTGTCTGACCTGCTGTCTGCTCTGCTGTCTGCTCTGCTGTCTGACCTGCTGTCTGCTCTGCTGTCTGACCTGCTGTCTGCTCTGCTGTCTGACCTGCTGTCTGACCTGCTGTCTGCTCTGCTGTCTGACCTGCTGTCTGCTCTGCTGTCTGCTCTGCTGTCTGACCTGCTGTCTGCTCTGCTGTCTGACCTGCTGTCTGCTCTGCTGTCTGCTTGGTGACAGGATCTGTTCCTCCAGGTGGTTTATTACGTTGCATATCCTGTAATCCAGGAAGTCCTGCCAGTTGTCATCATGTCAACAGCATTTCCACAAACCAGATACCTGTAATATACACATCTATTTGGTATTTTATTCATTACAATTTTACAATATGGCATATGGGAAGCTGATGGAATAATACATTTTTGAAAAAGCAGAACTGTCACGCCCTGGCCATAGAGAGCCCTCTGGATTTCTCTATGGTGTGTTAGGTCAGGGCGTGACTAGGGGTTTCTAGCGTTGTCTATGTTGGTTTTGGTTTGGTTCCCAATTAGAGGCAGCTGTTAGTCGTTGCCTCTAATTGGGAATCCTATTTAGTTTGTTCATTCCCCCCCACCTGTGTGGTGTGATATTGTATTGTTTTTGTATGTGCAGTGTGCGCTACATTTTGAGCGGTCGTTTGTGCTTTGTCGTTTTTTGGGGGGGAAGTTTCACCATTGCATTAAAATGTGGAACTCCACTCTCGCTGCGTCTTGGTCCTCTCCTTCAAACGATCGTCGCAAGAACAATTGGCGCATTCTTGAATAGCAATAATTGTTTTGTATAGTAATATGCCCCTTTGGTTTGTTAAAATAGTATCTATCACAGCTCCTCCTCTTCGTTGTTCTTAGGGATTACATTTTTCCTCTCTCTTAAATGTTGAGCCGACATGCAAAGCCTCTCTGTCCCAATATATCTCTCATTTGGAGTAACTTGTTCTTTTGACAGATGACAGAACCGTTTCCCTGCCTGGGTGACTCGTTTGGATGTTTACCCCCTCTTGGTAATGTAATCTGCTATAAGGAATGTTCTAATTATAAGATTTTTCCTAAATTGAATTAGACCTTTGATGAGGTCATCTAGCGCCAGAGGAAACAAACATTCCATTCCAGAACCTCCTCTTTCTCTTTATCCTCCTTCCTTCTTTGTTCTTCTTTAACTGTGCAGCACTGTCATCGAGGGAGGGAGACAGACAGACAGACAGCGAGAGAGCACTGTCCTCTGTGCTGTGGAGAGAGAGAGCACTGTCCTCCTCTGTGCTATGGAAAGAGAGAGAGAGCACTGTCCTCCTCTGTGCTATGGAAAGAGAGAGAGAGCACTGTCCTCCTCTGTGCTATGGAAAGAGAGAGAGAGCACTGTCCTCCTCTGTGCTATGGAAAGAGAGAGAGAGCACTGTCCTCTGTGCTATGGAAAGAGAGAGAGAGCACTGTCCTCCTCTGTGCTATGGAAAGAGAGAGAGAGCACTGTCCTCCTCTGTGCTATGGAAAGGGAGAGAGCACTGTCCTCTGTGCTGTGAAGAGAGAGACAGCACTGTCCTCCTCTGTGCTATGGAAAGGGAGAGACAGCACTGTCCTCCTCTGTGCTATGGAAAGGGAGAGACAGCACTGTCCTCCTCTGTGCTGTGGAGAGAGAGAGAGCACTGTCCTCCTCTGTGCTGTGGAGAGAGAGAGAGCACTGTCCTCCTCTGTGCTATGGAGAGAGAGAGAGCACTGTCCTCCTCTGTGCTATGGAGAGAGAGAGCACTGTCCTCCTCTGTGCTGTGGAGAGAGAGAGAGCACTGTCCTCCTCTGTGCTGTGTAGAGAGAGAGAGCACTGTCCTCCTCTGTGCTATGGAAAGAGAGAGAGAGCACTGTCCTCCTCTGTGCTATGGAGAGAGAGAGAGAGAGCACTGTCCTCCTCTGTGCTGTGGAGAGAGAGACAGCACTGTCCTCCTCTGTGCTGTGGAGAGAGAGACAGCACTGTCCTCCTCTGTGCTATGGAGAGAGAGAGAGAGCACTGTCCTCCTCTGTGCTGTGGAGAGAGAGACAGCACTGTCCTCCTCTGTGCTGTGGAGAGAGAGACAGCACTGTCCTCCTCTGTGCTGTGGAGAGAGAGAGAGCACTGTCCTCCTCTGTGCTATGGAGAGAGAGAGAGCACTGTCCTCCTCTGTGCTATGGAGAGAGAGAGAGCACTGTCCTCCTCTGTGCTGTGGAGAGAGAGAGAGCACTGTCCTCCTCTGTGCTATGGAGAGAGAGAGAGCACTGTCCTCCTCTGTGCTGTGGAAAGGGAGACAGCACTGTCCTCCTCTGTGCTGTGGAGAGAGAGACAGCACTGTCCTCCTCTGTGCTGTGGAGAGAGACAGCACTGTCCTCCTCTGTGCTGTGGAAAGGGAGAGACAGATTTATTATGTTATTCTTTAGACATCGCCAGACGTGAGGGTGGATCTTTCCTTTTTTCCCAGAAAAAAGTAGTTCTTCCACTTTCCTTCTAACTCGTAAAGTTGTTATAATTTCCAATCATCTCTTTCTACTGTGAATCAATCACTGTGTTAGCACAGAATGAAGAATTACAAGATTGTTTAAAGGGGGTTCTTTCTGTCAGCAGATAAAATCGGTGTCATATTGTCTCGTCGGTCGTCCCACAGTCTGTGTGTGTGTCTGCGTCCAAAACGGCACCCCTATTCCCTTTATAGAGGAGGCCCTGGTCCAAAGTAGTGTACTATATAGGATGCATGGTTTGTCATATTGTCTTAGTGGCGTGGCTTTAATTCACCGGTAGAGAGTCCCTCCGTCAGTGTGACATCATCTCCTTAGAAACAGTTTGGTCAATGTCGATCTCCAAACAAATAGAGAGATGGATTGATTAAAGCCACATGACTTTAACGAGCATGAGCGGAGAGAGGGGATGATTAGCTCACCAATTTCCAATACAAATAGAAGCCCCCTTTTTCCTGTCTCTTGTCTGTATCAGAATTTAATGGACATTACACAGTTTCCCTCCAATTCAAAGATATATAAACAGCCTTGAGATTTAGCCTAACAATCAATATTTAAATGTCCCAGTGCCGTGTGTACAAATTTGGTAGAACATTCTGGGCATTTTTTGGGGAGCATTTTGGGCACCGTTTTGAAAAATAAAAAAACCCTAGAGTTCAGTGGAGGGAGATGCCGAATTTGCTAAGGACTAGTCCTAACCCTTGCAACCCTTTCGACTGGCATTGCTCGTTTGACGCCTCGCCCGTGGCTCTAACTTTAACCCAGAGCCTGGCCGCTGAACACGTCTTCTTCCTTTCTCCCAGTGGAGTTGTTTGTCTTTCTCTGTTTATCTCCCTGTTTCTGTCTCTCTCGCTCTCTCTCGCTCTCTCTCTCTGTTTCTCCTGCTCTCTGTTACTCTTTCTCTCTCTCTGTTACTCTTTCTCTCTCTCTGTTACTCTCTCTCTCTCTCTCTCTCTCTCTCTCTCTCTCTGTTTATCTCTCTCTCTCTGTTACTCTCTCTCTCTGTTTCTCCTGCTCTCTGTTTCTCCTGCTCTCTCTCTGTTTATCTCTCTCTCTCTGTTACTCTCGCTCTCTCTCTCTGTTATTCTCTTTCTCTCTCTCTGTTACTCTCTCTCTGTTTATCTCTCTCTCTCTCTCTCTCTCCTCTCTCTCTCTCTCTCTCTTGCTCTCTCTCTCTGTTTCTCCTGCTCTCTGTTACTCTCTCTCTCTCTCTCTCTCGTACAGTTGGTACCCTCTGGAGGGTTAGCCATGAATAAATGTCTTAATAAAGCAGAAAGACAGTACTAATTAGTAGTCCTGTCCTGTCCTGTACTGTCCTGCCCTGTCTTGTCCTGTCCTGTCCTTTCTTGTCCTGTCCTGCCCTGTCCTGCCCTGTCCTGTCTTGTCCTGTCCTGCCCTGTCCTGTCCTGTCCTGCCCTGTCCTGTCCTGTCTTGTCCTGCCCTGTCCTGTACTGACCTGTTGTGAACAAAACCAGTCAAATCTCAGTGACAAGATTAAGTCAGCCAGCCAGCCCAGTGAGCCCAGAGAGCCCAGAGAGCCAGGGAGCCCAGCCAGCCCAGGAAGCCCAGTGAGCCCAACCAGCCAGCCCAGTGAGCCCATCCAGCCCAGCCCATCCAGCCCAGTGAGCCCAGCCAACCCAGCTATCCCAGTGAGCCTAGCCAGCCAGCCCAGTGAATTCAGCCAGTCCAGTGAGCCCAGCCAGCCCAGTGAGCCCAGGCAGCCTAATAAGCCCAGCCAGCCCAGTGAGCCTAGCCAGCCCAGTGAGCCCCACCAGCCCTGCTAGCCCAGAGAGCCCAGCCAGCCCAGCCAGCTCAGTGAACCCATCCAGCCTTGTGAGCCCAAGAATCCAGCCAGCCCAGTGAGCACTGCCAGCCCAGTCAGCCCAGTGAGGAAGTCAACCTGTTTTTATTTGTTTGTTGTAGTTGTTTTGCTGAATAATGATGACAGAAGGATGTGCTCCACTGACTTCACAGACTACAAGATGTTCAGGTAGCCTAGCGGTAAGCGTAGTGTGCCAGTAACCATAAAGGTCACTAGTTTGAATCCCTGAGCTGACAAGGTGAAAAAAAAATCTGCCAATTAGTCCTTGAGCAAGGTAACCCTTAACCCTAATTACCCCAGGGGCGCTGGACAATGGTGACCCCACTCTCAAGGGGAGTTGGCATATGCAAAAACACCTTTCCAATTCATGCATATTAATACATACTTGTACATGTGTGAAATAGGACTAAAGCTAGAGATTTCTGTTAGAGGAGATTAAAGCGTGCGAACTGTCAGATTTCTTGGCCACCTCCGTTCCCAACTGTAGGATTTCTTGGCTAACTCCATTCCCAATTGTAAGATTTCTTGGCCAACTCCATTCCCAACTGTAAGATTTCTTGGCCAACTCCATTCCCAACTGTCATATTTCTTGGCCAACTCCATCCTCAACAGTCAGATTTCTTGGCCAACTCCATCCTCAACAGTCAGATTTCTTGGCCAACTCCATTCCCAACTGTCCGATTTCTTGGCCAACTCCATTCCCAACTGTCAGATTTCTTGGCCAACTTCATTCCCAACTGTCAGATTTCTTTGCCAACTCCATTCCCAACTGTCAGATTTCTTTGCCAACTCCATTCCCAACTGTCAGATTTCTTGGCCAACTCCATTCCCAACTGTCAGATTTCTTGGCCAACTCCATTCCCAACTGTCAGATTTCTTGGCCAACTCCATCCTCAACTGTCATATTTCTTGGCCAACTCCACTTTAAATATGGTGCCATCCCTGGTTTCCCTGTCTCCCTCTCCCTCTGTCAGTCTACACCCTACTCTGCATATACTCCAGCCCTGTTTCCCTGTCTCCCTCTCCCTTGGTCAGTCTGCACCCTACTCTACATATACTCCAGCCCTGTTTTCCCCGTCTCCCTCTGTCAGTCTGCACCCTACTCTACATATACTCCAGCCCTGGTTTCCCCGTCTCCCTCTGTCAGTCTGCACCCTACTCTGCATATACTCCAGCCCTGTTTTCCCTGTCTCCGTCTCCCTCTGTCAGTCTGCACCCTACTCTGCATATACTCCAGCCCTGTTTTCCCTGTCTCCGTCTCCCTCTGTCAGTCTGCACCCTACTCTGCATATACTCCAGCCCTGTTTTCCCTGTCTCCCTCTCCCTCTGTCAGTCTGCACCCTACTCTGCATATACTCCAGCCCTGTTTTCCCTGTCTCCCTCTCCCTCTGTCAGTCTACACCCTACTCTGCATATACTCCAGCCCTGTTTCCCCTGTCTCCCTCTCCCTCTGTCAGTCTGCAGTCCGCACCCTACACTCCAGCTCTGCATGCGTCAAACATTCAATCTCGCCTCAGCCCTCTGGAAAGGTGGTGAATAACCTCTCTGTTCCAGCCTGCTCTTACTAATCATAGCAGACCAAAGCCCCAGCCCTTGGACCTGCCAATGCTGTGCCTCTCAAGAGAGATCATAGGGGTTATTGAGTTTTTTCCTTTCAACTCTTTCACACTACACACACACACACACACACACACACACACACACACACACCTTTTACACATGGAAACACACACACGCCCTGGCAATAGACATTAGACACAACTCCCTTCTGGGCCTGCGAACACTGTAGTTAGTTATTCAACATCCACAACTGGGCTGCTCACATATCACTATGATTCATACGCCTGGAAACAGATCTCACTGTGAAGCAGCCCCTCCAGGATCAACTGGGCTGCTCACATATCACTATGATTCATACGCCTGGAAACAGATCTCACCGTGAAGCAGCCCCTCCAGGATCAACTGGGCTGCTCACATATCACTATGATTCATACGCCTGGAAACAGATCTCACCGTGAAGCAGCCCCTCCAGGATCAACTGGGCTGCTCACATATCACTATGATTCATACGCCTGGAAACAGATCTCACCGTGAAGCAGCCCCTCCAGGATCAACTGGGCTGCTCACATATCACTATGATTCATACGCCTGGAAACAGATCTCACTGTGAAGCAGCCCCTCCAGGATCTACAGGGCTACCCACATATCACTACACCTGGCATGAAAACAGATCTCACCATGAAGCATGAATCAAATTCATGTCTTACACACACACGCTCTCCTCAGCCTAAATACCTAACTGAGGTGTCATGCTGAGCGGACAAGAGATTATCTCGTCTTGTCTTTTGACAAGAATGATATGGTTAACTTATTACATCGAGTGACAATGTGCCAACAATTATTTATAGTCTGACAAAGCTCAGGCCTAAATATGATGTTGTTTCTGTAGTGTTTTGAGCAGGACAACAACATTAGCAATAAGCAGGATGGTTAAATCGGTAGAATAAGGAGAAGAGCACTGAGAGCACACTGCACGCACAGCAGGTTCCTGTCAGCTCCACACATTACAGTAGAAACGTCTTGTTACAGTAGAAACGTCTCGTTACAGTCGCAACGTCTTGTTACAGTAGAAATATCTTATTACAGTAGAAACGTCTCGGTACAGGAGAAACGTCTCGTTACAGTAGAAACGTCTCGTTACAGTCGCAACGTCTCGTTACAGTAGAAACGTCTCGTTACAGTAGAAACGTCTTGTTACAATAGAAACGTCTCGTTACAGTCGCAACGTCTCGTTACAGTAGAAAAGTCTCGTTACAGTAGAAATGTCTCGTTACAGTAGAAACCTCTCTTTACAGTAGAAACGTCTCGTTACAATAGAAACGTCTCGTTACAGTAGAAACGTCTCATTACAGTAGAAACGTCTTATTACAGTAGAAACGTCTTGTTAATGTAGAAACGTCTCGGTACAGTAGAAACATCTCGATACAGTAGAAACGTCTCGTTAATGTAGAAACGTCTTATTACAGTAGAAACGTCTCGGTACAGTAGAAACGTCTCATTACAGTAGAAATGTCTCTGTACAGTAGAAACGTCTTATTACAGTAGAAATGTCTCGTTACAGTAGAAACGTCTCGTTACAGTAGAAACGTCTCATTACAATAGAAACGTCTCGTTACAGTCGCAACGTCTTGTTACAGTAGAAATATCTAATTACAGTAGAAACATCTTAATACAGTAAAAACGTATTGTTACAGTAGAAACGTCTCGTTACAGTAGAAACGTCTCGTTACAGTCGCAACGTCTCGTTACAGTAGAAATATCTAATTACAGTAGAAACATCTTAATACAGTAAAAACGTCTTGTTACAGTAGAAACGTCTCGTTACAGTAGAAACGTCTCGTTACAGTCGCAACGTCTCGTTACAGTCGCAACGTCTCGTTACAGTAGAAACGTCTCGGTACAGTAGAAACGTCTCATTACAGTAGAAACGTCTCGGTACAGTAGAAATGTCTCGTTACAGTAGAAATGTCTTATGACAGTAGAAACGTCTTGTTACAATAGAAACATCTCGTTACAGTCGCAACGTCTTGTTACAGTAGAAATTTCTAATTACAGTAGAAACGTCTTAATACAGTAGAAACGTCTCGTTACAGTAGAAACGTCTCGTTACAGTCGCAACGTCTCGTTACAGTAGAAACGTCTCGGTACAGTAGAAACGTCTCATTACAGTAGAAATGTCTCTGTACAGTAGAAACGTCTCATTACAGTAGAAACGTCTTGTTACAGTAAAAACGTCTAATTACAGTAGAAACGTCTCGTTACAGTAGAAACGTCTCGTTACAGTCGCAACGTCTCGTTACAGTCGCAACGTCTCGTTACAGTAGAAACGTCTCGTTACAGTAGAAATGTCTCGTTACAGTAGAAACCTCTCGTTACAGTAGAAACGTCTCATTACAGTAGAAACGTCTTATTACAGTCGAAACGTCTTGTTACAGTAGAAAAGTCTTATTACAGTAGAAACGTCTCGGTACAGTAGAAACGTCTCGTTACAGTAGAAATGTCTCGTTACAGTAGAAACCTCTCGTTACAGTAGAAACGTCTCATTACAGTAGAAACGTATTATTACAGTCGAAACGTCTTGTTAATGTAGAAACGTCTCATTACAGTAGAAACCTCTCTGTACAGTAGAAACGTCTAGTTAATGTAGAAACGTCTCATTACAGTAGAAACCTCTCAGTACAGTAGAAACGTCTCGGTACAGTAGAAAAATCTCGGTACAGTAGAAACGTCTCGTTAATGTAGAAACGTCTTATTACAGTAGAAACGTCTCGGTACAGTAGAAATGTCTCTGTACAGTAGAAACGTCTAGTTAATGTAGAAACGTCTCATTACAGTAGAAACTTCTCTGTACAGTAGAAACATCTCGTTAATGTAGAAACGTCTCGGTATAGTAGAAACGTCTCGTTAATGTAGAAACGTCTTGTTACAGTAGAAACGTCTCGGTACAGTAGAAACATCTTGTTACAGAAGAAACATTTTATTACAGTAGAAACGTCTCGGTACAGTAGAAACGTCTCGTTACAGTAGAAATGTCTCGTTACAGTAGAAACCTCTCTTTACAGTAGAAACGTCTCGTTACAATAGAAATGTCTCGTTACAATAGAAACGTCTTGTTACAGTAGAAACGTCTCGAACAGTAGAAACGTCTCGGTACAGTAGAACAGTCTCGGAAAAGTAGAAACGTCTCGTTACAGTAGAAACGTCTTATTACAATAGAAACGTCTCGTTAATGTAGAAACGTCTCGTTACAGTAGAAACGTCTCGGTACAGTAGAAACGTCTCATTACAGTAGAAATGTCTCTGTACAGTAGAAACGTCTTATTACAGTAGAAACGTCTCGTTACAATAGAAACGTCTCATTACAGTAGAAACGTCTCATTACAGTAGAAATGTCTCTGTACAGTAGAAACGTTTTATTACAGTAGAAACGTCTCGGTACAGGAGAAACGTCTCATTACAGTAGAAACGTCTCTGTACAGTAGAAACGTCTAGTTAATGTAGAAACGTCTCATTACAGTAGAAACTTCTCTGTACAGTAGAAACGTATCGTTAATGTAGAAACGTCTCGGTACAGTAGAAACATCTCGGTACAGTAGAAACGTCTCGTTAATGTAGAAACGTCTCGGTACAAACGTCCCTGCCTCCCCCTCTCCCCCTTCTTCCTCCCCCTCTCCCCCTTCTGCCTCCCCCTCTCCCTCTTCTTCCTCACCCTCTCCCTCTTCTCTTTCTGCCTCCCCCTCTCCCTGCCTCCCCTCTCCCCTTCAGCCTCCCCCTCTCCCCTCTCCCCTTCTTCCTCCCCTCTCCCCTTCTGCCTCCCCTCTCCCTCTTCTTCCTCACCCTCTCCCTCTTCTCTTTCTGCCTCCCCCTCTCCCTGCCTCCCCTCTCCCCTTCCCCTCTCCCCTTCTGCCTCCCCTCTCCCCTTCAGCCTCTCCCTCTCCCTGCCTTCCCCTCTCCCCTTCTGTCTCTCCCTTCTGTCTCCCCCTCTCCCTGCCTTCCCCTCTCTCCCTTCTGTCTCCCCCTCTCCCTGCCTCCCCCTCTCCCTGCCTCCCCCTCTCCCCTTCCCCTCTCCCCTTCTGCCTCCCACTCTCCCCCTTCAGCCTCTCCCTCTCCCTGCCTTCCCTCTCCCCCTTCTGTCTCTCCCTTCTGCCTCCCCCTCTCCCCTTCCCTCTCTCCCCTTCTGCCTCTCCCTCTCCCCCTTCAGCCTCTCCCTCTCCCTGCCTTCCCCTCTCCCCTTCTGTCTCTCCCTTCTGTCTCCCCCTCTCCCTACCTCCCTCTCTGCCTGCCCCCCTCTCTGAATTAAATTTAGCATAATAATGAATTATCCACAGCAGTGGTTTTCATGGTGATTAAATCATACAGTGGTTGGGGGTCAATTGCTTATTGACTGGAAACTCATGCAGCCGCCTCGTGCTGTCTCCTCAAACAACAATGTAACGAAGCGGACACAAGTTTAGAGTCCATTGTTCTATTAACCACTGTGTTGCACCACCACTACAGAAAGGTTTGTATTACCACCAGCGTAAACACCAAACACTGCTTCATTAACATAATCACACGGCCACTGACCTCTCAGCCACTGTTTTACGTATCGGGTTTGGTACAGGGAAAGATCACACCGCTGCCAGGGACACTGTGAATTGGTATTGTGTTGTACAGTGTAAGATCCTCCGAAATGCTGCAGGCGTGAGAGACTCTCATTAGCGTTAAAAATGTACAGTACAGTCTCTGAACCCATTCATTCTGGTATCATTATGTACAGTACAGTCGGAATAATAGTCTTTTCAAATAATTGGTGCCAATAGTTATAGTCCATGTTTTGTCGTTTTTGCACGCCAACCAATATAACTTAATCAAGAGACATTACAGTACTGAGTCACAGTATAACATCATCAAGAGACATTACGGTAGTGAGTTACAGTATAACTTAATCAAGCGACATTACAGTACTGAGTCACAGTATAACATCATCAAGAGACATTACGGTAGTGAGTCACAGTATAACATCATCAAGAGACATTACAGTAGTGAGTTACAGTATAAATTAATCAAGCGACATTACAGTACTGAGTCACAGTATAACATCATCAAGAGACATTACGGTACTGAGTCACAGTATAACATCATCAAGAGACATTACGGTAGTGAGTTACAGTATAAATTTATCAAGCGACATTACAGTACTGGGTCACAGTATAACATCATCAAGAGACATTACGGTAGTGAGTTACAGTATAAATTAATCAAGCGACATTACAGTACTGAGTCACAGTATAACATCATCAAGAGACATTACGGTAGTGAGTCACAGTATAACACCATCAAGAGACATTACGGTAGTGAGTCATAGTATAACTTCATCAAGAGACATTACAGTAGTGAGTCACAGTATAACATCATCAAGAGACATTACGGTAGTGAGTCACAGTATAACATCATCAAGATACATTGCGGTAGTGAGTCACAGTATAACTGCATCAAGAGACATTACAGTAGTGAGTCACAGTATAACTTCATCAAGATACATTACGGTAGTGAGTCACAGTATAACATCATCATGAGACATTACGGTAGTGAGTCACAGTATAACTTCATCAAGAGACATTACGGTAGTGAGTCACAGTATAACTTAATCAAGCGACATTACAGTACTGAGTCACAGTATAACTTAATCAAGAGACATTACAGTAGTGAGTCACAGTATAACTTAATCAAGCGACATTACAGTACTGAGTCACAGTATAACTTCATCAAGATACATTACAGTAGTGAGTCACAGTATAACTTAATCAAGCGACATTACAGTACTGAGTCACATTATAACTTCATCAAGAGACATTACAGTAGTGAGTCACAGTATAACTTCATCAAGATACATTACAGTACTGAGTCACAGTATAACTTCATCATGAGACATTACGGTAGTGAGTTACAGTATAACTTCATCAAGAGACATTACAGTAGTGAGCCACAGTATAACATCATCAAGATACATTACGGTAGTGAGTCACAGTATAACTTCATCAAGAGACATTACGGTAGTGAGTCACAGTATAACTTCATCAAGATACATTACGGTAGTGAGTCACAGTATAACTTCATCAAGAGACATTACGGTAGTGTGTCACAGTATAACTTCATCAAGATACATTACGGTAGTGAGTCACAGTATAACTTCATCAAGAGACATTACGGTAGTGAGTCACATTATAACACCATCAAGAGACATTACGGTAGTGAGTCACAGTATAACTTCATCAAGATACATTATGGTAGTGAGTTACAGTATATCTTCATCAAGATACATTACAGTAGTGAGTCACAGTATAACTTCATCAAGATACATTGCGGTAGTGAGTCACAGTATAACTTCATCAAGGTATATTAAAGTAGTGTCTGGACTGTGCTCTATTTGCTCCTCTTCCTCTTCTTACCTTCCTCACTCCTTGCCCCTTCTCCACCATCCCCCTCCTCCTCCCTCCCCTTTCCTCCCTTCTCCCCAGGAAGTGTGTCAGAGATCAGGCAGGAGACTGGAAGAGAGAGATGGGCGGAAGGAAGGGGGCTACCTGCGTTTCATGAGCTCTTCTCTTCCATCACCAACCCTCTCTCTGACGCAGACGTCCCGGTGACTATGGCAGCACTGCTTCCTGTGATTGGTGGATTGGTGGAGCAATCTGGTGAGTGGAGAAGCGTGTGGGAGACTGACTCATCTCTAGGTGGGTAGAGAGAGGAAAGAGAGAGAGGAGAGAGAGAAAGAGGAGAGATACAGAGAGAGAGAGAGAGAGAGAGAGAGAGAGAGAGAGAGAGAGAGAGAGAGAGAGAGAGGAGAGGGAGAGAGAGAGGCACTGAGCCAGTGGGACGGCCTGGTTGGTTCCAAGCCTCACCAGCAAACACTAAAGGAGACATAGTTAGGGCAGGATGTTTGATGAAGAGACTGATGAAGAGGTTGACATATTAACAACTAGTGTACCCCTTTCCTGCAGTCAAATTACCAAATCGCCTTCTAGTGGCCTCATGGGGGGATTGTTATATTTTTCATCATTTCATAATTAATAAAAACTAGCAGAAAACCCGGTGTTTCTATGTCAAACGGTTTTGTTACAATTCAGTCTTCTTTGATGTATATAAAGTGTAATATTGGGATGGAACCTCAAAATGTAATACATGTCAACTCTATATCTGACATGGTACAGGTGTCGTCTTTATTTTAAACCCATAACCACGTGTGTGAGGTGGATACTTCTGTTTCAAAGTAGATTTATTTAAGACTACCCAGAAACACTCTGTGTGACCCTGATTTAGCCCACTGCACTATTTAACAACTCCGATTCTAACATGATGCCATCTGTTCAGAGCGACTGTTGTTATATGAATAGGTGCCTGTAAAAAAAAGGAAAAAGAAATCTGTGTGATGTTTCGCCATATTTTTTTTTATTTTACCTTTTATTTAACTAGGCAAGTCAGTTAAGAGCAAATTCTTATTTTCAATGACAGCCTAGGAACAGTGGGTTAACAACCTTGTTCAGTTAACCCACTGTTCCTTTGTCAGCTCAGGGATTCAACCTTGCAACCTTTCGGTTAACAAGTCCAACGCTCTAACCACTAGGCTACCCTGCCGCCTCAATGACGGCCTACCCCCGGCCAAACCCGGACGACGCTGGGCCAATTGTGCGCCGCAATACGGGATTCTTAATCACAGCCGGATGTGATACAGCCTGGATTCGAACCAGGTACTATAGTGACATCTCTTGCGCCGACAGCCCCATATCACGTATTACTGAGATGTCTTTCTTTGTAACAACTTGAAAATGTCTGGGTGTTTTCAAACTACATCTCTCACAGGCCAGCAAGAATGTGTAATAGTGACAGTGTCTGTACCATTATTGAAAATCTCGTATTAAATGTGGTCTTCCAACCCTCAAGAAAAGCACTTTTACATGGCAGCTGTGACTGAGCTCTCTTTAAATGGCTTTACTGTACCTCTGGTGATGGCAGTGACACCTCATAGAGTCCTCCGCTAATGAGCCGCAATAAACCCGATTGGCTGTAAGTGTACTATAACTGGACCCTATGGGCTGGTTCTGCTGGCAGTGACTACACACTCAGTCTGTCTATGACGCCATCAATGGGCCTGACTATGCCTCGCAAAAACAAAAAGTGAGTGTAACATGTTTTCACAAAGCAAACCACACCCAATGATACATGATCATTTTCCCAGAGAACCTCCGGCACACCAGACAAACTATTCAGGATGACCCACTACCAAATCCACAAACTATTCAGGATGACCCGCTACCAAATCCACAAACTATTCAGGATGACCCGCTACCAAATCCACAAACTATTCAGGATGACCCGCTACCAAATCCACAAACTATTCAGGATGACCCGCTACCAAATCCACAAACTATTCAGGATGACCCGCTACCAAATCCACAAACTATTCAGGATGACCCGCTACCAAATCCACAAACTATTCAGGATGACCCGCTACCAAATACACAAACTATTCAGGATGACCCGCTACCAAATCCACAAACTATTCAGGATGACCCGCTACCAAATACACAAACTGTTCAGGATGACCCGCTACCAAATCCACAAACTATTCAGGATGACCCGCTACCAAATCCACAAACTATTCAGGATGACCCGCTACCAAATCCACAAACTATTCAGGATGACCCGCTACCAAATACACAAACTATTCAGGATGACCCGCTACCAAATCCACAAACTATTCAGGATGACCCGCTACCAAATACACAAACTATTCAGGATGACCCGCTACCAAATCCACAAACTATTCAGGATGACCCGCTACCAAATACACAAACTGTTCAGGATGACCCGCTACCAAATCCACAAACTATTC
Source organism: Brachymystax lenok tsinlingensis (assembly GCA_030435695.1). Lineage (NCBI taxonomy): Eukaryota > Metazoa > Chordata > Actinopteri > Salmoniformes > Salmonidae > Brachymystax > Brachymystax lenok. The sequence goes on along the minus strand of CM059795.1, from coordinate 3,988,705 downwards.
AGGATGACCCGCTACCAAATCCACAAACTATTCAGGATGACCCGCTACCAAATCCACAAACTATTCAGGATGACCCGCTACCAAATACACAAACTATTCAGGATGACCCGCTACCAAATCCACAAACTATTCAGGATGACCCGCTACCAAATACACAAACTGTTCAGGATGACCCGCTACCAAATCCACAAACTATTCAGGATGACCCGCTACCAAATCCACAAACTATTCAGGATGACCCGCTACCAAATCCACAAACTATTCAGGATGACCCGCTACCAAATCCACAAACTATTCAGGATGACCCGCTACCAAATCCACAAACTATTCAGGATGACCCGCTACCAAATCCACAAACTATTCAGGATGACCCGCTACCAAATACACAAACTATTCAGGATGACCCGCTACCAAATCCACAAACTATTCAGGATGACCCGCTACCAAATACACAAACTGTTCAGGATGACCCGCTACCAAATCCACAAACTATTCAGGATGACCCGCTACCAAATCCACAAACTATTCAGGATGACCCGCTACCAAATACACAAACTGTTCAGGATGACCCGCTACCAAATCCACAAACTATTCAGGATGACCCGCTACCAAATCCACAAACTATTCAGGATGACCCGCTACCAAATACACAAACTATTCAGGATGACCCGCTACCAAATCCACAAACTATTCAGGATGACCCGCTACCAAATACACAAACTGTTCAGGATGACCCGCTACCAAATCCACAAACTATTCAGGATGACCCGCTACCAAATCCACAAACTATTCAGGATGACCCGCTACCAAATCCACAAACTATTCAAAATGACAGCTAAAAAAAATCCCCAAATTGCTCCCTGTGCCCCTCAGGGGGCTCCATCACATTTTTTTTGCATATGGCTTGGGAATGCGTTTTACGTTTCTGGAGATGTTTCATTCTCTCTCTGATATGTTTTGTAGAAATATACCTTTTTTCCAACATCTATATAACACTTAAATAATGGCTCTACGTCGGACTGGTATCACAAGCAGCAATGTATTTGGCTGGCTGGATTAACAGTAGCCAAGAAGATGATTAGACCTCACGTTGTGCAGGCTTCTCATTATTTAAACAGACAACAGTGGCTGCTAGCATTCGTGGACATTAGAAACAGGGAAATATCTGTAGCACCTGTGCATGAGGCTTAGTGAAAGAAACATAACGACTCTTTCGTCAGTGTATGACTCAGTAAGACTGCAATTGTAAACCACTAATCTAACTATGGGAAGTCCTGTGGGAAGGGGACATGTTTATCTTGTTCAGTCTTGTTTCTCTGTCCATGTCTACTTGTTTTGACCAATATCAACAAAATCAAATCAAACCAAAAAGCACATGGCATGCTGCCTCTCGGCGTAGCGCAGCTTATGTATTGGCCTCTGTACAACGATGTCACTATGACTGTTACCAAGGGAACTAACCAGCAACCATGTCCGCTATGCTCTCTGCCTGTCTTATTGATAATAAGGATAACTCTATTGACTGATAATAAGGATAATTCTAGTGACTGATTGTCACGATCTTCTGTACGGACCAAGACACAGCGATGCTTCCAGTATACATGTTTATTTAAACGAAACGTAACTGGGCAAAATAACAAAATGAACGACGATCGTAACTTAAACATAGACTACCAAAACAAAGCTATGCATCAACAATAACCCACAAAACCTAAATGAAAACCCCAAACATTTATATGGTTCCCAATTCGAGACAACGACACTCAGCTGCCTCTAATTGGGAACCATTAACCCAACATAGAAATATATAACCTAGAACAGAAAACCCCTACACCTAAAACAAAACTAAACACTCCGGCCTGGACGTGACACTGATAATAAGGATAACCCTAGTGACTGATAATAAGGACAACGTTGTTGTAATAAGGTAAAGGATATCATGTCTAATGTAGACCTGATGGGATTGGTGACAATACAGCCTACAAGTTTAGTTAGAATCGAATAATTGTGTCTGTGCTCTTCGTAGTCTGTGCCCTTCGTCTACAGTGTATGCCGTAAGCCAATCAGCAATCAGGGCTCGAACCACCCAGTTAATAATTATGTTTAGGTCATGTGGTATACAGATACAAGGATTAAACAGCATAAGGATACTAGGACTAAATATTAGGTACAAACTAGTTTGAGAGCGTCTCTCCAGTGCGATAGGACCAACTATTAGGTCATATTGTGTTCATGTACCAGGACCAACCATTAGGTCATATTGTGTTCATGTGCCAGGACCAACCATTAGGTCATATTGTGTTCATGTGCCAGGACCAACCATTAGGTCATATTGTGTTCATGTACCAGGACCAACCATTAGGTCATATTGTGTTCATGTACCAGGACCAACCATTAGGTCATATTGTGTTCATGTGCCAGGACCAACCATTAGGTCATATTGTGTTCATGTACCAGGACCAACCATTAGGTCATATTGTGTTCATGTGCCAGGACCAACCATTAGGTCATATTGTGTACAGGGTTGTAGCTGGTTATTTTAGCCCTCTAGGGTTAGCTGGTTATTTTAGCCCTCTAGGGTTAGCTAGTTATTTTAGCCCTCTAGGGTTAGCTAGTTATTTTAGCCCTCTAGGGTTAGCTAGTTATTTTAGCCCTCTGGGGTTAGCTAGTTATTTTAGCCCTCTGGGGTTAGCTAGTTATTTTAGCCCTCTAGGGTTAGCTAGTTATTTTAGCCCTCTGGGGTTAGCTAGTTATTTTAGCCCTCTAGGGTTAGCTAGTTATTTTAGCCCTCTGGGGTTAGCTAGTTATTTTAGCCCTCTGGGGTTAGCTAGTTATTTTAGCCCTCTAGGGTTAGCTAGTTATTTTAGTCCTCTAGGGTTAGCTAGTTATTTTAGCCCTCTAGGGTTAGCTAGTTATTTTAGTCCTCTAGGGTTAGCTAGTTATTTTAGCCCTCTAGGGTTAGCTAGTTATTTTAGCCCTCTAGGGTTAGCTAGTTATTTTAGTCCTCTAGGGTTAGCTAGTTATTTTAGCCCTCTAGGGTTAGCTAGTTATTTTAGTCCTCTAGGGTTAGCTAGTTATTTTAGCCCTCTGGGGTTAGCTAGTTATTTTAGCCCTCTGGGGTTAGCTAGTTATTTTAGCCCTCTGGGGTTAGCTAGTTATTTTAGCCCTCTGGAGTTAGCTAGTTATTTTAGCCCTCTGGGGTTAGCTAGTTATTTTAGCCCTCTGGGGTTAGCTAGTTATTTTAGCCCTCTAGGGTTAGCTAGTTATTTTAGCCCTCTAGGGTTAGCTAGTTATTTTAGCCCTCTAGGGTTAGCTAGTTATTTGCATGAACCTTAAAACCTTTAGTTTTGGAGCCCCATGCAGCCCTATTTTGTGCCCAGCCGAGGGCCATGACTGAACGAACCAACCGAGGGCAATGACTGAACTCACCAGCCGAGGGCCATGACTGAACACACCAGCCGAGGGCCATGACTGAACGAACCAACCGAGGGCCATGACTGAACGAACCAACCGAGGGCCATGACTGAACGAACCAGCCGAGGGCCATGACTGAACGAACCAGCCGAGGGCCATGACTGAACGAACCAGCCGAGGGCCATGACTGAACGAACCAGCCGAGGGCCATGACTGAACGAACCAGCCGAGGGCCATGACTGAACGAACCAGCCGAGGGCCATGACTGAACGCACCAGCCGAGGGCCATGACTGAACGCACCAGCCGAGGGCCATGACTGAACTCACCAGCCGAGGGCCATGACTGAACGAACCAGCCGAGGGCCATGACTGAACGAACCAACCGAGGGCCATGACTGAACGAACCAACCGAGGGCCATGACTGAACGAACCAGCCGAGGGCCATGACTGAACGAACCAGCCGAGGGCCATGACTGAACGAACCAGCCGAGGGCCATGACTGAACGAACCAGCCGAGGGCCATGACTGAACGAACCAGCCGAGGGCCATGACTGAACGAACCAGCCGAGGGCCATGACTGAACGAACCAGCCGAGGGCCATGACTGAACGAACCAGCCGAGGGCCATGACTGAACGCACCAGCCGAGGGCCATGACTGAACGCACCAGCCGAGGGCCATGACTGAACGCACCAGCCGAGGGCCATGACTGAACGAACCAACCGAGGGCCATGACTGAACGAACCAGCCGAGGGCCATGACTGAACGAACCAGCCGAGGGCCATGACTGAACGAACCAGCCGAGGGCCATGACTGAACGAACCAGCCGAGGGCCATGACTGAACGCACCAGCCGAGGGCCATGACTGAACGCACCAGCCGAGGGCCATGACTGAACGCACCAGCCGAGGGCCATGACTGAATGAACCAGCCGAGGGCCATGACTGAATGAACCAGCCGAGGGCCATGACTGAACGAACCAGCCGAGGGCCATGACTGAACGAACCAGCCGAGGGCCATGACTGAACGAACCAGCCAAAAACATAAAATGGTACCAGGGGACATTTTATTCAGTTAGCAAGAGGAAGGTGTTACGTTCCCCAGCAAGAAAACCAAAAGTCACTCAAACAGAAGGGGGAACTAACAAAGAGTCACTCACAACAACCAAAACAGAACAGGTGGGGTTTTAGGAGGGGTTCTGAAAGACACTCATGGGGGTGTCCACTGAAAGTTGACTGGCAACAACAACTGGGACCTAAAAGACACCCACCATGAGCGGCCACTAAATTTGCCCAAGAAGAGGAAAACAAATTAATAACCCACGCCAAACTTAAAGACAGGAAGCAAACCAAAAAAGGGGAGCAAAACGAAAACAGGGAAGATCAGATACAGGATTGTCTAGGATTGTTTGTCTAGAAATCAATTAGGCAGAGACAACTAAAGGTGTCAACCCTGCACATCTCTCAAGACAACTGGAGCACTGGACCAGCCACTCTTAAATAACACCTGGGTCAGACACTCTTAATTAACACCTGGGCCAGCCACTCTTAAATAGCACCTGGGCCAGCCACTCTTAATTATCACCTGGGTCAGACACTCTTAATTAACACCTGGGCCAGCCACTCTTAAATAACACCTGGGCCAGCCACTCTTAAATAACACCTGGGCCAGACACTCTTAATTATCACCTGGACCAGCCACTCTTAAATAGCACCTGGGCCAGCCACTCTTAATTATCACCTGGGTCAGACACTCTTAATTAACACCTGGGCCAGCCACTCTTAAATAACACCTGGGCTAGCCACTCTTAAATAACACCTGGGCCAGCCACTCTTAAATAACACCTGGGCTAGCCACTCTTAAATAACACCTGGGCCAGCCACTCTTAATTAACACCTGGGCCAGCCACTCTTAAATAGCACCTGGGCCAGCCACTCGTAAATAGTACCTGGGCCAGACACTCTTAAATAGCACCTGGGCCATACTGACTAACGAGGTGACACCAATCGGTGATGCCCTACGTGCTAACGAGCTATACGTGTTAAAAGTCCAACCTCAAAACATAAATGGAAATACCCCAAAACTGTGACAAAGGGTTATGTTATAGTCTAAACAGCATCGTCCGGGAGATGGCTGGGATGATAGTTAAGTGGAAATAGTCTGGATGTTTTGGAGTAGCGTTTCTTTGTGCCATAGATTTGAATGTATTTTTTCAAAATATACTAGGTTTTCCTAGTAATAGTGTCCAGAAACAGTATAGGCCTATAATCAGACAGACATACTACATTGAGTTTGTTTTTTCAAAATGTATCCCACTACAAATGCAGATTGAGAGTCAGACCCTTAGCCAATATTTGAAGAAAAACAGTAATGAATAAAGTCATAGCATGGATAACAGGACTTTGGTTCAATTCACAACACAATAAGGAATTCATATAGTACACTCCTTGAGGTGGTTTTAATATGTACACTATGATGGTGTTGGTTGTAAAACAGATTTTAACACTGTGGGTGTTATACTTGAGATTGAAAATGTGCTGTGTATAAATATATATTTATAGGTAATAACCAATTCAGTAAATTATATCTACTTCAATGGTGGAATGCCCTTAGTCTCACATCAACAAATCAGCAGGCACTCCTTCCACGCGCATGGCTCTTCTCACTGGGCTGGCTTCAGTACTCCTACTCCTTCCACGCGCATGGCTCTTCTCACTGGGCTGGCTTCAGTAGCGTATAACCATACAGCAGAAATACATAACAAGATGGGAAATTCAACCCATGTGTACTCAACCCACGTTTACTCAACCCATGTGTACTCAACCCATGTGTACTCAACCCCATGTGTACTCAAGCCATGTGTACTCAAGCCATGTGTACTCAAGCCATGTGTACTCAACCCATGTGTACTCAACCCACGTTTACTCAACCCATGTGTACTCAACCCATGTGTACTCAACCCCATGTGTACTCAACCCATGTGTACTCAACCCATGTGTACTCAACCCATGTGTACTCAACCCACGTTTACTCAACCCATGTGTACTCAACCCATGTGTACTCAACCCCATGTGTACTCAACCCATGTGTACTCAACCCATGTGTACTCAACCCCATGTGTACTCAACCCATGTGTACTCAACCCATGTTTACCCCCTGAGGTTGAATATCTATAATTGTGTTGCAATCGTTTTTTATTATTGTTGTACTGTAGTCGAGCACAAATTTGCACTGTATTATGTCTGTATCCCAATGGCACCCTATTCCCTATGTAGTGCACTACTTTAGACCAGAGCCCTATGGTACCCTATTCCCTATGTAGTGCACTACTTTAGACCAGAGCCCTATGGTACCCTATTCCCTATGTAGTGCACTACTTTAGACCAGAGCCCTATGGAACCCTATTCCCTATATAGTGCACTACTTTAGACCAGAGCCCTATGGCACCCTATTCCCTATATAGTGCACTACTTTAGACCAGAGCCCTACGGAACCCTATTCCCTATATAGTGCACTACTTTTAACAAGAGTGAGCTACTACCTATGGGCCCTTGTCAAATGTAGTGCACTATACAGGGAATAGAGTGCCAATAGAGTGCCAGTCCTCTGCAGTAATGGGCCACATCTCAGTGAGTCTCTGGTCGATCTCTGTGTTAGAGGCATTAGCCACAGTCCAGTGTGCATGGAGCTAGCTGGCCTAGTTGTCTTCTGTTGTAGAATTACAATACTGACATTAATTACAGTGCTCGACACACACACACACACACACACACACACAGATATATACAGTACCAGTCAAAGTTGTGGACACACCTACTCATTTATTTTTATTATTTTCAAAATTGTAGAATAATAGTGAAGATATCAAAACTATAAAAAAACACATAGAATCATGTGTTTTTTTTTTTTGAGATCCTTCAAAGTAGCCACCCTTTGCCTTGATGACAGATTTACACACTGTTGGCATTCTCTCAAACAGCTTCATGAGGTAGTCATCTGGAATGCATTTCAATTAACTGGTGTGCCTTGTTTCAAGTTAATTTGTGGAATTTCTTTCCTTAATGCGTTTGAGCCAATCAGTTGTGTTTTGACAAGGTAGGGGTGGTATGCAGAAGATAGCCCTATTTGGTAAAAGACCAAGTCCATATTATGGAAAGAACAGCTCAAATAAGCAAAGAGAAACAACAGTCCATCAGTCAATCCTGAACATTTAAAGAACTTTGTTTCTTCAAGTACAGTTGCAAAAACCATCAAGCGCTATGATGAAACTGGCTCTCATGAGGACCGCTACAGGAAAGGGTTACCTTTGCTGCAGAGGATAAGTTCATTAGAGTTACCAGCCTCAGAAATTGCAGCCCAAATAATTGCTTCACAGAGTTCAAGTAACAGACACATCTCAACATCAACTGTTGAGGAGACTGCGTGAATCAGGACTTCATGGTTGAATTGCTGCAAAGAAACCACTACTAAAGAACACCAATAATAAGAAGAGACTTGCTTGGGCCAAGAAACACGAGCAATGGACATTAGATTGGTGGAAATCTGTCTTTTGGTCTGATTAGTCCAAATTTGATATTTTTGGTTCCAATCACTGTGTCTTTGTGAAACGCAGAGTAGGTGAACGGATGATCTCCGCATGTGTGGTTCCCACCGTGAAGCATGGAGGAAGAGGTGTGATGTGAGGGGTGCTTTGCTGGTGACACTGTCTGTGATTTATTTAGAATTCAGTGCACACTTAACCAGCATGGCTACCACAGCATTCTGCAGCGATTCACAACCCCATCTGGTTTGACCCAAAACACACCTACCTCAAGGCTGTGTAAGTTATATTTGACCAAGAAGGAGAGAACTGCATCCGATGACCTGTCCTCCACAATCACCCGACCTCAACCCAATTGAGATGGTTTGGGAATGAATTATGTCGCAGAGCGAAGGAAAAGCAGCAACAAGTGCTCAGCATATGTGGGAACTCCTTCAAGACTGTTGGAACAAACATTCCTCATGAAGCTAGTTGAGAGAATGCCAAGAAAGCGCAAAGATGTCATCAAGGCAAAGGGTGGCTACTTTGAAGAATCTCAAATATAAAATACATTTAGATTTTTTTAACCCTTTTTTAATTCCATATGTGTTATTTCATAGTTTTGATGTCTTCACTATTATTCTACACTGTAAAAATAAAGAAAAACCTATGAATGAGTAGGTGTATCCAAACTTTTGACTGGTACAGTATATATATACAGTGGGGAGAACAAGTATTTGATACACTGCCGATTTTGCAGGTTTTCCCACTTACAAAGCATGTAGAGGTCAAAAATCCAGAAAATCACATTGTATGATTTTTAAGTAATTAATTTTCATTTTATTGCATGACATAGTATTTGATACATCAGAAAAGCAGAACTTAATATTTGGTGCAGAAAGCTTTGTTTGCAATTACAGAGATCATACGTTTCCTGTAGTTCTTGACCAGGTTTGCACACACTGCAGCAGGGATTTTGGCCCACTCCTCTATACAGACCTTCAGGTTTCGCTGGGCAATACGGACTTTCAGCTCCCTCCAAAGATTTTCTATTGGGTTCAGGTCTGGAGACTGGCTAGGGCACTCCAGGACCTTGAGATGCATCTTACGGAGCCACTCCTTAGTTTCCCTGGCTGTGTGTTTCGGGTCGTTGTCATGCTGGAAGACCCAGCCACGACCCATCTTCAATGCTCTTATTGAGGGAAGGAGGTTGTTGGCCAAGATCTCGCGATACATGGCCCCATCCATCCTCCCCTCAATACGGTGCAGTCGTCCTGTCCCCTTTGCAGAAAAGCATCCCCAAAGAATGATGTTTCCACCTCCATGCTTCACAGTTGGGATGGTGTTCTTGGGGTTCTACTCGTCCTTCTTCTTCCTCCAAACACGGTGAGTGGAGTTTAGACCAAAAAGCTCTATTTTTGTCTCATCAGACCACATGACCTTCTCCCATTCCTCCTCTGGATCATCCAGATGGTCATTGGCAAACTTTAGATGGGCCTGGACATGCGCTGGCTTGAGCAGGGGGACCTTGCGTGCGCTGCAGGATTTTAATTCATGACGGCGTAGTGTGTTACTAATGGTTTTCTTTGAGACTGTGGTCCCAGCTCTCTTCAGGTCATTGACCAGGTCCTGCCGTGTAGTTCTGGGCTGATCCCTCACCTTCCTCATGATCATTGATGCCCCACGAGGTGAGATCTTGCATGGTGCCCCAGACCGAGGGAGATTGACCGGCATCTTGAACTTCTTCCATTTTCTAATAATTGCGCCAACAGTTGTTGCCTTCTCACCAAGCTGCTTGCCTATTGTCCTGTAGCCCATCCCAGCCTTGTGCAGGTCTACAATTTTATCCCTGATGTCCTTACACAGCTCTCTGGTCTTGGCCATTGTGGAGAGGTTGGAGTCTGTTTGATTGAGTGTGTGGACAGGTGTCTTTTATACAGGTAACGAGTTCAAACTGGTGCAGTTAATACAGGTAATGAGTGGAGAACAGGAGGGCTTCTTAAAGAAAAACTAACAGGTCTGTGAGAGCCGGAATTCTTACTGGTTGGTAGGTGATCAAATACTTATGTCATGCAAAAATATGCAAATTAATTATTTAAAGATCATACAATGTGATTTTTTTAGATTCCGTCTCTCACAGTTGAAGTGTACCTATGATAAAAATTACAGACCTCTACATGCTTTGTAAGTAGGAAAACCTGCAAAATCGGCAGTGTATCAAATACTTGTTCTCCCCACTGTACATGCATGCACACATACAAGCACAAGCGAATGCACACGTCTCTGAAGCTCCAAGATATAGACTAGCCACTGAACGACTGTCTATCCCTCGCTGCAGTGAACTTTTGAGCTGTGATTTTCAGGGTGAAACCAGGTCGTGTTCACAGTTCAGTTCTCACACACATCCTCTTAAACACACACACACACACATACACACACACAAACACACACAAATACACACACATACACATCCTCTTAAACACACACACACACACATACACAAACACACACATAGACATCCTCTTAAACACACACACACACACACAGACACATACACACACACACACACACACACCCTCTTAAACACACACACACACACATACACAAACACACACATAGACATCCTCTTAAACACACACACACACACACAGACACATACACACACACACACACACACACATCCTCTTAAACACACACACACACACACAGACACATACACACACACACACACACACACACACACACACACACACCCTCTTAAACACACACACCCTCTTAAACACACACACACAAAAGTTTATAACAAAAACAGGAGGGCAGGCAAACGACAGGTCAAAGGGCAGGCAGAGGTCAGTAGTCCAGAGCAGAATCTGAAAAGAACCGAATGGCAGGCAGGCTCAGGGTCAGAGCAGGCAGAATGGTTAAAACCGGGAAAACTAGAAAACAGGAACTAGAGAAAGACAAGAGCACGCGGGAAAAATGTACTTACTTACTACTTACAAGCCCTTAAACAACAATTTAGTTAAAAAAAAAAATGGTTAATAGAATATTTGCTAAATAAAATAACTTAAAGTAAAAAAATAAAAGAGTATCAATAAATAACAATAACGAGGCAGTGGGTACGGTACTGTATACAGGGGGTACGAAGCTGTATACAGGGGGTACGGTACTGTATACAGGGGGTACGAAGCTGTATACAGGGGGTACGGTACTGTATACAGGGGGTACGAAGCTGTATACAGGGGGTACGGTACTGTATACAGGGGGTCTGGCTGTATACAGGGTGCTGATACTGTATACAGGGTCTGAAGCTGTATACAGGGGGTACGGTACTGTATACAGGGGGTACGGTACTGTATACAGGAGTACGGTACTGTATACAGGGAGTCTGGCTGTATACAGAGTGCTGGTACTGTATACAGGGGGTCTGGCTGTATACAGGGTACTGTACTGTATACAGGGGTCTGGCTGTATACAGAGTGTACGGTACTGTATACAGGGAGTACGGTACTGTTTACAGGGGGTACGGTACTCTATACAGGGGGTACGGTACTGTATACAGGGGGTACGGTACTGTTTACAGGGGGTACGGTACTGTATACAGGGGGTACGGTACTGTATACAGGGGGTACGAAGCTGTATACAGGGGGTACGGTACTGTATACAGGGGGTACGAAGCTGTATACAGGGGGTACTGTACGGTACTGTATACAGGGGGTACGAAGCTGTATACAGGGGGTACGGTACTGTATACAGGGAGTACGGTACTGTTTACAGGGTACGGTACTCTATACAGGGGGTACGGTACTGTATACAGGGGGTACGGTACTGTTTACAGGGAGTGCAGTACTGTATACAGAGTGCAGTACTGTATACAGGGGGTACGGTACTCTATACAGGGGGTACGGTACTGTATACAGGGGGTACGGTACTATATGCAGGGGTTAAGGTACTATATACAGAGGGTACAATATATACAGGGTGTACGATACAATATATACAGTGTGTACGGTACTATATACAGGGTGTACGGTACTGTATACAGGGGGTACGGTACTGTATTCTGGGGGTACTATATACAGGGGGTACTATATACAGGGGGTATGGTACTATATACAGGGGGTATGGTACTATATACAGGGTACTATATATAGGGGGTAGCGAATAGCGAGTAAACCCGATACAATCATGCAGTACGGTACTATATACAGGGGTTACGGTACTGTATACAGGGGGTACGGTATACAGGGGGTACGGTACTATATACAGGGGGTACGGTACTGTATACAGCGGGTACGGTACTGTATTCTGGGGGTACTATATACAGGGGGTACGGTACTATATACAGGGGGTACGGTACTATACACAGGGGGTACTATATATAGGGGGTACGGTACTATATACAGGGGGTACGGTACTGTATACAGGGGATACTGTACTATATACAGGGGGTACGGTACTATATACAGGGGGTAGTCAAAGTCACCATTATTAGTCAGTTGTACAACCAAATGCCTTCAACTGAAATGTGTCTTCCGCATTTAACCCAACCCCTCTGAATCAGAGAGGTGCGGGGGGCTGCCTTAATCGACATCCACGTCTTCAGCGCCCGGGGAACAGTGGGTTAACTGCCTTGTTCAGGGGCAGAACGACAGATTTTTACCTTGTCAGCTCGGGGATTCGAACTTGCAACCCTCCGGTTACAAGTCCAACGCTCTAACCACTAGGCTACCTGGGTACGGAACATTATACAGGGGGTACTGTAAACAGGGGGTACGGTACTATATACAAGGAGTACGGTACTATATACAGGGGGTACGGAACATTATACAGGGGGTACGGTATACAGGGGGTATGGTACTGTAAACAGGGGGTACAGTACTATATACAGGGGGTACGGTACTATATACAGGGGGTACGGTACTATATACAGGGGGTATGGTACTATATACAGGGGTACTGTAAACAGGGGGTACGGTACTATATACAGGGGTTACTGTACTATATACAGGGGGTACGGTACTATATACAGGGGTTACGGTACTATATACAGGGGTACTGTAAACAGGGGGTACGGTACTATATACAGGGGTTACTGTACTATATACAGAAGTGCAGTACTATATACAGGGGTTACGGTACTATATACAGGGGTACTGTAAACAGGGGGTACGGTACTATATACAGGGGTTACGGTACTGTATACAGGGGGTACGGTACTATATACAGCGGGTACGGTACTATATACAGTGGGTACGGTACTATATACAGCGGGTAGCTGGGTAGAGAATAGCGAGTAAACACGCTACAATCATGCAGTACAGTGCACAGTCCTGGTGGAAATACATTAATAAAACCAAAAGCTTACCTTGATCCATTTTAGAATGAGGCTGTAACGTAACAAAATGTTGAAAAAGTCAAGGGGTCTGAATGCACTGTCTACAGTACATGGGGCAGCTGTCTCTAAGCTGCAGGGTAGAGTACCGTGCAGTAGCCGGCTAGTAACAGTCTCTAAGCTGCAGGGTAGAGTACCGTGCAGTAGCCGGCTAGTAACAGTCTCTAAGCTGCAGGGTAGAGTACCGGGCGGTAGCCAGCTAGTAACAGTGTCTAAGCTGCAGGGTAGAGTACCGTGCGGTAGCCGGCTAGTAACAGTCTCTAAGGTGCAGGGTAGAGTACCGTGCAGTAGCCGGCTAGTAACAGTCTCTAAGCTGCAGGGTAGAGTACCGGGTGGTAGCCAGCTAGTAACAGTCTCTAAGCTGCAGGGTAGAGTACCGTGCAGTAGCCGGCTAGTAACAGTCTCTAAGGTGCAGGGTAGAGTACCGGGTGGTAGCCAGCTAGTAACAGTCTCTAAGCTGCAGGGTAGAGTACCGTGCAGTAGCCGGCTAGTAACAGTCTCTAAGGTGCAGGGTAGAGTACCGGGTGGTAGCCGGCTAGTAACAGTGTCTAAGCTGCAGGGTAGAATACCGTGCGGTAGCCAGCTAGTAACAGTCTCTAAGGTGCAGGGCAGAGTACCGGGCGGTAGCCGGTTTGTGACAGTCTCTAAAGTGCAGGGCAGAGTACCGGGCGCTAGCCGGTTTGTGACAGCGTCTAAGGTGCAGGGCAGAGTACCGGGCGGTAGCCGGTTTGTGACAGCGTCTAAGGTGCAGGGCAGAGTACCGGGCGGTAGCCGGTTTGTGACAGCGTCTAAGGTGCAGGGCAGAGTACCGGGCGGTAGCGGTTTGTGACAGCGTCTGGGTGCAGGGCAGAGTACCGGGCGGTAGCCGGTTTGTGACAGCGTCTAAGGTGCAGGGCAGAGTACCGGGCGCTAGCCGGTTTGTGACAGCGTCTAAGGTGCAGGGCAGAGTACCGGGCGGTAGCCGGTTTGTGACAGCGTCTAAGGTGCAGGGCAGAGTACCGGGCGGTAGCCGGTTTGTGACAGCGTCTAAGGTGCAGGGCAGAGAACCGGGCGGTAGGCGGTTTGTGACAGCGTCTAAGGTGCAGGGCAGAGTACCGGGCGGTAGCGGTTTGTGACAGCGTCTAAGGTGCAGGGCAGAGTACCGGGCGGTAGCGGTTTGTGACAGCGTCTAAGGTGCAGGGCAGAGTACCGGGCGGTAGCCGGTTTGTGACAGCGTCTAAGGTGCAGGGCAGAGTACCGGGCGGTGGCGGTTTGTGACAGCGTCTAAGGTGCAGGGCAGAGTACCGGGCGGTAGCGGTTTGTGACAGCGTCTAAGGTGCAGGGCAGAGTACCGGGCGGTAGCCGGTTTGTGACAGCGTCTAAGGTGCAGGGCAGAGTACCGGGCGGTAGCCGGTTTGTGACAGCGTCTAAGGTGCAGGGCAGAGTACCGGGCGGTGGCGGTTTGTGACAGCGTCTAAGGTGCAGGGCAGAGTACCGGGCGGTAGCGGTTTGTGACAGCGTCTAAGGTGCAGGGCAGAGTACCGGGCGGTAGCGGTTTGTGACAGCGTCTAAGGTGCAGGGCAGAGTACCGGGCGGTAGCCGGTTTGTGACAGCGTCTAAGGTGCAGGGCAGAGTACCGGGCGGTAGCCGGTTTGTGACAGTGTCTAAGGTGCAGGGCAGAGTACCGGGCGCTAGCCGGTTTGTGACAGTGTCTAAGGTGCAGGGTAGAGTACCGTGCGGTAGCCGGCTAGTAACAGTCTCTAAGCTGCAGGGTAGAGTACCGGGTGGTAGCCGGCTAGTAACAGTGTCTAAGGTGCAGGGCAGAGTACCAGGCGGTGCCAGATGCAATTTGTTATGTACTACGCCTGTGTTAAAGTATGCTTAAAATGATTCAAAGACAAACAGTGCATGTGATTGTGTTGAACTGTGTTTAGGAAATGAAGATAGACGTGGTTTGAAGGTAGTGGTATTATTTAATGAAATTTGTCAGCGGCTTAACTTACCCTGTCCCGCCGCTCAACTTACCCCATACGCAAGTTGTGCCAAGAGACAAGCTATGTTTTAAAAACTGTAATGTTTACATTAATTCTTATTATTACCAGGGATACACAACATTCTGAAATATATGTAGATATCTTTGTTAGAAAGAATACCATATTTCCCTTGACGGTGAGATGCTGAACGTAAAACGTGTCTCAACTTACCCCACTCTCCCCTACAACAATGATGATGCACTGAAAATATGAAGAGATTTTAGAGTTCTTGTAGACTTTTTGACGTGTGACTACAAGTGAAGGCCTTTTTAAAGTGTGAAAACTAAAGTGCATTGAGGAATACACCGGTGTCCTTCACTTTGATGTGTAGAGACATCAGAATTCACATTGAGACAGCCTCTTCTCTTCCCCTCTGTTTCCTCTCCATTGTCAGAGTCTAGTAATTCAATCTTGAGAGGCGCTTTTATTTCTTTAATGGGGACAGAAAGAGAGGACAGCCAGGGGCATGGCAATGTGAACTTAATGTGATTTTAGGCATCTCCTGAAGCATCTCACATTGTTCTTAAAACAGCCCATCTGTCTGTCTGTTACACACACAGCCAGGGGCCCCGGTCAGCAAAGAGCTTCAAGCAGTCAGTCAGTTAGCATATCGCTTCAAAAAGTCATTCAACCAGTCAGTCAGACAGCTAGTCAGACATACTGTACATACATACAGACAACCAGCACCCAGCAGCCAGTCAGTGAGCCAGTCAGCCAGCCAGCCAACCAGCCAGCCAGCCAGCCAATGAGCCAACCAACCAGCCAGCCAGCCAATGAGCCAACCAACCAGCCAGAAAGCCAATGAGCCAACCAACCAGCCAGCCAGCCAATGAGCCAACCAACCAGCCAGCCAGCCAATGAGCCAACCAACCAACCAACCAGCCAGCCAGCCAATGAGCCAACCAACCAGCCAGAAAGCCAATGAGCCAACCAACCAGCCAGCCAACCAATGAATCAACCAGCCAGCCAGCCAGCCAATGAGCCAACCAACCAGCCAGCCAGCCAATGAGCCAACCAACCAGCCAGAAAGCCAATGAATCAACCAACCAGCCAGCCAGCCAGCCAACCAGCCTCTCCTCTCTTCCTCCTCCTCCATGATAGGGGGGCTCCCGAGTGGCGCTGCATCTCTTTGCAAGAGGCGCCACTACAGTCAAATCCTGGCTGTATCACATCCGGCTGTGATTGGGAGTCCCATAAGGCGGCGCACAATTGGCCGGGGTAGGCCGTCATTGTATTGTAAGTAAAAAAGTGTTCTTAACTGACTTGCCTAGTTAAATAAAGGCTATATAAATAAATGATAATGGCACAACCTGGCCATAGTGATGCCTGGAGTAGGGAAAGCTAAATTGACAGCCAGAGATTCAACCCTGTATTTAACCTTAGACAAGGCATAGAGAAACATTCAAATGTGTCACAAAGCAAAAGGAGCAATTGCTTTCAGGTTGAAATATGATTATTTATCAGGTTTTAAAGCTTGTAAAAAACAAGGAACACAAGTAACTGGTCATATTTGTGATCGTGATTGATCTGTTATGAGTTAACGGCTGGTAGGTATTGCAATCAGTATAAACACACACAAGGTCCTGCTTCCTGATTGGTTAGCCTTGTTGTTTTCGCGACACCCCGAACTCCTGTTTTAATGTGTGCCTCTAGGATGAGGTGTCATACCAATGGCTCAATAGCAAGATCTAGTTGGGCATCTGTTACAGCAGTACAGTAGTAAGGCTGTTGAAGTTATAGTTTGAAATATTTGTACATTCTTAGGTCTTTATTTCCAGGTGAGAACCATCATCAATGTATTAGTTAAGTGAGTTTATTGTCTTCTCATTCATAAAGACAGACAAGACATACGTTTTTTACAAAAGTACAGTATTCTACAAAGTAATACAAAAAACTAGCTGTCGTTCATCTGACTAATATAAATCCTAGATCAATATCTGTCTGACGTCTGAGGGGTCAGTATCTCCCTCTAATCGTGACATTACTAGCTTGTGTTCTCCGTAGAAACCAAACATTTCACCCATCTACCAATAGGTGCCTTGAATCTGTGTTTGAAATTCACTGCTTGACTGAGGGACCGTACAGATCATTGTATGTGTGGGGTTACAGAGATGAGGTAGTCATGTTCAAACACTATTATGGCACACACAGTGAGTCCATGTAACTTATTGTGTGACTTGTTACATTCACGTTTTACTCCTGAACTTGCCATAGGCTTGCCATAACAAAGTGGTTGAATACTTATTGACTGTAGTAATTGAATAATCATGTTAAACACTATTATTGCACACAGCGTGAGTCCACGCAACTTATTGTGTGACTTGTTAAGCAAATATTTACTCCTGAACTTACTTCAGCTTGCCATAACAAAGGGGGTTAAAAAGACTTATTCAGCTTTACATTTTTTTATTAATTTGTAAACATTTCTAAGAACATAATTCCACTTTGACATTATGGGGTATTGTGTGTAGGCCAGTGACGCGACATCTTATTTTAATACATTTTTTAATTCAGGCTGGAACAAAAACAAAAATGTGGGAAAAGACAAGGAGTTTGAATACTTTCTGAAGGCACTGTAACTAAGCAACGAACTAACTAACGAACTAACTAACTAACTAACTAACTAACTAACTAACTAAACATGATGGACCGTTCTTTAGTTAGGATGATGATGTGATGATGTCATTTAATGAGGCAGATATCAAGATGTGGATGTCATGTGAACTCATGTCTCTCCTCCTCAAGGGCAGCTAGTCGTCTCCTCTCCTCTGATAACCATATTAAGGATTAGACATGCATGGACTAGCCGACTGCATCACTGTAGGCCACTGTAAGCCTATTGTAATGAGATCATTTAAATGT
This sequence comes from Brachymystax lenok tsinlingensis, assembly GCA_030435695.1. Taxonomy (NCBI): domain Eukaryota; kingdom Metazoa; phylum Chordata; class Actinopteri; order Salmoniformes; family Salmonidae; genus Brachymystax; species Brachymystax lenok. Next base: position 3,970,506 of record CM059795.1, on the reverse strand, counting down.
CCTCGGTATCATGTTGTTGTGTAGAGAGGCGACGGGTCGTTCAGATTCATTCGTTAAGCTATAACGTTGCTATTAATGTGACGTGGTAACTGCAACACAACTATTCAAACACCAAAGAGTCAAGAGTTTTAAAAGGCTATTCTGTATTGTCTTAAAATTAGATTGGCTGACGGTCTAATGTTTGCTATTAGTCAAACCAATTTTTTCGAGGTGTGAAGAACAGTTCTTCTTGGCTTAAGAAGTGTCTAGTGATATGATTAAAAGGGTAGTCCTCAGTCCCCAGCACTCTCCTAGAACAGAGAGATACAGCCTTCTGGTTGTCTGTTGGTCATCAAACAAGAGGTGTTAAAGCATTCCCTTGCATGTTATTGCCACCATCCATTGACTATTTTCTATTGAGTTTCACTTGTAGTTTTACTGTTTATTTCACTCATCCTCCAATTATATTTGCAGCATATTAAAAACACAACCCTTACAAAAATGAATTTGTTGCAAATTAAATAGTGTGCCACAAAATGTTGCCAGAAGTTTTGCAAATGTTTGCCACTAGTGGTGAATATGTGGCAAACCTTTGGCAACAATAATATTTATTGCCACTAGTGGCAGTGTACTAGAACCATGTTTAAGTTTGTTAGGAAGTTTAACTAATAAGTTAGACCAGGGTTTCCCAAACTCGGTCCTCAGGACCCCAAGGAGTGCACGTTTTGGTTTTTCGCCCTAGCACTACACAGCTGATTAAAACAATCAACGAATCATGAAGCTTTGATCATTTGAATCAGTTGTGTAGTGTTAGAGCAACAACCAAAACGTGCACTGATTGGGAAACCGTTGACTAACTTATTAAACTTCCTAATCAACTTAAACATGGTGTTAAAATGCATTGCCTAGTTATCAATGTATTTTTTTATGGGAGTGAATCACATTTTTGTTGATATCAGTTTCAATCAGCGCCATTGTCTGGCCGTTGTCAGCGCCATTGACTGGCTAGTGCTTAGCTAGCGCTTAGTTTAACTGGCTAAAGTTAGCTATCATATTTTTACATAATTATATTATGTGATAGCTAGCTAGCTAGCTAACTAACTACTGAGATTCGCCTAAACACATTTTTAGCTGAAGACGTTGCTGTCTTTTAATACCAATTAAAATGCCATTTCAATATGCTAGTTTCACTGTTCAATAGCATGTTAGCTAGCACAACAGCTAAGGTAGAAACAATACGTTACCCGTTTCAAGAAACTAGGCATATGTCACTACTTCACAGCATTTACATAAATAAAAAAAAATTAAAAATTGGGTAACAAATGCCTTCTGGAACATGTGAACTTCAATTTGCTTTAATAACAAACTTGTATGCCATCTGTAAATACGAATAAAGTTGTTCAATAATGAGCCTAGTTGGTTTAGCCAAGGGAAAAAAACAGGAATTAGATTAAACCTTCCCACTCGCCATGATTGGCTGAGATAAACATGCCGAGAGATGAGTTCTGATTGGTTTGCCATGTAGCAAGCTTCTGAGTCTAACATCAACATCAAATCAAATCAAATGTTATTGGTCACATACACATGGTTAGCAGATGTTATTGCGAGTGTAGCGAAATGCTTGTGCTTCTAGTTCCGACAGCGCGGCAATATCTAACAAGTAATATCTAACTATTCCACAACAAATACCTAATACACATCTAAGTAAAGGAATGAAATATGTATATATAAATATATGGATGAGCAATGTCAGAGCGGCATAGGCAAGATGCAACAGAGAGTATAGAATACAGTATATACATATGAGATGAGTAATGCAAGATATGTGAACATCATTATTAAAGTGGCATTATTAAAGTGACTAGTGATCCATTTATTAAAGTGGCCAATGATTTCAAGTCTGTATGTAGGCAGCAGCCTCTCTGTGTTAGTGATGGCTGTTTAACAGTCTGATGGCCTTGAGATAGAAGCTGTTTTTCAGTCTCTCGGTCCCAGCTTTGATGCACCTGTATTGACCTCGCCTTCTGGATGATAGCGGGGTGAACAGTCAGTGGCTCGGGTGGTTGTTGTCCTTCCTGTGACATTGGGTGCTGTAGGTGTCCTGGAGGGCAGGTAGTTTGCCCCTGGTGATGCGTTGTGCAAACCACACCACCCTCTGGAGAGCCCTGCGGGTGTGGGATATAGAGGGTGGTGTGGTTTGCACAACGCATCACCGGGGGCAAACTACCTGCCCTCCAGGACACCTACAGTACCCAATGTCACAGGAAGGACAACAACCACCCGAGCCACTGACTGTTCACCCCGCTATCATCCAGAAGGCGAGGTCAGTTGCCATACCAGGCTGTGATATAGCCCGACAGGATGCTCTCAATGGAGCATCTGCAAAAGTTTGTGAGGGTTGTAGGATGAAAGATACATTTCTTCAGCCTCCTGAGGTTGAAGACGCGCTGTTGCGCATCCTTCACCACACTGTCCATTTCAGTTTGTCAGTGATATGTACGTCGAGGAGCTTAAAACTTTTCACCTTCTCCACTGCTGTCCCGTCGATGTGGATAGGGGGGGTGCTCCCTCTGCTGTTTCCTGAAGTCCACAATCATCTCCTTTGTTTTGTTGACATTGAGTGAGAGGTTATTTTCCTGACACCACACTCCGAGAGCCCTCACCTCCTCCCTGTAGGCTGTCTAGTCGTTTGTTGGTCATCGAGCCTACTGCTGTTGTGTTGTCTGCAAACTTGACGATTGAGTTGGAGGCGTGCACGGCCACGCAGTCATGGGTGAACAGGGAGTACAGGAGGGGGCTGAGCACGCACCCTTGTGGGGTCCTAGTGTTGTTGAACTAGATATTGTCACGCCCTGATCTGTTTCACCTGTCCTTGCGCTTGTCTCCACCCCCTCCAGGTGTTGCCCAACTTCCCCACTTATCCCCTGGGTATTTATACCCGTGTTCTCTGTCTGTTTGTGCCGGTTCGTCTTGTTTGTTCAAGTCAACCAACAATTTTGTGTCTCAGCTCCTGCTTTTTCCAGTTTCTTTTTTCTCGCCCTCCTTGTTTTGACCCTTGCCTGTCCTGACTCCGAGACCACCTGCCTGACCACACTGCCTGCCCCTGAGCCTGCCTATCGCCGTTACTGTTGCCTCACCTCTGGTTTACTGACCCCTGCCTGCCTTGACCTGTCGTTTGCCTATCCCTGTTGTTACAATAAACATTGTTACTTCACACAGTCTGCACTTGGGTCTTACCTTGATTCCTGATAATTATAGAGTCTTCTGATGACAATGGTGGGGAAGAAACTGTGTCATTGTCAGCGAAGAAGTTGACAGAGTTTTGAAATCAGTGGAATGCCCGGTGGAAGCAGAGAGATGATTGCCAAGTGTGGAGAGAGTCAAAAAGTAGAACACAGAAAGAAGGCTGTTGTATAAAACACCTGTCTCCGGATTACATCTTCAAACTAAGGGCAACCATGGCACCCATGACAGAGGGAGAAGAGTTCATCCATGTAAACGGGTAAGATAGTCTAGCTACATTTTCAGATGTTATACATTTCAGATTTTGTCAGAAAGTCTTTTTCATTGCAAGTTAAAGCGTACTGTTAGCTAACTAGCTAACGTTAGCTCGCTGGCTAACGGTACGTGTATGATCTGTGTAGGAGCTCTAGAAAGAAGCCAGAGTTCCTGAGTTGGAATTCCCAGTTGGAGGAACGTTCAAATAAAAATGTCCCATTCAGAGTTTTTTTTTTCCAGAGTTCCCAAATTGTTTTGAACGCTGCATTAGAGTTGGGATTATGGTTCATCGTTTAGCTAACTAGCTTACATGTCTAAACAAAAGACTCCACTACGCAAGTAACTATTTCACTGTACCGTTTACACCTTCTGTATCCTGTGCATGTGACAAATAAACGTAGATTTTAGTTGATATACTGTGTGTTTACCAGAGACGGTAATGTGAAGAACAACATAACCTGTACCAAAGTCAGATTAGGTTTTAAGACAAGGACTCGATAAAGTTAATTTTTACTACTACTTTTTGCTACTACTTTCACCACTTTTAGTCTTGAAAACTTTGGTTGTTTAATAGACTGTGAATCCTTAAATCAATTCCATATATTAGCTTAGAAGTTTAGTTTTATCTGTGAGAAGCAAGTTAATTTAAAGTTATTTGATTTGGTTTATGTAAATACAAAATCTGTATGTTGTTAATACACAAAGTAACCAAAAATCTTTATACTGAGAATATTTATACTGAGTTTGCAGCAAACAGTAGAATTTTCAGTAGAAGTAGCCCACAATTGTTTGTCAGAAGTGAGATACTGGATTTGAGTTGCAAAACAACCTGAACAGCTCCTTCACCCGCTTAGAGGGGAAACAACACCGAGCTGCCGACTTGGGCCCCGCTCGCGAGGACTGTATGCTCCCAATCTCAGTGGCTGACGTAAGACATTCAACCGTGTTAACGCTCTCAAGGTTGTCGGCCCAGACTTCATCCCAAGCCGCGTACTCCGAGCATGTGCAGACCAACTGGCTGGAGTATTTACGGACATATTCAAACTCTCCCTATCCCAGTCTGTTGTCCAGACTTGCTTCAAGATGTCCACCATTGTTCCTGTACCCAAGAAAGCTGAGCTAACTGAACGAAATGACTATCGCCCCGTAGCACTCACCTCTGTCGTCGTGAAGTGCTTTGAGAGGCTAGTCAAGGATCATATCACCTCTACCTTACCTGACACCCTAGACCCACTTCAATTTGCATACCAGGACATATGAATGAATGTCCTGCTATGATATCCATAGTAAAAAAAAAAATCTTCACCTCAAACAGCAAATACACAAAGTCTAATTCCTCAACGTAGCCTATTTGAAAAATCCTTCCAGCTCTCTCGCTTACCACTGTGTGAAAGGGGGAAAATATCATGCTCTGATCCGTTATAAACATCAGAAAATAGGTTACTTAAAAGTATTACTTCTTATCCATTGTCTGTCCGGAGATCACTGGCACCGGGGGAAAACAATGTTTGTTAGCACAAGTTTAGGGCTGGACCAAGTTGATAGTTGATACAATGTTTTTTTTTAATTTGTTGCAGACAGGCCATGCATAGCCAATGTGATTAATTTTTTTATCAGGAAATGTTCTACCTGCAGGCTACAACGTTTTTTTGTTGGCTTTATGTAGGCAATTTTTACATAGTTGGCAATGGCAATATAAGTTACTTCAAGATTTGTATAATTTTCATTTAGATATACTTTGTATGAGTCACATGACAAAGATTTTGAGATACGAATACTTTATTATAAAAGAAATGAAACTGTTCCACAAAAAAAAAATGTGCATCTGAAAATCATAACTGGCACACATATCGGTAGAAATGGTAAAATAAATTCGACGGCAACTTCAGGTGCAAAAAGGCAGAATCTGTAAAAGGCCAGCAGGAGGAGGTTCTGTAACTTTTTTAAAAATTATTCTGGTTAGGCCTTCTCTGGCTCCCTCTTGAGTCATGTGTCTGTCTTAATTCGCTCAGGAGCCTAATTATAGTTGAATTTATTCAAACCTAGGGTTTGTCTATAACATTAATGACCATCCCATTGGTCGAAAGAACAGATGACTCTTGGTCGACCAAGATTTGTTTTAGTCAGGGACAGCCCTATTAGCTAGTTAGCTACCTAGCTAATCCAAATATCTGCTTGCGTTTATTGATTGATTAACCTCAGGGTGAATACCACCATATAGCTAGCAATATACAGTAGCCTTAGGTTTGTGTTTATTTATTGATTAACCTCAGGTTGAATACCACCATATAGCTAGCAATATACAGTAGCCTTAGGTTTGTGTTGATTTATTGATTAACCTCAGGTTGAATACCATCATATAGCTAGCAATATACAGTAGCCTTAGGTTTGTGTTGATTTATTGATTAACCTCAGGTTGAATACCACCATATAGCTAGCAATATACAGTAGCCTTAGGTTTGTGTTGATGTATTGATTAACCTCAGGTTGAATACCACCATATAGCTAGCAATATACAGTAGCCTTAGGTTTGTGTTGATTTATTGATTAACCTCAGGTTGAATACCACCATATAGCTAGCAATATACAGTAGCCTTAGGTTTGTGTTGATTTATTGATTAACCTCAGGTTGAATACCACCATATAGCTAGCAATATACAGTAGCCTTAGGGGTTTTTGTTCCATACACTTATTGTGACTGGCAGCATGGTGCAAGTAGCTGTGTTGTTGCCGAGCAACCAACCTGGTGTTATGAAACTCAGAGATTCGGCTAAAAGAAATGTTAGCATTGTTAGAAACAATAATAACACATTTTGTCACTCCAGCATTTTTTACGTCCAGTGGTCATTTTATGGACGTTATAGTCTCATTTTAATCCATATGTGGTTCTCAGTAACGGCTGGACAGCTCATGATGAGAGGTGCAGTGTGTTGTGTACCTTCAGTCAAGTTGATTTGCGAATTTTCATTGAGATTGGTGTCATATTGGCTTAGATATGATGAGAGATTTGAATTAAACACCAAGCTTCAACCAATACATCTATAATGGACAGTAGAGCTCTACAGGAGGTCCTATCTCAGGTTGCCTTGGGTAAGATTCAGGGGAGATTCAAACTAATGCAAAATACCTCATCAAGGGGCCACATTTGGGTACTTTTTAGGGTAAATGTCAAGATATTAAAAGGTCACAGATCTTAGATCTTCTGCCAAAATCATCTCCTTTTGCGTTATCATTTTTTATAAAAAAATGTAAACCTAAAAGATAAATCCAGTTTGAATGAACATTCCCCTTGATCCCCATCTTACTTCAATACATAGATGATGTTACTCGTGTACCCAGATCGTGCAAAGAGTGTAACATCACGACTTATCGACCTCTGTCTCTGTAAGTACGGGACTACGGGCAGAAATACATTTGATGTATCCCGAGGTGACTGCTCTCCTATGTGCTGAAGACGAGACGAGTAGACCTCCTGCCTCCTGAGAGCCGAGGCCGTGTTCATTTCCAGTGGTAAACAAGTCATAACATCAAAAGCAGATACAATCTGACATTCGCCTACGTCCCGAATGGCACACTATTCCCTATTTTAGTGCACTACGCAGCCCATAAGGATCTGGTCAAAGGTAGTGCACTATGTAGGGAATAGGGTACCGTTTGGGACACAACCATCATCTGCCTGCACCTGTCACATCCCTCTGATGAAGAGATGTGAGTAGAGAAATCGAAGTATAATTTCAAATGACTTGCAAATCACATTATATAATCTATCCAACAGCAAATCGGATGCACAAAATAAACGTCCCAGAGATGGAAGTGAGAATTCAGAATGAGGAATAAACAGGGCAAAGAAAAGTTTTTCTTGGATAAAAGTAGCCTCAGGACAATGTGTTGCCAGCCATCCAGACTGGGTCACTGGCGTGGTTGGTGTATCGCTGGACTGAGCCTGTATTCAATTGGGCTGTTCAGGGCTCACAACATGTAAACTCACAGGGTTTCAGTCTACATTAATAACAACAATATTTACATTTACTGTGACTTTTTCGTGAAATAAAAAGTTTAATTTTTTGATGGGTGATGTTAGGCCCTTCATTTTCTTAGATTTACACCGGACGATCTTACTCTCAAATGAGAATTCAGCTGAATTAAAGAAGCAAATATCCAGAGAGTGGAATTCACTTACAGAACAGTAGTAATAGTCCCTTGGGGAGTTCTAGTCAGAACCATGGAACAATCTCAACCTGAATCCAGTCCTAGAAATTGATATTGTTGAACTCTGCATTGTTGAGGAAGAGGTTGTAAGGAAGCATTCCACTGTATGGTTTACATCTGTTGTATTCTATCATGTGACAAATAAACTTTGATTTGATTTGAGTTACGCCCTCTTACTGGCAATCTCCCTCAATTATCTATATAGGTATATTAAAAGGTCAAATAAAAAATAACAGGTAAGTAGAAAAAGGTTCACTGGAATGCTTATGTATCTCTACAGACCAAAAATTACATGCGAAAATATGACATTGATTATAATAATATTTATACTAAAAAACTCTATTGCTATTCCATCTTATACCACCACAGAGCTGCTCCAGGTTAGTCAGGACCTCTAATGGCCGTCATGTACCATCACAGAGCTGCTCCAGGTTAGTCAGGACCTCTAATGGCCGTCATGTACCATCACAGAGCTGCTCCAGGTTAGTCAGGACCTCTAATGACCGTCAGATACCACCACAGAGCTGCTCCAGCTTAGTCAGGACCTCTAATGACCGTCAGATACCACCACAGAGCTGCTCCAGCTTAGTCAGGACCTCTAATGACCGTCAGATACCACCACAGAGCTGCTCCAGGTTAGTCAGGACCTCTAATGACCATCATGTACCACCACAGGGCTGCTCCAGGTTAGTCAGGACCTCTAATGACCGTCATGTACCACCACAGAGCTGCTCCAGGTTAGTCAGGACCTCTAATGACCGTCAGATACCACCACAGAGCTGCTCCAGCTTAGTCAGGACCTCTAATGACCGTCAGATACCACCACAGAGCTGCTCCAGGTTAGTCAGGACCTCTAATAACCGTCATGTACCACCACAGGGCTGCTCCAGGTTAGTCAGGACCTCTAATGACCGTCATGTACCACCACAGGGCTGCTCCAGGTTAGTCAGGACCTCTAATGACCGTCATGTACCACCACAGAGCTGCTCCAGGTTAGTCAGGACCTCTAATGTCTGTCATGTACCACCACAGAGCTGCTCCAGGTTAGTCAGGACCTCTAATGACCGTCAGATACCACCACAGAGCTGCTCCAGGTTAGTCAGGACCTCTAATGACCGTCAGATACCACCACAGAGCTGCTCCAGGTTAGTCAGGACCTCTAATGACCATCAAATACCACCACAGAGCTGCTCCAGGTTAGTCAGGACCTCTAATGACCGTCATGTACCACCACAGGGCTGCTCCAGGTTAGTCAGGACCTCTAATGACCGTCATGTACCACCACAGAGCTGCTCCAGGTTAGTCAGGACCTCTAATGTCTGTCATGTACCACCACAGGGCTGCTCCAGGTTAGTCAGGACCTCTAATGTCTGTCATGTACCACCACAGAGCTGCTCCAGGTTAGTCAGGACCTCTAATGACCGTCAGATACCACCACAGAGCTGCTCCAGGTTAGTCAGGACCTCTAATGACCGTCAGATACCACCACAGAGCTGCTCCAGGTTAGTCAGGACCTCTAATGACCATCAAATACCACCACAGAGCTGCTCCAGGTTAGTCAGGACCTCTAATGTCCGTCATGTACCACCACAGAGCTGCTCCAGAATGCAGAATATCTGATCAAAGCACGGAAGAGTAGTCATTCTAGCTTTATTCTGTCATGGATATGATTAGCCGGCCTAATGGTTATGGTACTAATGCATGGCTGTATTTTTCCAACTCTGAGGTCCTACAATCATCACAGTAGTTGCAATTATGATGTGAATTTGATCACTGTCAGGGTTCAAATCAAATCGGAATTTATTTGTCAAGTACACCGTTTACAGAGTAAACGGTGCAGCGAAATTCTTACTGGCAATCTCCCTCGATTATCTATATCACTATCCATTAAAAGGTAAAATAAAAAAATAACAAGTAGAAAAAGGTTCACTGGATTGCTTATGTATCTCTACAGACCAAAATTTACATTAGATATTATGATATTGAATATAAAAATATTTTAACTAAAATACTCTATTGCTATTCCAAAAGAATGAACGTTCAAAGGCAGCAGTGTTAATTGCTAGAAGTATTTATTCGCTCCAGAGCACTGTGCAGTAGCAACACAAGCAGACAGGGCCTCCCTCCCTCCCCCTCACTACCCCAGCCCTCCCTCTTGTCTGAGCCCCCAGCCGCCTCTAGCCAGGCCAGCTTCCCACCTCTCCAGCTCTCAGGCCCAATCAGCCTCCTCCATCTCATGGTGCAGTGCCCTCACCGCTCCTGAGACTGACTGACAGAACACACGATGCTGGCTACCGTCACACCTGGCCCTTTTAACTGGCTCTGACATTCCACGGCAGAATATTTCCTCCATCTCTCACACCTCAACATGGTTAGTTGTCCCAGTGTGGGGGAGGGGACTGTTGGCTACAATATGGTAGAAGAAGAGCAAGCCCATGAGGCAAAAGGTACGATATTAATTAGACATTTTAATTTTAGTTACTCTGAACAAAATGTACAACTAATACTTTAGTAATTATAGATTGTTGGTCTTCCTTTGTGGGTGGTGCACTGGGAACATTATTTTTTTCTCCACAATGTTAGTTTGGTTGAATCCATTCCAGCCAAAGGCCATGTTTCTGTTTTAATTGCAGTTGTCATCCCTCATGGCAGCCATAATAAACTACAACAAAATCCTGAACTTGGCAAGAAAATCATATGTAATATTATAATTTTTGTATTTGTTTTTATGTTTGGGATTCAGCTCACCGTCAGCAGCATTAACGACTGTCTTTATCGCATCACATTAGCAATGGTTTTTCGTTTTATAATTAATCCAATCCAACGCTTATCGAAAATCCGTGTTCTGGATTGGTTTGAGAGGCTTATTCAAATGTACAACGTAAAGCTCCAAATAAAACTTGGCAGGCATCATTTTGCAGGACGACACGATGCTTGTCTCTCTCTTTGATGAGAGCAGGATTTCTCCACGCTGTGTACCAATGTATTAAAGGCCAGGGGCCTCATTTATCAATCATGTGTAGGCACAAATCTGTGCGTGAACCAAGCGTGGGATCATTTCCACGCAAAGTGTGAGATTTATCAATATGAACGTTTGCTGAGTAAATGTACGCACAACCGTGGTCCGTGCGTACGCACAGCCGTGACCATGCGTACTCACAGCCGTGACCATGCGTACGCACAGCCGTGACCATGCGTACTCACAGCCGTGACTATGCGTACGCACAGCCGTGACTATGCGCATCACAGCCGTGACTACGCGCACGCGACAGCCGCGGACCTACGCGCACTCACAGCCTTGACTATGAGTACTCACAGCCGCGGACTATGCGTACTCACAGCCGCGACCATGCGCTCACAGCCGCGGACTATGAGTACTCACAGCCGTGACCATGCGTACTCACAGCCGTGACCATGCGTACTCACAGCCGTGACCATGCGTACTCACAGCCGTGACCATGCGTACTCACAGCCGTGACCATGCGTACTCACAGCCGTGACCATGCGTACTCACAGCCGTGACCATGCGTACTCACAGCCGTGACCATGCGTACTCACAGCCGTGACCATGCGTACGCACAGCCGTGACCATGCGTACGCACAGCCTTGACTATGAGTACGCACAGTGCAAAGTGGTGGAATAAGGGAACTGCTTGTGAAGCGTAGAAAGTGGAAAATATATGTTGAAAATGTGAGAGTAATAGTCATATCATTTCATTGTATTTTCATTGTGAATTCATGCAACATACAAACTATATGTATACAAAAGTATGTGGACACTACTTCAAATGAGTGGATTTGGCTATTTCAGCCCCACCTGTTGCTGACAGGTGTATAAAATCAAGCACACAGCCATGGAATCTCCATAGACAACCATTGGCAGTAGAATGGCCTTACTGAAGAGCTCAGTGACTTTCAATGTGGCACTGTCATAGGATGCCAACTTTTCATTAAATCAGTTTGACAAATTTGTAAGTGCTGTTAAGTGCTGTTATTGTGAAGTGGAAATGTCTAGGAGCAACAACGGCTCAGCCGCGATGTGGTAGGCCACACAAACTCACAGAACGGGACCGCCGATTGCTGAACAGCGTAGTGTGTAAAAAATAATCTGTCCTCGGGTTGCAACACTAAACAACTTCAGCACAAGAAGTGTTCGTTGGGAGCTTCATGAAATTAGTTTCCATGGCCGAGCAGCCGCACACAATCCTAAAGATCACCTTGCGCAATGCCAAGTGTCGCCTGGAGTGGTGTGAAGCTCGCCGCCATTGGATGCTGGAGCAGTGGAAACGCGTTCTCTGGAGTGATGAATCACGCTTCACCATCCTGCAGTCCGACGGACTAATCTGGGTTTTGTGGATGCCAGGAGAACGCTACCTGCCCGAATGCATAGTGCCAACTGTAAAGTTTGGTGGAAGAGAAATAATTGTCTTTGACTTTTTTTCATGGTTCGTGCTAGGCCCCTTACTTCCAGTAAAGGGAAATCCTAACACTACAGTATACAGTTGAAGTCAGAAGTTTACATACACGTTTTTCAACCACTCCACAAATTTATTGTTAACAAACTATAGTTTTGTCAATTCGGTTAGGACATCTACTTTGTCCATGACACAAGTCATTTTTTCCAACAATTGTTTACAGACAGATTATTTCACTTATAATTCACTGTATCACAATTCCAGTGGGTCAGAAGTTTACATACACTAAGTTGACTGTGCCTTTAAACAGCTTGGAAAAATCCAGAAAATTATGTCATGGCTTTAGAAGCTTCTAATAGGCTAATTTACATAATTTCACTCAATTGGAGGTGTACCTGTGGATGTATTTCAAGGCCTACCTTCAAACTCAGTGATTCTTTGCTTGACATCATGGGAAAATCAAAAGAAATCAGCCAAGTCCTCCACAAGTTATTGTAGACCTCCACAAGTCATGTTCATCCTTGGGATCAATTTCCAAATGCCTGAAGGTACCACGTTCATCTGTACAAAAAACAGTACGCAAGTATAAACACCATGGGACTACGCAGCCGTCATACCGCTCAGGAAGGAGACGCGTTCTGTCTCCTAGAGATGAACGTACATTGGTGCAAAAAGTGCAAATCAATCCCAGAACAACAGCAAAGAACCTTGTGAAGATGCTGGAGGAAACAGGTACAAAAGTATCTATATCCACAGTAAAACGAGTCCTATATCGATGTAACCTGAAAGGCCGCTCAGCAAGGAAGAAGCCACTGCTCCAAAACAGCCATAAAAAAGCCTGACTACGGTTTGCAACTGCACATGGGGACAAAGATTGTACTTTTTGGAGAAATGTCCTCTGGTCTGATGAAACAAAAATAGAACTGTTTGGCCATAACGACCATCGTTATGTTTGGAGGAAAAAGGGGGAGTCTTGCAAGCTGAAGAACACCATCCCAACCGTGAAGCACGGGTGTGGCAGCATCATGTTGTGGGGGTGCTTTGCTGCAGGAGGGACTGGTGCACTTCACAAAATAGATGGCATCATGAGGACGGAAAATTATGTGGATATATTGAAGCAGTATCTCAAGACATCAGTCAGGAAGTTAAAGCTTGGTCACATGGGTCATCCAAATGGACAATGACCCCAAGCATACTTCCAAAGTTGTGGCAAAATGGCTTAAGGACAACAAAGTCAAGGTATTGGAGTGGTCATCACAAAGCCCTGACCTCAATCCCATAAAAAATGTGTGGGCAGAACTGAAAAAGTGTGTGCGAGCAAAGAGGCCTACAAACCTGACTCAGTTACACCAGCTCTGTCAGGAGGAATGGGCCAGAATTCATCCAACTTATTGTGGGAAGCTTGTGGAAGGCTGCCCGAAACGTTTGACCCCAAGTTAATAAACAATTTAAAGGCAATGCTACCAAATACTAATTGAGTGTATGTAAACTTCTGACCCACTGGGCATATGATGAAAGAAATAAAAGCTTAAATAAATCATTCTCTCTACTGTTATTATGACATTTCACATTCTTAAAATAAAGTGGTGTTCCTAACTGACCTTAGACAGAATTAAATGTCAGGAATTGTGAAAACTGAGTTTAAATGTATTTGGCTAAGGTGTATGTAAACTTCCGACTTCAACTGTATATTATATAACAGTACTTTGATACTGTATGTTACTTACCAGTATATTATATAATTCTGTATATTATATAAAATATACTGTTAAATATATATATATATACACATATAGTAATTTTTTAAAACCTTTATTTAACTGGGCAAGTCAGTTAAGAACAAATTCTTATTTCACAACGACGGCCTACCCCAGTCAAACCCTAGCCTAACCCGGACGACGCTGGGCCAACTGTGCACCGCCCTATGGGACTATACTGTTATATAATATACTGTATATAACATACTGTTATATAATATACTGTATATAATATACTGTTATATAATATACTGTATATAATATACTGTTATATAATATACTGTATATAATATACTGTCATATAATGTACTGTTACATAATATACTGTAGCAGTGTGCGGTTATATAATATACTGTTATATAATATACTATTAATTAAAATACAGTATATAATATACTGTCATATAATGTACTGTAATATAATATACTGTTTTATAATATACTGTTATATAATGTACTGTTTTATAATATACTGTTATATTATTTACTGTTATATAACATACTGTTTTATAATGTACTGTTATATAATATACTATTATTTAAAATACAGTATATAATATACTGTCATATAATGTACTGTAATATAACATACTGTTTTATAATGTACTGTTGTATAATGTACTGTTATATAATATACTGTTTTAAATTGTACTGTTTTATAATATACTGTCATATAATATACTGTCATATAATGTACTGTCATATAATATACTGTTTTATAATATACTGTCATATAATATACTGTTATACAATATACTGTCATATAATGTAATGTCATAATGTACTGTTATGAAATATACTGTTATATAATATACTGTCATATAATATACTGTTATATAATATACTGTCATATAATATACTGTTATACAATATACTGTCATATAATGTACTGTCATAATGTACTGTTATTAAATATACTGTTATATAATATACTGTCATATAATATACTGTTATATAATATACTGTTATATAATATACTGTTTTATAATGTACTGCTATATAATATACTGTTATATAATATACTGTTTTATAATATACCGTTATTTAAAATACTGTATATAATATTCTGTCATATAATGTGTTGTTATATAATATACTGTCATATAATGTACTGTTATATAATATAATGTTATACAATATACTGTTATATCATATACTGTATCAATGTACTGTTATATAATATAATGTTATATAATATACTGTTAGATAATATAATACACCGTTATATAATATACTGTCATATTATATATTGTATCAATATACTGTTATATAATATACTGTCATATTATATATTGTATCAATATACTGTTATATAATATACTGTTATATAATATACTGTTATATAATATACTGTTAAATAGTATACTGCATGAATGTACTGTTGTATAATATACTGTTATATAATATCCTGTCATATAATATACTGTATCAATGTACTTTATTTAATATACTGTTATATAATATACTGATATATTATATACTGTATCAGTGTAATGTTATATAATATACTGTTAAATAATATATTGTTTCAGTGTACTGTTATATAATATACTGTATCTGTATACTGTTACTGTTATAAAATATTCTGTTTTATAACATATGGTCATATAATATACTGTATCAATGTACTTTATATAATATACTGTTAAATAATATATTGTTATATAATATAATGTATCAGTAGAATGTTATATAATATACTGGTATATAATATACTGTTACTGTTATATAATATACTGTATCTGTATACTGTTACTGTTATATAATATACTGTTTTATAACATATGGTCATATAATATACTGTATCAATGTACTTTATATAATATACTGTTAAATAATATATTGTTATATAATATACTGTATCAGTAGAATGTTATATAATATACTGGTATATAATATCTTGTTTCAATGTACTGTTATATAATATACTGTTAAATAATATACTGTTACTGTTATATAATATACTGTTATATAATATACTGTTAAATAATATACTGTTACTGTTTTATAATATACTGTTATATAATATACTGAGTCAGTGTACTGTTATAATATACTGTTCAATAATATACTGTATGTAATATACTGTTATATAATATAGGTTATATAATATACTGTTAAATAATGTACTTTTGTATAATATACTGTATATAATATACTATTATATAATATACTTTATCAGTGTACTGTTATAAATTATAAACTTGGTGGTTCAAGCCGTTAATGCTGATTGGCTGACAGTATACCACGGGTATGACAAAAATATGTATTGTTACTGCTCTAATTACGTCGGTAGCCAGTTTATAATACCGATAAGGAACCTCTGGGATTTGTGGCATATGGCCAATATTCCCTTAATTAATGGAAGAAATACTCTAATCTCGATTCCGTTGGATCTCTACAGATTTAGTTGAACAAGTCTTCAGGTCTTAGGCATGGTTACTCATCATATTATGGGCCTCTGTTGTGTGTAAGTGCAGTGTGGACGTATGAGAGTCTGTGTGTGTGCGTGTGTGTGTGTGTGCGTGCGTGTGTGTGTGTGTGTGTGTGTGTGTGTGTGTGTGTGTGTGTGTGTGTGTGTGTGTGTGTGTGTGTGTGTGTATGTGTGTGCGCGCACAAATTCTACAGGAAATGAGCAATATATCCCTAAGCCAATGTCCTAGTAATCATGTATAGTCTATTTGATACACGACTGAACATTACTGTGGAATGGTATGATATATTCATTGATATGATAGGGACAGTAATCAGGCTGTCAATCTATATTGTATGCGGACAATATAATTTCAATCAGACGAATCAACTGAACAGAGAAGACATGTAAAGATAATGACACGACATGAAGGATAATGTATTAGAATCTGACATATAGGATAATGTAGAATAATGACTCTAATCATATGGGTACTGTATGATTGACTGATTATAATTAATGAATTAGTGATTCATCACGTCCTGACTGTGCACCTCAGGCAACAACAATCCTAACAGAAGACAAGCCTTTCTGTTTATTCTCACCTGCAAGGGAGAGTCGCAATACACATCTTCTGCAGCAGTTCCCTCCTTTCCAGAGATTAATCCTTGGATTAAGGTTAGGATTCCAGGGAAGGAGGGGGAGTGGATAAAATCCAGCATTCAGACCGACTAGAGGAATCATCACAACCGCTAGATGAGTAAAATGTATACACTGAGTTTACAAAACAACGGTGCGCCTGGTACCTACTACCGTACCCAGTTTTAAAGGCACTTCAATCTGTTGTCTTGCCCGTTTCCCCCCTCTGAATGGTTTTCTGATGGAGCGGACCAGGATGCAGCGAGGGTTCCAGTACACATACTTTATTTTAAATGCAACTGGCAAAAAACAATAAACAAAGAACAGACCGTAACGCAGGTGTGGCTTGTGGGTTATTGTTTGTATTTGTGTGTGTGTGTGTGTGTGTGTGCGTGCGTGCGTGCGTCAGACTCTTTACTCAGTACTTTGTTGAAGCACCTTTTGCAGCGATTACAGCCTAGAGTCTTTTTGGGTATGATGCCATAAGCTTAGCACACCTGTATTAGGGTAGTTTCTCTCATTCTTCTCTGCAGATCCTCTCAAGTTCTGTCAGGTTGGGGAGCGTTGTGAAGCGATTGGGAGAATATTTTTTTTTATTGTCAGGTCTCTCCAGAGATGTTCGATCGGGTTCAAGTCCGGGCTCCTGCATTGTCTTGTGTGCTTAGGGGCATTGTTGTGTTGGAAGGTGAACCTTCACCCCAGTCTGAAGTCTTGAGCTCCCTGGAGCAGGTTTTTATCAAGGATCTCTCTGTACTTTGCTCCGTTCATATTTCCGCCGCTGAAAAACATCCCCACAGCATGATGCTGCCACCACCATGCTTCACCGTAGGGATGGTGCCAGGTTTCCTCCAGACGTGACGCTTGGCATTCAGGCCAAAGAGTTCAATCTTGGTTTCATCAGACCAGAGAATCTTGTTTCTCATGGTCTGTGAGTCCTTTAGGTGCCTTTTGGCAAACTCCAAGCGGGCTGTCGTGTGCCTTTTACTGAGGAGTGGCTTCTGTCTGGCCACTCTACCATAAAGGCCTGATTTGGTGGAGTGCTGCAGAGATGGTATGTCCTTCTGGAAGGTTCCCCCATCTCCACAGAGGAACTCTGGAGCTTTTAGAATAAAGGCTGTAACGCATCAAAATGTGGAAAAAGTCAAGAGGTCTGAATACTTTATGAATGCATTGTATGTCCATGTAGGTAGGGATAAAGTGACTCGGCAACTAGTATTAGTGCCAAATTACACCCTATTCCCTATGTAGTGGACTACTTTTGACCATAGTGCCATTTAGGACACAGCCCTAGTCTGTCTCTATACGGTTTGTTTAGTCTTTTTTTCATAGAGGGAACATCAGAGAAGAAAATTGTGTTGCTTTGATCAAATCCAATCTACCTTCTCTATGGCTTCCTTCTTACTTCCAGAACACTGGCAAGCGATTTGAGTTCTGAAACAAGGAGCTTATTGAGCAAAGCAGCACATTTGGAAATTGGTGTTCTGGTGTCACTCCAACATTATACCTTGGGTTCTCTAGTTTCTATGTGAGTTGTAGCCAATAAAGTCGTCCTAGATTTCATTTCATTTATTTTTTTATTTTATTAAAAGATGCTAAGGGCAACACGTAAAAAAGTCAATTCATCAATCGATTTTTATAACTGTCTGCCATTGATTGGTATCTGTTCAGAATTGCAAAAAACATTGCCCCTCTTAACCCAAGGAAGTGTCAATTGACATCATACTTTGATTTATGACACAATAAACAAACAAAAATATATATATTTTTTTTTTTTAAGTTGTAAGGTCACAAGTTAACCTGATTTTGAGAGAGAAAAAAAAACAAAAAACATTTTAAAACAGTAATTCTACATGATATTCCAACATCATTTCATGATCTGAAAAGTAACTTGCCCCTTTCAGTGGTTAGGCAGGATTCACCGGTTCATTAGCTATGCATAAGCAGTTACCCGAGGGGGTTGGGTGGTTGGGGGTTGGCGCTGGGAGCTGGATGTCAGGTCATGTCAACACTTCACCTGAAGTGACCAGACCATTCAGGAGAAAAACAGAAAGATTCTGAACAGACATTCATAATGTTTACCTGCATCTCATTACCATAACTTGACTGTAGGTTACATCTTAGAAATCACGTCCTTGTCACATACCTTTAACAGCATTTCCACACGGTTAAGTTTAAGAAGATTTTTAGGCTTTAGGGCTGCATTTAACTTAGGGTTGTGTGGGGATGGGTTTTTCTTTTCAGCAAGGGATAAAACACGACAAACAAAGTAAAATTGTACATTTGAATTCCTTTCCATAAGCTTTTAACCATACCTATGCACTATATATACAAAAGTATGAGGACACCCCTTCAAATTAATGGATTCGGCTATTTCAGTCACATCCGTAGCTGACAGGTGTATAAAATCGAGCACACAGCAATCCAATCTCCATAGACAAACATTGGCAGTAGAATGGGCCATACTGAAGAGCTCAGTGACTTTCAACTTGGCACCGTCATAGAATGCCACCTTTCCAATAAATTTGTTTCTCAAATTTCTGCCCTGTTGGAGCTGCCCCGGGTCAACTGTAAGTGCTGTTATTGTGAAGTGGAAACGTCCATGTGCAACAACAGCTCAGCTGCGAAGTGATAGGCCACACAAACTCACAGAATGGGACCGCCGAGTGCTGAAGCGCGTAGCTTGTGAAAATTGTCTGTCCTCGGTTGCAACACTCACTACCGAGTTCCAAACTGGCTCTGGAAGCAGTCAGTACAAGAACTGTTTGCCGGGAGCTTCATGAAATGGGTTTCCATGGCCGAGCAGCCACATACAAGCCTAAAGATCACCTTGCGCAATGCCAAGCGTCGGCTGGAGTGGTGTAAAGCTTGCAGCAATTGGACTCTGGAGCAGTGGAAACGCGTTCTCTGGAATGATGAATCACGCTTCACCATCTGGCTGTCCAACGGATGAATCTTGGTTTGGCAATAAGCCAGGAGAACGCTACCTGCCCCAATGCATAGTGCCAACTGTAAAATTTGGTGGAGGAGGAATAATGGTCTGGGAGTGGTTTTCATGGTTCAGGCTCCTTAGTTCCAGTGAAGGGAAACCTTAACGTTATAGCATGCAATGACATTCTAGACGATTCAATAATCTCCTAGTGCAGACAGGTTAACTAAGCATCTCCTACATAAACCTCTCTATGAATCCCAAATGACACCCTTTTCCCTACATAGTGCACTACTTTTGACTAGAGCCTGGTAAAAAAAATTAAAAATAAAAAATAAAATGCTCTATATAGGGAATAGGGTGCCATTTGGCACACTCACCTAAAGGTGTAGTGTGTCATATCTTCCAGCTAGGTAGTAACTGTTGGCAACAGCTGTTCTGCTGTTTGGTTTTAGATAGAACACATTGGCACACAGATGTACAGTAAGGTGATGTGTCCCCTGTCAAGATGAACAAGGTGAGAAAAATGGGGCAAGTAACTGACTGTTATTCATACCAGTGTATACCAGTGTATACCAGTTTATACCAGTTTATACTAGCAGACTGACGTGCAATCGCTGTTCCTGATTAAGGCAACCAACCAATGGGGAAGCCTAATTTGCCCGGAGAATGGTGACTTTGATGCCATTAGCTCAAGAGAGAGTACAGAGAGAGAGAACAGAGAGAGAGAGATCATCAGAGAGAGAGAGAACAGAGAGAGAGAGAACAGAGAGAGAACATAGAGAGAGAGAACAGAGAGAGAGAGAAAACAGAGAGAGAGAAAAGAGAGAGAGAACAGAGAGAGAACAGAGAGAGAGAGAACAGAGACAGAACAGAGAGAGAGAACAGAGAGAGAGAGAAAGAGAGAGAGAACAGAGAGAGAGAGAACAGAGTCAGAGAGAACAGAGAGAGAAAACAGAGAGAGATAAACAGAGATAGAGAGAAAACAGAGAGAGAGAAAAGAGAGAGAACAGAGAGAGATAATCAGAAAGAGAGAAAGAGAACAGTGAGATAATCAGAGAAAGAGAGAGAAAACTGAGAGAGAGAGGGAGAACCCAGAAACTTTGTTTGCCGACTGCTCACAAAACAGGACTGTTACAAACCTTTACACAGACCACGCTACTGCCTGGCATACAGCTGGAACCAGGCATTTCAGCTATACCACAAAAAAAAGGCATCTGCAAGGGATGGCCAATCCAAATTTTTGAGGACAGCGATAAGGACCAGGAAAACAGGTTTCTGACGGTAAACATGTATCAGAACGGCACTGTCATGGTCCAGGGAAGGGAGGCTGCACTCAGCTCTTTTGTGCAGGACTTCCCCACCCTAAGGAAGATAGCGGAAAGCAAAACAGACAAGGACAGCACCCCGTCCTCTCCCCTCACCTCAGACACCCCAACAGCAGGACTATCCTCCCCCCTGCCTGCCTACAACCACCAGAGCCAAGACCACACCACCATCAGCCTGCTGAGAGACAGGCTGGCTCTGTTAGAATTATGGGTTACTGAGCTGAAGGAGCAGCCCCCCCCCAGCTACACCACCACCAGCCCAGACACAGAGCTTCTACAGGACCAGATCAACCAGTGCAGGACCCAGCTGAAGAACTCTGTCCAGAGAGAGAGCTATTGCAGGTAAAGGAGGAGATGGCAAAGGAGTTGTCTGTCATCAAGAGGGTGCTGCAGCACAGAGAGCAGACTGTAGAGACTCCTTGAGAGAAGCTGCAGCCCCTCACCACCCCTAACACCCCCACTGACCCACCTTTACCCACAACCCCCCCATACCGACACCCCTTTACCCACACCCCCAGTCAACAAGGAGGCTCACATGGGGACACCTACTACAGAGAGAACCTCTCTGGCCCCCTGACACAACCCCCACACCCTCCATGTACACAGGCCTTGGGTACCCCAGCCACAGACCGTAAACACACTACTCTGGTAAAACCCACTGAGGTGGCCATCCTCATTGACTCAAATGGGAAATTCATCCAAGAGGATAAACTCTTCCCCCACCACAAGGTGTCCAAAATATGGTGCCCAAAAACACAGGATTGCACTCCACATCTTGTCCCAGCCTGACTTTGGCACACCAGGCCACATTATTATTCACACCGGCACCAACAGCCTGCGAGAGGAGCAGGAGAGAGTAGGCAGCCTGGTCAACAGAGTAGCAGAGAGGGCCTTGTGGGAGATTAACTCACTACAATTGTTACATTTCCAGTATTCTGATTGATCACTTTGAAGTAGTAAGACAGAAAAACATATATAATGAACAAGACTTATCTGATGAGCTCAGGAAAATGGCCAAGGCTAAATATTTGAACAATGGACATGAAGAAACAGGATGTCAGCAGGAAAGCCATCTGGAACTGATTAACAGACCTGAGGAAAAACAGAATGTCAGAAGACAATGTAACAATGAACCTATAGAAAAAGGACATAAGAGAGGCTGTAAGCTTTGGGAGGGGTCTATGTATTTAATGTAAGGATGAAACACTATAAAGGCTGTGCTCTGCTATACAGAGCTAGCTGTTTCCCGGGTCAGCTCGACTTTTAATTACTCTGAATTAAAGTCTTATTGAATTCACAAGTTTTTGTATGAGTGTCATAATTTGACGCCAGAGCACCTGCACGACCACTCCCACCTGAGGAAGCAGACAGTAGGGATGTTTGCCAAGTCTCTAAAGGACGTGGCACTTGGTAGACAAAGACCCCATGATGCACTGGACAGAGGACCACCCAGAGACCCCTACCAGACCAATGCACCACCAAGGAGCCCCAGGCCCCCTCAACGCCCCACCAGACACAGCGCACCCCACAGGCCCCACCCACCACCAGAGCATCACCACTTCCATCGGCTTAGCCAGACTGGACCGGGCCCAGCCTACTACCCCGCACCAGACCACCACCTCTACCAGACCAGAGAGACTGGACCGGCCCAGCCTACTACCCGCACCAGACCACCACCTCTACCAGACCAGAGAGACTGGACCGGGCCCAGCCTACTACCCCGCACCAGACCACCACCTCTACCAGACCAGAGAGACTGGACCGGGCCCAGCCTACTACCCCGCACCAGACCACCACCTCTACCAGGCCAGAGAGACTGGACCGGGCCCAGCCTACTACCCCGCACCAGACCACCACCTCTACCAGACCAGAGGGGAAGGCCCCCGGCCCAGACCTGGCCCCACTCCACAGGGCCCAACTGCAGGACCAGCGCAGCTACGCGGAGGTCGTCAGAGGACAAGAGAACCCTGTAGGATTGAGTGAGATTAAACAGCTTCTCCAATACATCTGCACCAAACTGCACTAAACACACACATATGCATGCATGCACACACACAGACACACACACACCTATTGTACTAAAATGTTAAATTAATAGGAATATTTATATATATGTATATATATATATATAACAAAAAAAATGTTAGCGGTTATGCTGTTTATCTCACTCTTAACAGCGTATTAGTTAGTAGTTACTGTATTTCTGACTGCTATTCTTTCTTTTTGCAACATGAAATCCCTATCAGTTAGCATGTGGAACATTCAGGGCCTGAACTCATCAACCTTTGGACTGAAGAGTTTAGCACTGGAGTTCAACATGCATCTGAAAGATGTTGACGTCATCATTCTGCAGGAGACATGGTGTAAGGCTGACATGGTCACTCACTGTCCCACAGGCTACAGACAGGTAATTGTGCCGTCACAGAAACACAGCTCTGTCAACAGAGGCAGAGACTCTGGAGGACTGATCATTTGGTACAAATCCCAACTACAAAATCTAATTGACCCCCTCAAAATTAGTAAATATCACATTTGGTTAAAACAACAAAAAAAAGAACAGAAAAATATGTGTTCCTTTGTGCAATATATATCCCCTCAGAATCCCCATATTACTCAGAGGAGATCTCCCCCTCAGAATCCCCATATTACTCAGAGGAGATCTCCCCCTCAGAATCCCCATATTACTCAGAGGAGATCTCCCCCTCAGAATCCCCATATTACTCAGAGGAGATCTCCCCCTCAGAATCCCCATATTACTCAGAGGAGATCTCCCCCTCAGAATCCCCATATTACTCAGAGGAGATCTCCCCTCAGAATCCCCATATTACTGAGAGGAGATCTCCCCTCAGAATCCCCATATTACTGAGAGGAGATCTCCCCCCCTCCAGAATCCCCATATTACTCAGAGGAGATCTCCTCAGAATCCCCATATTACTCAGAGGAGATCTCCCCCTCAGAATCCCCATATTACTCAGAGGAGATCTCCCCCTCAGAATCCCCATATTACTCAGAGGAGATCTCCCTCAGAATCTCCATATTACTCAGAGGAGATCTCCCTCAGAATCCCCATATTACTCAGAGGAGATCTCCCCCTCAGAATCCCCATATTACTCAGAGGAGATCTCCCCCTCAGAATCCCCATATTACTGAGAGGAGATCTCCCCCACTCAGAATCTCCATATTACTCAGAGGAGATCTCCCCCTCAGAATCTCCATATTACTCAGAGGAGATCTCCCCCTCAGAATCCCCATATTACTCAGAGGAGATCTCCCCTCAGAATCCCCATATTACTCAGAGGAGATCTCCCCCTCAGAATCCCATATTACTGAGAGGAGATCTCCCCCTCAGAATCCCCATATTACTCAGAGGAGATCTCCCCCTCAGAATCCCCATATTACTCAGAGGAGATCTCCCCCTCAGAATCTCCATATTACTGAGAGGAGATCTCCCCCTCAGAATCCCCATATTACTGAGAGGAGATCTCCCCCCCTCAGAATCTCCATATTACTCAGAGGAGATCTCCCCCTCAGAATCCCCATATTACTCAGAGGAGATCTCCCTCAGAATCCCCATATTACTGAGAGGAGATCTCCCCCTCAGAATCCCCATATTACTGAGAGGAGATCTCCCCCTCAGAATCCCCATATTACTCAGAGGAGATCTCCCCCTCAGAATCCCCATATTACTCAGAGGAGATCTCCCCCTCAGAATCCCCATATTACTCAGAGGAGATCTCCCCCTCAGAATCCCCATATTACTGAGAGGAGATCTCCCTCAGAATCCCCATATTACTGAGAGGAGATCTCCCCCTCAGAATCTCCATATTACTCAGAGGAGATCTCCCCCTCAGAATCCCCATATTACTCAGAGGAGATCTCCCTCAGAATCCCCATATTACTGAGAGGAGATCTCCCCCCCTCAGAATCCCCATATTACTCAGAGGAGATCTCCCTCAGAATCCCCATATTACTCAGAGGAGATCTCCCCCTCAGAATCCCCATATTACTCAGAGGAGATCCCCCTCAGAATCCCCATATTACTGAGAGGAGATCTCCCCCTCAGAATCCCCATATTACTCAGAGGAGATCTCCCCCTCAGAATCCCCATATTACTCAGAGGAGATCTCCCCCTCAGAATCCCCATATTACTCAGAGGAGATCTCCCCCTCAGAATCCCCATATTACTCAGAGGAGATCTCCCTCAGAATCCCCATATTACTCAGAGGAGATCTCCCCCTCAGAATCCCCATATTACTCAGAGGAGATCCCCCTCAGAATCCCCATATTACTCAGAGGAGATCCCCCTCAGAATCCCCATATTACTCAGAGGAGATCCCCCTTCAGAATCTCCATATTACTCAGAGGAGATCTCCCCCTCAGAATCCCCATATTACTCAGAGGAGATCCCCCTCAGAATCCCCATATTACTCAGAGGAGATCTCTACCTGATCTAACGACCACACGAGGGGACAGCTTTATTACAGGCCATACTGTTTAACTGTCTTCATCTCCCCCATAGAAACAACAGTGACCGTCAACAAAAACGGAAGAGATCTGGTGCAGCTCTGTAGAAGCCTGGGTCTGTACTTTGTCAATGGTAGGTTACGGGGGGACTCTTTGGGGAGATTCACCTTATGCTCACCTCTTGGCCACAGTACAGTAGACTATATGATTACAGACATTGACCCTTTCTCTCTCAGCTCATTCACTGTCAAGCCACTAACACCTCTGTCTGATCACAGCCAAATTACGTTGTTCCTCAAAAGAACAGACATGGAAACAACCACACATTCACAGCGCAGTAAGCTGTACAACATCAGAAATTCATACAGATGGGCCCAAAACAGCACAGAAGAATACCAGAAAGCAACCTGTAACCAAAATATCCAAACACTCTTAAATAACTTTCTGGATACCACATTCACACACAGTAAAGAAGGCATCAATCTAGCAGTAAAAAACATCAACTATATATTCAGGCAAACAGCAAAAGAAGCCCAATTGAAATTGATAAAAAAAACTTTAAAACTCTATAAACGTACACTCAGAACCAAAAAAGCACAGTACAACAGCAAGCAGTTGACACGAATTGAGGAGTCCATAAACACAAACAACTTCTGGCAAATTTGGAAAAAACTAAAAAAATCGAAACAAGAGGAATTAGCGATACAAAATGGTGACATATGGAACAACCCATTTTAAAACACTCTACAACACCGTTCAAATTGACAAAAACACAGAACAACACCAAATTCATGAGAAGCTGAATGGATTAGCTATAAAGGACAATCAAAATCCATTGGACTCCCCAATTACTGACCAGGAGCTCTATAAGAAACTTCAGGCCCTCAAATGTAAAAAAGCATGCGGACCTGATGGCATCCTAAATGAGATGCTCAAACTCACTAGTGCAAAATGTCAATTGGCTATATTAAAACTGTTTAATTTGATCCTGAATGTAGGTTATTTCCCTGACATCTGGAATCAAGGACTCATAACACCAATTTTTAAGAACGGAGACAAATTTGACCCTAACAATTACAGAGGCATTTGTGTGAACAGTAACCTGGGGAAGGTTTTCTGTAGTATTATAAATGTAAGTTCTAAACTTCCTTAATAAGCACAATGTCTTGAGTAAAAGCCAAATTGGATTTATACCAAAACATCGCACAACTGATCATATTTACACCCTACACACCCTGATAGATAAACATGTCCACCAAAATAATACCAAAATATACACTTGCTTCATCGACTTCCAAAAAGCATTTGATTGTATTTGGCATACAGGACTGTTCTACAAAGTTATTGAAAGTGGTGTAGGGGGTAAAACATATGACATAATTAAATCAATGTATACTGGCAATACGTGCGCCATTAAAATTGGCAAGAAAATAACAGAATTCTTTAACCAGGGGCGGGGCCTTCGCCAGGGTTGCAATCTGAGCCCTGCACTCTTCAATATTTACATCAACGAATTGGCCACTATTCTAGAGAAATCCTCTGCCCCTGGTGTTAGTCTCCACAATTCAGAGGTTAAATGCCTACTTTTCGCTGATGACCTGTGCCTGCTGTCACCCACATCACATGGCCTACAACAGAGCCTGGACCTGCTAGAGCAGTACTGCCAGACCTGGGCCCTGGCAGTAAACCGCAAAAAGACTAAAATAATGATTTTTCAGAGAAGATCCAGATCTCAGGGAATTAGACCAAAGTTCTCAATTGGTACAAAATATATAGAGTACTGCACACACTACAATTCCTTTTAGAAATAAGCCCAACTGGACACCTTAATGAGGCAGTGAATGAACTGAGAGAGAAAGCACGCAGGGCATTCTACGCCATTAAAAAACAAATTCAAATTGAAATACCTATTCAAATTTGGCTAAAACTAATTGAATGTGTCATTGAACCAATTGCACTTTATGGCAGCGAGGTGTGGGGTCCACTTGCAAAACAAGATTTCACCAAATGGGACAAACACCCCATTGAAATCCTGCATGCAGAGTTCTGTAAGATTCTCCTACATGTCCAGAGGAAAACTACAAACAATGCATGCAGGGCAGAATTAGGCCAATATCCACTAATAATAAAAACTCAAATAAGAGCAATTCAGTTTTGGAAACATCTAAAATACAGTGACCCCCTCTCATATCATTACCAAGCCCTGCAATGCCAAGAGCTGAGCAAAGAAAAGAGTCCCCTCATCCAGCTGGTCCTGGGGCTGAGTTCACAAACCTGTTCTACTAACACACTGAAGCCTCAGGACCAGAACATTCAATCAATCAGAATAAACCAAATTACATCACAATCAAAACAAAACTACATTGCTCATTGGGAAACACAAGCACAAGCACAAAGCAAAACGCAGTGCTATCTGGTCAGAATCGACAGTACACCGTGGCAAACTATTTGACCATGGTTACTGATCAAAACCTTAGAAAAACCTTGACAAAGTACAGGCTCGGTGAGCACAGCCTTGCCATTGAGAAGGGTAGACACAGGAAAACCTGGCTCCCTGTAGAGGAAAGGCTGTGCAACCACTGCACCACAGCAGAACCTGAGACAGAGCTGCATTTCCTGACAAAATGTAAAAAATATAAAACAATTAGAGACTGTCATTTCCCCAAATTTGAAACCCTTATTCAAGGTTTCAAAGACCTCTCTGATGAGAGTAGGCTACCCATCCTGTTGGGGGAGGACGCAGAGAGTTGTGGGTTGGCGGCGCACTACATTGCTGCCTGCCATAAGATGAGGGACAGTGTCTGACAGACCAATCAACCTGCACATGTCCTCTACTGTATGCTTAGTGTTATTGTTCAATGTGTGGTATTTTGACCCTTGGTTATTGTTGTTACTGTTGTCCTGTTGACAATTTTGATTGTTATTATTTTCATATTGTAAATATCCCAAGTAAGCTTTGGCAATATGTACATTGTTACATCATGCCAATAAAGCAAATTGAATTGAATTTAATTTAATTGAATTGAGAAAACAGAGAGAGAAAAGAGACAGAGAGAACAGAGAGAGAACAGATAATATCAGAGAGAGAGAGAGAGAAAACAGAGAGAGAGAACAGAAACAGAGAGAACAGAGAGAGAGCAGAGAGATAAACAGAGAGAGAGAGAGAGAAAACAGAGAGAGATAATCAAAGAGAGAACAGAGAGAGAGAGAGAATAGAGAGAGATAATCAGAGAGAGAGAAAACAGAGAGATAATCAGAGAGAGAAAGAGAAAACAGAGAGGGATAATCAGAGAGAGGGAACAGAGAGAGAACAGAGAGAGATAATCAGAAAGAGAGAGATAACAGAATGATAATCAGAGAGATAGAGAAAAGAGAGAGAGAATAGAGAGAGATAGTCAGAGAGAGACAGAGAGAGATAATCAGAGAGAGAGACAGAGAGAGAATCCCAGAGAGAGAACAGAGAGAACACAGAGAGATAATCAGAGAGAGTGAGAACATAGAGAGAGAGAACAGAGAGAGATAATCAGAGAGAGAGAGAGAGAGAGAGAGAGAGAGAGAGAGAGAGAGAGAGAACAGAGAGAGCTTAAGCCCCACCCTCTTCAAGATATATGTTAACAAATTTGCGCGGGCACTAGAACAGTCTACAGCACCCGGCCTCACCCTACTAGAATCTGCAGTCAAATGTCTTCTGTTTGCTGATGATCTGGTGCTTCTGTCACCAACCAAGGAGGGCCTACAGCAGCACCTAGATATTCTGCACAGGTTCTGTCAGACCTGGGCCCTGACAGTAAATCTCAGTAAGACAAAAATAAAGGTGTTCCACAAAAGGTCCAGTCGCCAGATTCCCCCCAAATTCAACATACCAATTAGGATCTGGCTAAAAACACTTGAATCAGTTATAGAACCCATTGCCCTTTATGGTTGTGAGGTCTGGGGTCCGCTCACCAACCAAGAATTCACAAAACAACCAAATTGAGACTCTGCATGCAGAATTCTGCAAAAATATCCTCTGTGTACAAAAATATCCTCAGTGTACAACGTAAAACACCAAATAATGCATGCAGAGCAGAATTAGGCCGATACCCGCTAATTATCAAAATCCAGAAAGGAGCCGTTAAATTCTACAACCACCTAAAAGTAAACAATTCCCAAACCTTCCATAACAAAGCCATCACCTACAGAGAGATGAACCTGGAGAAGAGTCCCATAAGCAAGCTTGTCCTGGGGCTCTGTTCACAAACAGTCCCCACAGAGACCCAGGACAGAGAGTGAGAGAGAGAGACAGGCTGTGCACACTGCCCACAAAATGAGGTGGAAACTGAGCTGCACTTCCAAACCTCCTTCCAAATGTATGACCATGTTAGAGACACATATTTCCATCAGATTACACAGATCCACAAAGAATTCGAAAACAAACCCGATTTTGATAAACTCCCATATATATTGGGTGAAATACCACATTGTGCCATCACAGCAGCAAGATTTGTGACCTGTTGCCACAAGAAAAGGTCAACCAACAAACACCATTGTAAATACAACCCATATTTATGTTTATTTATTTTCCCTTTTGTACTTTAACCATTTGTACATCGTTACAACACGGTATATATACATAATATGACATTTCAAATGTCTTTATTATTTTAAAACTTCTGTGAGTGTAACGTTTACTGTTCATTTTGATTGTTTATTTCACTTTTGCATATTATCTACTTCACTTGCTTAGGCAATGTTTACATATGCTTCCCATGCCAATAAAGCCCTTGAATTTAATTGAATTAAATTGATAGAACAGAGAGAGAGAGAGAACAGAGAGAGAGATAGTCAGAGAGAGAGAGAGAGAAAGAGAGAGAGAGAGAGAGAACAGAGAGAGTCCTGAGGTTCTGTTCACAAACACAAACAGACCCCACACAGCCCCAGGACAGAGAGTGAGAGAGAGAGAGACTGTGCGCACACTGCCCACAAAATGAGATGGAAACTGAGCTTCACTTCCTAACCTCCTGCCAAATGTATGACCATGTTAGAGACACATATTTCCCTCAGATTACACAGACCCACAAAGAATTCGAAAAAAACAAATCCCATTTTGAAAAACTCCCAGCAGCAGGATTTGTGACCTGTTGCCACAAGAAAAGGGCAACCAGTGAAGAACAAACACCATTGTAAATGTATTTTTCCTTTTGTAAGTTAACTATCATTACAACACTGTATATAGACATAATATGACATTTGACGTGTCATATTCTTTACTGTTAATTTTGTATTTCACTTTTTGTATATTTTGTTTACTTTGGCAATGTTAACATATGTTTCCCATGCCACTAAAGCCCTTAAATTGAATTGAAATCTAAATTGAATTGAAATCTACATTGAATTGAGAGAGTGTTTGTCAGACCCAAGAGACGTCCCGAAAATGTCTCTTCTCACAAAAAATGTCTCGTCTCACAAAAAATGTCTCGTCTCACAAAAAATGTCTCGTCTCACAAAAAATATCTCGTCTCACAAAAAATGTCTCGTCTCACAAAAAATATCTCGTCTCACAAAAAATGTCTCGTCTCACAAAAAATGTCTCGTCTCACAAAAAATATCTCGTCTCACAAAAAATGTCTCGTCTCACAAAAAATATCTCGTCTCACAAAAAATGTCTCGTCTCACAAAAAATGTCTCGTCTCACAAAAAATGTCAGTAGCGTCCGAACGGTCAGGCCTACAAACTGACCGCTCTTTGGAGAGATGAGACTCTCACTAACACGCTGTTCTTCACTTTGCTCTTCGACCCCTTCAAGTGATAAAGGGGTTAAATAAGTGTCCAAAACAACTAATATATTTCCTGAGCTTTCTTATATCTCCTAGATAAAAGACAGGCACTTCAACACATTAATCCTCATGATTTATTTTCTGACTGTCTTTTTTTTTGTTGCCATTTATCAATGTTTTATTTAATGTATTTCTAAGGGTATAGTGGTAAAGGCCAAATTCAATATTTTATCAATTCATTTTGTATGTTTTGTTGCTATCTAAATCGCTTAGACTTTTAGGTTTATTAAAAAAGGCTTCTAAAGTTTGTAATTTCCACTTTGGCATTTCAGACTTGATTTTGTATCAACCCCTACAAACATGTCTATTAATTACAATTATTTTCCTGCTGTAGCAAACTGGCTCAAATTTAGATCCTACATCTGTATTCAATATGGCAAGAAAAGGCTAGAAACACTGAACATGAATAAGCCATTAAAAGTTAAAGTACAGAACTGCACACACACACACACACACACACACACACACACACACACTCACACACACACACACACACACACACACACACACACACACACACACACACACACACACACACACACACACACACACACACACACACACACATACGTCTGACTGTACTGGAGGCCACATCACAAAACATAGGAAATTACTCTGAAGTGGAGGTCAAGGCGAAAGCATTATTTAATTAAATAATAAATTCTCTTCCCGTTGTCCAGAGTGTAATACCGTAACTTTAAGTAGCTTTTTTATTTTGTTTTCCAAGTTCAAGATATACGTTTATTCACACCCACATAGCAGGGGCCTTATCAAGAAGCCGAACACTCCCGAAATACTTAGTCCTGTTAGTCCTCATCACCACCACTGTCCTGGTGTTAGTCCTGTTAGTCCTCATCAACACTACTGTCCTGGTGTTAGTCCTGTTAGTCCTCATCAACACTACTGTCCTGGTGTTAGTCCTGTTAGTCCTCATCAACACTACTGTCCTGCTGTTAGTCCTGTTAGTCCTCATCACCACCACTGTCCTGCTGTTAGTCCTGTTAGTCCTCATCGCCACCACTGTCCTGCTGTTAGTCCTGTTAGTCCTCATCAACACTACTGTCCTGCTGTTAGTCCTGTTAGTCCTCATCACCACCACTGTCCTGCTGTTAGTCCTGTTAGTCCTCATCACCACCACTGTCCTGCTGTTAGTCCTGTTAGTCCTCATCGCCACCACTGTCCTGGTGTTAGTCCTGTTAGTCCTCATCAACACTACTGTCCTGCTGTTAGTCCTGTTAGTCCTCATCACCACCACTGTCCTGGTGTTAGTCCTGTTAGTCCTCATCAACACTACTGTCCTGCTGTTAGTCCTGTTAGTCCTCATCACCACCACTGTCCTGCTGTTAGTCCTGTTAGTCCTCATCACCACCACTGTCCTGGTGTTAGTCCTGTTAGTCCTCATCAACACTACTGTCCTGCTGTTAGTCCTGTTAGTCCTCATCACCACCACTGTCCTGCTGTTAGTCCTGTTAGTCCTCATCGCCACCACTGTCCTGCTATTAGTCCTGTTAGTCCTCATCAACACTACTGTCCTGCTGTTAGTCCTGTTAGTCCTCATCACCACCACTGTCCTGCTGTTAGTCCTGTTAGTCCTCATCGCCACCACTGTCCTGCTGTTAGTCCTGTTAGTCCTCATCACCACTACTGTCCTGCTGTTGGTCCTGTTAGTCCTCATCACCACTACTGTCCTACTGTTAGTCCTGTTAGTCCTCATCACCACTACTGTCCTACTGTTAGTCCTGTTAGTCCTCATCACCACTACTGTCCTGCTGTTAGTCCTGTTGGTCCTCATCACCACCACTGTCCTGCTGTTAGTTGAGTTTCCCACCACTGTCCTGCTGTTAGTCCTCATCACCACCACTGTCCTGGTGTTAGTCCTGTTAGTCCTCATCACCACCACTGTCCTGGTGTTAGTCCTGTTAGTCCTCATCACCACCACTTTCCTGGTGTTAGTCCTGTTAGTCCACCACTGTCCTGCCTAGTAAAATAAAGGTTAAATATATAGAAATATATAACCTGGCCAATAGGGGTCCCCAGTGACAACAGCCGGGAGGTCCGTCCACCGAGCCAGAGCCCGTAGGCATGATGGGACACCCAGAGGGACCGGTTTCGGTGGCACGATGTGTCCAATCGAGTGTCTATCCCCCCACTGCTGGAACGGTTGCAACAGCCCGGGGGAAACCATGTTCATCAAAGAAGCCATCGTCCCCAATAAGCACAGGCACATGTGACCCAGCCATCTGCGGGTACAAGAACACACAATTTTCGACTAACTTGATTCACTACGAAACCCAGAAACGGAATGCTCTGAGATGGAGTCAAACAGCTCTTCTCTTGATTCACTACGAAACCCAGAAACGGAATGCTCTGAGATGGAGTCAAACAGCTCTTCTCTTGATTCACTACGAAACCCAGAAACGGAATGCTCTGAGATGGAGTCAAACAGCTCTTCTCTTGATTCACTACGAAACCCAGAAACGGAATGCTCTGAGATGGAGTCAAACAGCTCTTCTCTTGATTCACTACGAAACCCAGGCATAACACTGTGAACACTGTGGGGTAGAAACAATGTGTTTATTAAGTGCTGACGTCGGCATCGCAACGTGAGTCCTGTGTAATACAAAAGAAGACCGAGATATCAGCCATCTGTATGTCGCCACGCTGTAAGGGTAGCTCCATGTGTTCCGACCACAAGTCCAGATCCACCCCAGTATCCTGCAACTCAGACTCCACCGCGGTACAAGCACCCAGGGGAGGAATGTCAACTTCAGTCCCACCAAGCGTTCTAAGGAAGGCTTCACACCCGGACGACAGTGGTCTCACAAGCTGACTCAACCAGGGAATGTTCAGCCTGAACATGCACCCAGTAGAGAAATACAAGACAACACTTGTATCATTCAAAGACATTGTGAAATCGCATGACCTTGTGAACTCAAACCCGGCTTTAAAAGCCTTCGTCGAATCGTTCATGCTAGTCAGCTTACTTACAACCGGTTAGCAGGGCTGAAGAATGAGTAACGAATTGGTAAGGAATTTCACAAAACTACACTGAACAAAAATATAAATGCAGCATACAACAATTTCAAAGATTTTACTGAGTTACAGATCATATAAGGAAATCAGTCAATTTAAATAAATACATTTGTCCGTAATCTATGGATTTCACATGACTGGGAATACAGATACAGATATCTTTAAAAGAAAGGTAGGGCGTGGATCAGAAAACCTGTCAGTATCTGGTGTGACCACCATTTGCGTCATGCAGCGTGACACATCTCCTTCGCATAGAGTTGAACAGACTGTTGATTGTGGAATGTGGAATTTTGTCCCACTTCTCTTCAATGATTGTGTGAAGTTCCTTGATATTGCTGGGAACTGGAACGTACTATTGCACACGTCGATCCAGAGCATCCCAAACATGCTCAACGGGTGACATGTCTGGTGAGTATGCAGGCCGTGGAAGAACTAGGACATTTTCAGCCGTGCATTATCATGCTGAAACATGAGGTGATGGCGGCGGATGACTAGCACGACAATGGGTCTCAGGATCTCGTCACGGTATCTCTGTGCATTCAAATTGCCATCGATAATATGCAATTGTGTTTGTTGTTCGTCGCTAATGCCTGCCCGTACCATAACAGTCACTGCCACCTTGGGGGACTCTGTTCACAACGTTGACATCAGAAAATTGCTCGCCCACACAACGCCTGTCATCTGTCATCTGCCCGGTACAGTTAAAACTGGGATTCATCCGTGATAAGCACACTTCTCCAGTGTTCCAGTGGCCATCGAAGGTAAGCATTTGCCCATTGAAGTCTGTTATGACGCCAAACTGCAGTCATGTCAAGACCCTGGTGAGGACAATGAGCATGCAGATGAACTTCCCTGGGACGGTTTCTGACAGTTTTGAGTAAAAACAAATTTGGGTTATGCAAACCCACATTTTGATCAGCTCTCCAGGTGGCTGGTCTCAGACGATCCCGCATGTGAAGATCCGGATGTGGAGGTCTTGAGCTGGCGTGGTTACACGTGGTCAGCTGTTGTGAGGCCAGATAGACGTACTTTCAAATTCTCTTTCAAAACAACATGATAGATAAATGAACATTCAATTCTCCGGCAACACCTCTGGTGGACATTCCTGCAGTCAGCATGCCAAATGCAAGCTCCCTCTGTGGCATTGTGTTGTGTTACAAAATTGCACATTTTAGAGTGGCCTTTTATTGACCCCAGGACAAGGTGCACCTGTGTAGTGATCATGCTGTTGAATCAGCTTCTTGATATGCCAGAACTTTCAGGTGGATGGATTATTTTGGCAAAGGAGAAATGCTAACTAACAAGGATGTAAACAAAATTGTGCCCAAAATGTAAGATAAATAAGCTTTTTGTGCCTATGGAAAATGTATTTCAGCTCATAAAACATGGGACCAACACTTTACATGTTTAGTTTATATTTTTGTTCAGTATAGTTACCAAAATTTAACACACCCAGAAGGATAAGAATGCCTCCTTAAGTGAGACAGTTGGAGTCTGATTTTGCGTACCAATGCTTGCTTTAAAAAAAATGCATTGTTCTGCTCAGCTGGAGGTGAAGAATTGAAGGAATGAATTCGGGGCTTCCAGTGAGGCATGGTGTTCATTGACCTTGTCAGGCTAGCGTGCGAACTCGCCATAGCTGTGTTTGGTCACAGGTTGACCGACTGAAAGCGAAACAAAGCGTTATCTCCACCACTTTTTTCTTTAAAAAGTTGGAGGGATTGGGCTGGAGAAATGTCACCACTCTCAAATGAATTGACGGAGCTATGGATGCAGAGATAGACCATCCATGATTTCAACACGATAGTTTTGAGGCTATATAGTGTTTGTTAACATTAACTTTGTTTACAATCATTTGAGTAAAACAAGTTTATATATTCAGTTCATGACGGGGTAAAAAGGTTGAAGTAGGCTCACGACACATGTTGTTATAAATGTTTTATTTAACCTTTATTTAACTAGGCAAGTCAGTTAAGAACAAATTCTTATTTACAATGACGGGCTGAAGGATATCATTTATAAGTTATATCCTTCAAGAATCAATGGACACACCATCATTAATTTATAAGTCAAAAAATGAATGTAGCAACTGCAGATTGTCCTTCTTTTCAAGTCAAAATGGCAGCCCCGCCACTTTTTATGCTATACAGCTGAGCTATTGCAGATCGTACCAATGGAGACTGTACATCTACCGCAACAGCGGGAGGAAAAGCACTCGGTGTATCTCTGTCTGCCCATTGTAAAAATCACACCTCGGATGATTCAGTCATAACCCATATGGTAACCTTTAAAAGGAGAGGCTGTTTCACATCACACCTTGTCTGTTGGTCCTCTTCAAGGGATCTTTTCTCAGGTTCATCAGGTCTGAGAGAACATACAGAATACTTGATAAACACACACATGCTGTACGCACGCACACACACACACAAAATGTGTGTGAACACGGGGGGGGGAGACTCGCAAACACATGGACACGCGGCGTACACATAAGAAAGGAATCCTGCAGCAACAGGAATTGGGAATTATTATAATGTGGATTATTATGTGGATTATAGTTAATGCTACATTTTTCATAAGGGGAAAATCAAGTCTGACATTTTTTAAGTGGAAATTACAAACTTCAAATGCCAAATACATTGCAGGAAAGTTCTCTGCAACAGGGTGATCAAATTAAGATTCTACATCTGTACACACACACACACGCACACACAAACACGCATACACACACACACAGACATCTGAGAGTACGTACAGAACACTTTTTTAATGAGCAAATATCACTTCACCATACACAGGCTGCATCCCAAGTCTCACCCTGTTACCTATAAAGTGCACTACTGTTGACCAGGACCCACAGTGCACTGTATAGGGAATAGGGTTCCATTTGGGATGCACGCCAGAGTGACTCAGGCTATCTGGGGGTGGAATACCTGACTCATCACAAACCAACACCAGTGGAAATAATCAACAACAACAACAACAACAATCACAAGCCAATAATCAACCTCCAACGTCTCCTTCCTTGAATTAAACAACTACAGAATATAAAAGTAAAAATGACCTAGTGTCTAATACAACACAATACAGCATGTAGTGGACGTGCTGATGTTTAGCCCACCCTGGGAGTAAGCATTGTTGTGTGTTCTTCTTCACCTACTGTTGTGGATTGTTCTTCCTCACACACACACACACACACACACACACACACACACACACACACACACACACACACACACACACACACACACACACACACACACACACACACACACACACACACACATTCAACCAGTGTTGTTTAGTTTTTCTGTCAGTTACTCTTACTGTATAAAGAACACGTCTCGTTCTTTCGACACTAAAGTTGTTCATATTACATAATGTTATAGTGGAGAATCACACCGAAGTTGTTAATATTACATAATGGCATAGTGGAGAATCACACTGAAGTTGTTCATATTACATAATGTTATAGTGGAGAATCACACTGAAGTTGTTCATATTACATAATGTTATAGTTTCAATGTTCCATTGTTCCATTGTTTCAATGTTTCAATGTTTCAATGTTTTGTTGTTTCAATGTTCCATTGTTTCAATGTTTCATTGTTTCATTGTTTCATTGTTTCATTGTTTCATTGTTTCAATGTTTCAATGTTCCATTGTTTCATTGTTTCAATGTTTCAATGTTCCATTGTTTCATTGTTTCAATGTTTCATTGTTTAGTTGTTTCATTGTTTCATTGTTTCATTGTTTCATTGTGTCATTGTGTCATTGTGTCATTGTGTCATTGTTTCATTGTTTCATTGTTTAAATGTTTCAATGTTCCATTGTTTCATTGTTTCAATGTTTCAATGTTCCATTGTTTCATTGTTTCAATGTTTCATTGTTTAGTTGTTTCATTGTTTCATTGTTTCATTGTTTCATTGTTTCATTGTTTAGTTGTTTCATTGTTTCATTGTTTCATTGTTTCATTGTGTCATTGTGTCATTGTGTCATTGTGTCATTGTTTCATTGTTTCATTGTTTCATTGTTTCATTGTTTCAATGTTTCAATGTTCCATTGTTTCATTGTTTCAATGTTTCAATGTTCCATTGTTTCATTGTTTCATTGTTTAGTTGTTTCATTGTTTCATTGTTTCATTGTTTCATTGTTTCATTGTTTCATTGTTTCATTGTTTAGTTGTTTCATTGTGTCATTGTGTCATTGTGTCATTGTTTCAATGTTTCATTGTTTCATTGTTCCATTGTTTCATTGTTTCAGTGCATGAGATGGTTATATTCATTCTCTTAAAATTTTTTACAATCACTTAGGCCCTAATTTCAGAACCTTGATGTCATTTTTCTAAACTCTAGGCACAAAACTCACAACAGATGATCAAAATGCACATTTTTCAAACCTCTTAACACTTTTTCAAATTACTTGGATACAATACACATAAAGATAAGATCATTTGTTCATTGAACTAACGTCACCTGTTCATAATGACACAACTTAACATCAAAGTATTATCATTTCAAAATACAATTAACACATTACATCTGAGATGACTGTCTATTCATGTCATTACAATGATCTAACTATCAATTCACACATTACATCTGAGATGACTGTCTATTCATTTCATTACAACGTTCTAACTATCAACTGATACGACTGATCAAAATGATAAGTAGTTGTTGCATTACTCTCAAATGCATAGTTTTATGGAAACTGACTAACAATATTCCACGTTTAGATCATGACAGTTTCAGGATAACGAGATCCATTGACACCAATTACTGTGGAACGTTAACCAAGTGGACTACATTATCTATGGATGTAATATTTCATCATCAGTCTTCATCAGACACTGTTTCTATGGTCCCATGTACCACTTTTCCAGACCGTGTTCTCAGATTTATTAGAAACACCTATCTAGTACTGGGTAGGACCCCCCTTTTGCCTCCACAACAGCCTGAATTATTCACGGTGTTGTATGTTAAGAGATGCCCTTCTGCACACCATTTGTGGCCTTTCTGTTAGCTTGATTGAGTCCGGACATTCTCCTCTGACCTCTCATTAACACGGTGTTTCTGCTCACAGAACTGCCGCTCACTGAATGTGTTTTGTTAATCGCACCATTCTCTGTAAACTGTTTCTGAGATGCTGGTACCACCATGTGTGGCACCAACAATCGTACCACGGTCAAAGTTGCTTAGATTACTCATTTTGCACGTTCTAATGTTTGGTCGAACAACAACTAAAGCTCTCTACTCTATATACTCTATAAATTGAGTTGCAGGCAGCCATATGATTCACTGTTCAAAGGAGCAGGCTATTTGCGTTAACACGCAGGTGTACCTAATAAAGTGGCCGGTGAGTGTACGTATGCAGGCCCTTGTAATTGCTTTTCCAATACTGCCAACTCGTTACTGATGATTGATTTCACATTGTGGTTAAGAGTGTATAGTGAAATGAGTGGTATCCACCTACAACGACGTAGCGATAACATGGAGCCGGCAGGTGATCCAGGTCACAATAGAGGTCAAGCAGTGGGAGGAGGAAGACGAGGAAGACGAGGAAGACGTGGTGGTCAAAGGAATGTCAGGGGACAAGCACCCCTTCTGAGAGGTGGTCGTGGGCCTCGTTTGAGAGGTGTGGGGGGACGTGGTAGTGGACAAGGCCACGGACCAAGACAGCGGCAGCAACAGCAAACAGTGTCCAATGAAATCCGAGCAATAGTTGTAGAACATGTCGTAAATCATGGCACGACAATGACTGAGGCAGCTGCAAGGATTCAACCAAACCTCGGAAGATCAACCGTGGCCTCAATCATCAGAACTTTCCACAATGAGAACCGGTAAGTCTTCAGCATTTCCCTGCAGAATTGAGACTAGGCCAAATAGGGGAGGCAGAAGCAAAATTCTGACTGACCAACAAGAGTGGGCTGTGGTCAATTTGGTTCGGGCCAGAAATGATATTCGCCTTACAGAAATTCGACAGAACATCAGAACATGTTCAACAATGTGGAAGCCATACGTTTGCCGACTATTGCAGGCATGCTAAAAAGGCACCAGGTGTCTCTAAAACAGCTACACCGTGTGCCTTCTGAAAGAAATGCAGACAGAGTGAAGCGACTGAGGACTGAGTATGTTCAGGTATGTTCAGTTTCAAGATGCCTGTTGTGAAAAATTCCCCCAAAATTCTACATCATTGTAATCAGTAATTTTCTTTCCAAAATGTCTTTTTAGAGGGTGATGGAGCTGGATGCTGACGAAAACCATCACAAATTCCTAATTTTGGATGAGGCAGGCTTCAACCTGTCCAAGACATGGAGGTGAGGTCGGAATTTCATTGGCCAGCGGGCAGCCATCCAAGTACCTGAACAACGTGGGGCCAACATCACCATGTGTGCGGCTATATCGGAAGACGGTGTGGTGGGACGCAGGCCTCGTATTGTATCATATAATGCAGCTCTCCTTGTAACCTTCCTTGATGAGCTAAATCAGGTCTGTAGAGCTGATGGCGTGACCTATGTCATTGTGTGGGATAATGTCAGGTTCCACCATGTCTTGTTGCTTTTTGCGCTATGTTGCTCTGTCTGCATGCTATGTCTTGCTTGTCCTATGTTGCTCTGCGTGTGCTCATTGATTGTCTGTATTGTAATTGTTTTTAATAACCTGCCCAGGGACTGCGGTTGAAGATTAGCCGGCTGGCTAAAACCGGCACTTTTACTGACACGTTGATTCATGTGCACTGTCCCTGTAAAAATAACAATGAACTCGAACTCGAACCATGCTTCGAATGGTGCAAGCATGGATAGGCACCCTCACGAACAAGCCACCCTTCTCCAGGCCATGGATGACGCATGCAATGACATCACGGCAGACCAGTGCCAGGCCTGGATTCGCCATGCTCGAAAATTCTTCCCAAGATGTTTGGCTAATGAAAACACCCATTTGTGATGTGGATGAGAACCTGTGGCCAAGTCCACAAGACAGGGTTGATGGAAATAGAAGTACTGTACAGTAATCAATCCTTTGTTCTGCTTTTTACAGTAAGCCAGGTGAGGAACACTGCAGTTGACGTTTTACTGTCGTTCTTTTCTTTTTTGTAGCTAATTATGTTTGTCCTTTTACAGTGATGTACTGTATTTACGTGTAGTACCTTAATGAAATATGTGTCACATATTTCGTACTACAATATTTAATGATTGCACGAACAACTACACAGTGAAACTACCAGTATCTTGTGTGTGGCTGATCTAAATTAATGTTTCTATGGTATTTCATGATAAATGAGTTATTTGAAACCAATGATTCTGCAAGTTCAAGGCTTCTTCAAGGACATAAATGCACAATGCAATGTTTTGAAGATTGGACAGCCTGTGTTACGAGTGATGACCGTTTTGAGTTTTGTGTCTAGAATTTTGAAAAAAGACCACAATGTTCTGAAATTAGTGCTAAAGTATTAAAAACAATATAAAATCAATATAATTACATTGTGCCAAGCATAGCACTCAACAGCATTCAACAGACCTGCCCTGCTCAGAAGGACATTGCCATGGCAGCACGGGCCCAAACAATAACACAGCTTAAAACTTTTGTGTGTTTTTCTGTGTGTGCGCGCCTTGCAAAAATATTCAGACCCCTATGATTTGTTTATATTTTATTGTGTTACAAACTGAAATAAAAGGGATTTAATTGTCTTTTTCTTTGTCATCAATCGACACAAAATACTCTGTAATGTCAAAGTGGAAGATTTGTATAAATGATTATAGCAGGTTTTCATCAAGGATCTCGCAGAGACAGGATTGTGCTGAGACATAATCCTGTCTCGGAGCTCTACGGACAATTCCTTCCACCTCATGGCTTGGTTTTTGCTCTGACACGCACTGTCAACTGTGGGACCTTATATAGACAGGTGTGTGCCTTTCCAAATTATGTCCAACCAATCGAATTTACCACAGGTGGACTCCAAATCAAGTTGTAGAAACATCTCAAGAATGATCAATGGAAACAGGATGCACCCGAGCTCAATTTCGAGTCTCATAGCAAAGGGTCTGAATACTTATGTAAATACGATTTTTCTGTTTTTTTGTTTGAAGACATTTTCAAACATTACAATTTTTTTTTTCGCTTTGTCATTATGGGGTATTGTGATGTCATTATGGGGTATTGTGATGTCATTATGGGGTATTGTGATGTCATTATGGGGTATTGTGATGTCATTATGGGGTATTGTGTGTAGATTGATGAGGAACATGTATTTTTTAAATCCATTTTTAGAATAAGGTTGTAACGTAACAAAATGTGGGAAAAGTCAAGGGGTCTGAAAACTCTCCAAATGCCACTGTATACACTTACAAGTAAATCACTGCACACCAAACACGAATCTAGAAGCACAAACATGAAACCATATATATTACTGAGTGCCAAACCTGAATGGATTCTCTCAGCTGAACAACCTGTTAATATAGAAATTAAATAGCTGAACGGATTCTCTCAGCTGAACAACCTGTTAATATAGAAATTAAATAGCTGAACGGATTCTCTCAGCTGAACAACCTGTTAATATAGAAATTAAATAGCTGAACGGATTCTCTCAGCTGAACAACCTGTGGGGGTTAATATAGAAATTAAATAGCTGAACGGATTCTCTCAGCTGAACAACCTGTGGGGTTAATATAGAAATTAAATAGCTGAACGGATTCTCTCAGCTGAACAACCTGTGGGGGTTAATATAGAAATTAAATAGCTGAACGGATTCTCTCAGCTGAACAACCTGTGGGGGTTAATATAGAAATTAAATAGCTGAACGGATTCTCTCAGCTGAACAACCTGTGGGGGTTAATATAGAAATTCCTTCTTCCTCCCCAGTTGGAATAACACAGGGTATTAGGCAGTGTCTGTCCCTAGCGCCAGCAGCCCTAGTACAGCTCTGTTCTGCTCCACACATACACACACACACACAGACAGACACACGCACACACACACACACAGACATAAGCCCACACACACACACAAACACACACACATGTACACACGGAGACACCAGGTCCGTGGGGGTGAATATTGGTGCAGTGTTATTTAAACGCCTGCAGCTTCTTTATGTCTTCTGACATTCTCTTGATTTTAAATATTTTTTATTCTGACCTATTTTATGCATTTTAAGCCCCCACAGATATGCAGTAGTATAACAGATTGCTTTTATAAAGAACCACTATGTTATAGTCTTCTAAAACAATTCTGAAAATAAAAGATAAATGACAAGAATTTTCCATTTTGTCATGTTGTTATTATCACTTGGTGCTAATAGTCTGAAACCATGTTTACATGTTGATGTCTATTCTAGTGTTAATAGTCTGAAACCATGTTTACATGTTGATGTCTATTCTACACATTAGAAATC
Source organism: Brachymystax lenok tsinlingensis (assembly GCA_030435695.1). Taxonomy (NCBI): domain Eukaryota; kingdom Metazoa; phylum Chordata; class Actinopteri; order Salmoniformes; family Salmonidae; genus Brachymystax; species Brachymystax lenok. The sequence continues at coordinate 3,926,643 of CM059795.1, read as the reverse complement.
AATGCATCACACTAAACAAATATGTTACACAAAGCAAACCGTTATTTAAACAATATTGCAGAAAGAGCTATCTGTGTTCTACATTTTCAAAAATATCCCAAACGTTGTTCCTTATACACTATTGCTATAATTACTTACACATTGTGACACTGAAAAAAAATAAACTATTCCGTATTGATACATCTTGAGCATTGCAAAAGAAATCTCATAATCCACATCAGACCATCAAGGACACATTGAAAGGATGTACATGTATGTACTGTAAATATGAATTATAACTACAGGAAAGGGTATGATTTTTAATTTAGTTCAGAAATGTTTATTCTATTAAACTTTCAGATTATGTTTGATTAAAACATTTTCTGTCCTGTAGTGAAGACACCGAGCTAAATAAGTTAATTAAAAACAACCACAACCTGAAAGAATACCCGCTAACACCAGATACGTCCAATTAAATATAAACAACAACAAACAATGTCAAAGTATATCTTTTTTTTACCTTTCAGACAAAACTCTCCACCTGCTATCTGCTAGTTCAGTAAACATGTGAGGCCCCCAGTTGGACAGAGGACAGAGGACAGAGGACAGAAGAAGAAGAAGAAGAAGAAGAAGAAGAAGAAGAAGAAGAAGAAGAAGAAGAAGAAGAAGAAGAAGAAGAAGAAGAAGAAGAAGAAGAAGAAGAAGAAGAAGAGGAGAGAGCGCAGAGAAGAGAGCACAGAGAGGAGAGAGAGACAGAGGGGATAGAGCTCACTACACAACCCAGCATGTCTTATTTATCTGTGTGTGAATGATTAAAAGGTGAGTGTACTGCTGGTGAATCAGCAGGTAGCAATCTGGCCTTGGAGCCATGACCTCATGCTTCTACTCTGTAGGGTGGTTCTGTTGAGCTGGGGTTCTGTTGAGCTGGGTTGGGGTTCTGTTGCGCTGGGGTTCTGTTGAGCTGGGTTGGGGTTCTGTTGAGCTGGGTTGGGGTTCTGTTGAGGTGGGTTGGGGTTCTGTTGTGCTGGGTTGGGGTTCTGTTTAGGTGGGTTGGGGTTCTGTTGTGCTGGGTTGGGGTTCTGTTGAGCTGGGTTGGGGTTCTGTTGAGCTGGGTTGGGGTTCTGTTGTGCTGGGTTGGGGTTCTGTTGTGCTGGGTTGGGGTTCTGTTGAGGTGGGTTGGGGTTCTGTTGTGCTGGGTTGGGGTTCTGTTGAGCTGGGTTGGGGTTCTGTTGAGCTGGGTTGGGGTTCTGTTGTGCTGGGTTGGGGTTCTGTTGAGCTGGGTTGGGGTTCTGTTGAGGTGGGTTGGGGTTCTGTTGTGCTGGGTTGGGGTTCTGTTAACTTGGGTTGGGGTTCTGTTGAGGTGGGTTGGGGTTCTGTTGAGCTGGGTTGGGGTTCTGTTGAGCTGGGTTGGGGTTCTGTTGTGCTGGGTTGGGGTTCTGTTGAGCTGGATTGGGGTTCTGTTGTGCTGGGTTGGGGTGCGTGTGCGTGTGTGTGTGTGTGTTCTTAACTTAAATTTTCTTTAAACTGCATTGTTGGTTAAGGGCCTGTAAGTAAGCATTTCACGGTAAGGTGCTGTTGTATTCGGCACATGTGACAAATATGTTGATTTGAACCAACTACCACTGGTTTAAACCATGACAGAGAGGTGGGGTGTTCATGTAATTTGGAATGAGCTTTTATTTTCATATTTACTACTGTAGCAATAGCAGTAAACAATGGCATTTAAGCAAATAGGAGAGTGGTTCAAATACAGATACCGTCTCATTCAGGGGAGCTACCGTCTCATTCAGGGAGCTACCGTCTCATTCAGGGAGCTACCGTCTCATTCAGGGTAGCTACCGTCTCATTCAGGGTAGCTACCGTCTCATTCAGGGAGCTACCGTCTCATTCAGGGAGCTACCGTCTCATTCAGGGTAGCTACCGTCTCATTCAGGGAGCTACCGTCTCATTCAGGGTAGCTACCGTCTCATTCAGGGAGCTACCGTCTCATTCAGGGGAGCTAACGTCTCATTCAGGGTAGCTACCGTCTCATTCAGGGAGCTACCGTCTCATTCAGGGAGCTACCGTCTCATTCAGGGTAGCTACCGTCTCATTCAGGGAGCTACCGTCTCATTCAGGGAGCTACCGTCTCATTCAGGGGAGCTACCGTCTCATTCAGGGGAGCTACCGTCTCATTCAGGGAGCTACCGTCTCATTCAGGGTAGCTACCGTCTCATTCAGGGAGCTACCGTCTCATTCAGGGAGCTACCGTCTCATTCAGGGGAGCTAACGTCTCATTCAGGGGAGCTAACGTCTCATTCAGGGAAGCTACCGTCTCATTCAGGGAGCTACCGTCTCATTCAGGGGAGCTACCGTCTCATTCAGGGAGCTACCGTCTCATTCAGGGAAACTACCGTCTCATTCAGGGAGCTACCGTCTCATTCAGGGTAGCTACCGTCTCATTCAGGGAAACTACCGTCTCATTCAGGGGAGCTAACGTCTCATTCAGGGGAGCTACCGTCTCATTCAGGGAGCTACCGTCTCATTCAGGGAGCTACCGTCTCATTCAGGGAGCTACCGTCTCATTCAGGGAGCTACCGTCTCATTCAGGGAGCTACCGTCTCATTCAGGAGCTACCGTCTCATTCAGGGAGCTACCGCTCTCATTCAGGGAGCTACCGTCTCATTCAGGGGAGCTACCGTCTCATTCAGGGGAGCTAACGTCTCATTCAGGGTAGCTACCGTCTCATTCAGGGAGCTACCGTCTCATTCAGGGTAGCTACCGTCTCATTCAGGGGAGCTAACGTCTCATTCAGGGGAGCTACCGTCTCATTCAGGGAAACTACCGTCTCATTCAGGGGAGCTACCGTCTCATTCAGGGGAGCTAACGTCTCATTCAGGGAGCTACCGTCTCATTCAGGGAGCTACCGTCTCATTCAGGGAGCTACCGTCTCATTCAGGGGAGCTACCGTCTCATTCAGGGAGCTTCCGTCTCATTCAGGGGAGCTACCGTCTCATTCAGGGGAGCTAACGTCTCATTCAGGGGAGCTAACGTCTCATTCAGGGGAGCTAACGTCTCATTCAGGGGACTGAGCCCCCTATTCCCCCCATAACACTGGTGGCGTCACTTCTGTAACAGCCAATTACAGTATTTTATTACAAGTGATGATATCAAACTAAGTTAACCATTGGGATAAATGTTATCCACCATGTTTCTCTCACACATCAAATGTAGTTATTTTGAAAGCAGTTGATAATAGTTAGTCATTTATTTGAAATGTATTGCAGTCTGAATGTAGTCTGAACGTAGTCTGAATGCAGTCTGAATGCAGTCTGAATGTAGTCTGAATGTAGTCTGAATGCAGTCTGAATGCAGTCTGAATGTAGTCTGGATTTAGTCTGAATGTAGTCTGAATGCAGTCTGAATGAAGTCTGAATGCAGGATGAATGTAGTCTGGATGCAGTCTGAATGTAGTCTGAATGCAATCTGAATGCAGGCTGAATGACGTCTGAATGCAGTCTGATTGTAGTCTGAATGCAGTCTGAATGTAGTCTGAATATAGTCTGGATGTAGTCTGGATGTAGTCTGAATGCAGTCTGAATGTAGTCTGGATGTAGTCTGGATGTAGTCTGAATGTGGTCTGAATGTAGTCTGGATGCAGTCTGAATGCCGTCTGGATGTAGTCTGAATGTACTCTGAATGCAGTCTGAATGCAGTCTGAATGCAGTCTGAATGTATTCCGAATGCAGTCTGAATGTTGTCTGAATGTTGTCTGAATGCAGTCTGAATGTAGTCTTAGGGTATTCAGTAATTATCACTCGGCTATGTTAAATCAATACTGTAAATATTCAAATAAACTGTAATCTAAGTTGTTTTGCTGACGTCTTTCTATGTGACTCAGAATTTTACCAAGCTGCTTGCTGTTGTTTAGTTCAGAATGATTTAATAGTGTTTCATAGGGAGAGTGACGCACACACACACACACACACACACACACACACACACACACACACACACACACACACACACACACACACACACACACACACACACACACACACACACACACACACACACACACACACACACACACACACACACACACACACACACACACACACGACTCACACATACGCGACTCAACGTGTTTTTGCATCTTGTTGAGGGCTGATATCATAGAAGCTCTCAGAAGAACCATGTTTCAGGCTGATTACACGCCTGACTTCCTTCCACGTCTAAAATCAACATTGATTTAAACCTCATTAGGTCTCTGCTCCTCAGCCAGTCAGTGTGGTTATTGCTTTCTCATCTAGCTGAACGCTTCATTTAATGAGCAAGGACACTAGGATAACCCTGTCCTGTACTGTCTGGTAAAGCTGTGATAATGGATAAATACTGTCTGGTAAAGCTGTGATAATTGACTAAATACTGTCTGGTAAAGCTGTGATAATTGGATAAATACTGTCTGGTAAAGCTGTGATAATTGACTAAATACTGTCTGGTAAAGCTGTGATAATTGGATAAATACTGTCTGGTAAAGCTGTGATAATTGACTAAATACTGTCTGGTAAAGCTGTGATAATTGGATAAATACTGTCTGGTAAAGCTGTGATAATTGGATAAATACTGTCTGGTAAAGCTGTGATAATTGGATAAATTCTGTCTGGTAAAGCTGTGAT
>CM059795.1:3754506-3917006 GCA_030435695.1 Brachymystax lenok tsinlingensis | reverse complement strand
GTTATGGTGCAGTAATTTGTAACACATGTTATAGTGCAGTAACTTGTAACACATGTTGTAGTGCAGTAACTTGTAACACATGTTATAGTGCAGTAACTTGTAACACATGTTATGATTTAGTAATTGTAACACATGTTATAGTGCAGTAACTTGTAACAAATGTTATAGTGCAGTAACTTGTAACACATGTTATGATGCAGTAACTTGTAAAACATGTTATAGTGCAGTAACTTGTAACACATGTTATAGTGCAGTAACTTGTAACACATGTTATAGTGCAGTAACTTGTAACACATGTTGTAGTGCAGTAACTTGTAATACATGCAATAGTGCAGTAATTTGTATCACATGTTATAGTGCAGTAACTTGTAACACATGTTGTAGTGCAGTAACTTGTAACACATGTTATAGTGCAGGAACTTGTAACACATGTTATAGTGCAGTAACTTGTAACACATGTTATGATTTAGTAATTGTAACACATGTTATAGTGCAGTAACTTGTAACACATGTTATAGTGCAGTAACTTGTAACACATGTTATGATGCAGTAACTTGTAAAACATGTTATAGTGCAGTAATTTGTATCACATGTTATAGTGCAGTAACTTGTAACACGTGGTATAGTGCAGTAACTTGTAACACATGTTATAGTGCAGTAACTTGTAACACATGTTATAGTGCAGTAACTTGTAACACATGTTATAGTGCAGTAACTTGTAACACATGTTATAGTGCAGTAACTTGTAACACATGTTATAGTGCAGTAACTTGTAACACATGTTATGATTTAGTAATTGTAACAAATGTTATGATGCAGTAACTTGAAACACATGTTATAGTGCAGTATCATGTAACATGTTATGATTTAGTAATTGTAACACATGTTATAGTGCAGTAACTTGTAACACATGTTATGATGCAGTAACTTGTAACACATGTTATAGTGCAGTAACTTGTAACACATGTTAAAGTGCAGTAACTTGTAACACATGTTATGATTTAGTAATTGTAACACATGTTATGATGCAGTATCTTGTAACACATGTTATAGTGCAGTAACATGTAACATGTTAAGATTTAGGAAATGTAACACATGTTATAGTGCAGTAACTTGTAACACATGGTATAGTGCAGTAACTTGTAACACATGTTAAAGTGCAGTAACTTGTAACACATGTTATAGTGCAGTAACTTGTAACAAATGTTATAGTGCAGTAACTTGTAACACATGTTATGATTTAGTAATTGTAACAAATGTTATGATGCAGTAACTTGTAACACATGTTATAGTGCAGTATCATGTAACATGTTATGATTTAGTAATTGTAACAAATGTTATGATGCAGTAACTTGTAACACATGTTATAGTGCAGTAACTTGAAACACATGTTATGATGCAGTAACTTGTAACACATGTTATAGTGCAGTAACTTGAAACACATGTTATAGTGCAGTAACTTGTAACACATGTTATGATGCAGTAACTTGTAACACATATTATAGTGCAGTAACTTGTAACACGTGGTATAGTGCAGTAACATTTAACACATGTTAAAGTGCAGTAACATGTATCACATGTTATAGTGCAGTAACTTGTAACACATGTTATGATGCAGTAACTTGTAACACATGTTATGATGCAGTAACTTGTAACACATGTTATGATGCAGTAACTTGTAACACATGTTGTAGTGCAGTAACTTGTAACACATATTGTAGTGCAGTAACTTGTAACACATGTTATGATTTAGTAATTGTATCACATGTTATGATGCAGTAACTTGTAACACATGTTATAGTGCAGTAACTTGTAACACATGTTGTAGTGCAGTAACTTGTAACACATGTTGTAGTGCAGTAACTTGTAACACATGTTATGATTTAGTAATTGTAACACATGTTAAAGTGCAGTAACTTGTAACACATGTTATAGTGCAGTAACTTGTAACAAATGTTATGATTTAGTAATTGTAACACATGTTATAGTGCAGTAACTTGTAACACATGTTGTAGTGCAGTAACTTGTAACACATGTTGTAGTGCAGTAACTTGTAACACATGTTATGATTTAGTAATTGTAACACATGTTATAGTGCAGTAACATGTAACACATTTTGTAGTGCAGTAACTCGTAACACATGTTGTAGTGCAGTAACTTGTAACACATGTTATGATTTAGTAATTGTAACACATGTTATAGTGCAGTAACTTGTAACACATGTTATAGTGCAGTAACTTGTAACACATGTTATAATGCAGTAACTTGTAACACATATTAGTAATTGTAACACATGTTATAGTGCAGTAACTTGTAACACATGTTATGATTTAGTATTTGTAACACATGTTAAAGTGCAGTAACTTGTAACACATGTTATAGTGCAGTAACTTGTAACACATGTTATGATTTAGTAATTGTAACATATGTTATAGTGCAGTAACTTGTAACACATGTTATAGTGCAGTAACTTGTAACACATGTTGTAGTGCAGTAACTTGTAACACATGTTATAGTGCAGTAACTTGTAACACATGTTATGATTTAGTAATTGTAACACATGTTATAGTGCAGTAACTTGTAACACATGTTATAGTGCAGTAACATGTAACACATGTTGTAGTGCAGTAACTTGTAACACATGTTATAGTGCAGTAAGTTGTAACACATGTTGTAGTGCAGTAACTTGTAACACATGTTGTAGTGCAGTAACTTGTAACACATGTTATAGTGCAGTAACTTGTAACACGTGGTATAGTGCAGTAACATTTAACACATGTTAAAGTGCAGTAACATTTAACACATGTTAAAGTGCAGTAACTTGTAACACATGTTATGATGCAGTAACTTGTAACACATGTTATGATGCAGTAACTTGTAACACATATTATAGTGCAGTAACTTGTAACACGTGGTATAGTGCAGTAACATTTAACACATGTTAAAGTGCAGTAACATTTAACACATGTTAAAGTGCAGTAACATGTATCACATGTTATAGTGCAGTAACTTGTAACACATGTTATGATGCAGTAACTTGTAACACATGTTATGATGCAGTAACTTGTAACACATGTTATGATGCAGTAACTTGTAACACATGTTATGATGCAGTAACTTGTAACACATATTGTAGTGCAGTAACTTGTAACACATGTTATGATTTAGTAATTGTATCACATGTTATGATGCAGTAACTTGTAACACATGTTATAGTGCAGTAACTTGTAACACATGTTGTAGTGCAGTAACTTGTAACACATGTTATGATTTAGTAATTGTAACACATGTTATAGTGCAGTAACTTGTAACACATGTTATAGTGCAGTAACTTGTAACACATGTTGTAGTGCAGTAACTTGTAACACATGTTATGATTTATTAATTGTAACACATGTTATAGTGCAGTAACTTGTAACACATGTTATAGTGCAGTAACTTGTAACACATGTTGTAGTGCAGTAACTTGTAACACATGTTATGATTTAGTAATTGTAACACATGTTATAGTGCAGTAACATGTAACACATTTTGTAGTGCAGTAACTTGTAACACATGTTGTAGTGCAGTAACTTGTAACACATGTTATGATTTAGTAATTGTAACACATGTTATAGTGCAGTAACTTGTAACACATGTTATAGTGCAGTAACTTGTAACACATGTTATAATGCAGTAACTTGTAACACATATTAGTAATTGTAACACATGTTATAGTGCAGTAACTTGTAACACATGTTATGATTTAGTATTTGTAACACATGTTATAGTGCAGTAACTTGTAACACATGTTATAGTGCAGTAACTTGCAACACATGTTATGATTTAGTAATTGTAACACATGTTATAGTGCAGTAACTTGTAACACATGTTATAGTGCAGTAACTTGTAACACATGTTGTAGTGCAGTAACATGTAACACATGTTGTAGTGCAGTAACTTGTAACACATGTTATAGTGCAGTAACTTGTAACACATGTTGTAGTGCAGTAACTTGTAACACATGTTGTAGTGCAGTAACTTGTAACACATGTTATAGTGCAGTAACTTGTAACACGTGGTATAGTGCAGTAACATTTAACACATGTTAAAGTGCAGTAACATTTAACACATGTTAAAGTGCAGTAACATGTATCACATGTTATAGTGCAGTAACTTGTAACACATGTTATGATGCAGTAACTTGTAACACATGTTATGATGCAGTAACTTGTAACACATATTATAGTGCAGTAACTTGTAACACGTGGTATAGTGCAGTAACATTTAACACATGTTAAAGTGCAGTAACATTTAACACATGTTAAAGTGCAGTAACATGTATCACATGTTATAGTGCAGTAACTTGTAACACATGTTATGATGCAGTAACTTGTAACACATGTTATGATGCAGTAACTTGTAACACATGTTATGATGCAGTAACTTGTAACACATGTTATGATGCAGTAACTTGTAACACATATTGTAGTGCAGTAACTTGTAACACATGTTATGATTTAGTAATTGTATCACATGTTATGATGCAGTAACTTGTAACACATGTTATAGTGCAGTAACTTGTAACACATGTTGTAGTGCAGTAACTTGTAACACATGTTATGATTTAGTAATTGTAACACATGTTATAGTGCAGTAACTTGTAACACATGTTATAGTGCAGTAACTTGTAACACATGTTGTAGTGCAGTAACTTGTAACACATGTTATGATTTATTAATTGTAACACATGTTATAGTGCAGTAACTTGTAACACATGTTATAGTGCAGTAACTTGTAACACATGTTGTAGTGCAGTAACTTGTAACACATGTTATGATTTAGTAATTGTAACACATGTTATAGTGCAGTAACATGTAACACATTTTGTAGTGCAGTAACTTGTAACACATGTTGTAGTGCAGTAACTTGTAACACATGTTATGATTTAGTAATTGTAACACATGTTATAGTGCAGTAACTTGTAACACATGTTATAGTGCAGTAACTTGTAACACATGTTATAATGCAGTAACTTGTAACACATATTAGTAATTGTAACACATGTTATAGTGCAGTAACTTGTAACACATGTTATGATTTAGTATTTGTAACACATGTTATAGTGCAGTAACTTGTAACACATGTTATAGTGCAGTAACTTGTAACACATGTTATGATTTAGTAATTGTAACACATGTTATAGTGCAGTAACTTGTAACACATGTTATAGTGCAGTAACTTGTAACACATGTTATAGTGCAGTAACTTGTAACACATGTTATAGTGAAGTAACATGCAACACATGTTATGCTTTAGTAATTGTAACACATGTTATAGTGCAGTAACTTGTAACAAATTTTATAGTGCAGTTACTTGTAACACATGTTATAGTGCATTAACTTGTAACACATGTTATAGTGCAGTAACTTGTAACACATGTTGTAGTGCAGTAACTTGTAACACATGTTATAGTGCAGTAACAAGTAACACATGTTATGATTTAGTAATTGTAACACATGTTATATTGCAGTAACTTGTAACAAATGTTATAGTGCAGTAACTTGTAACACATATTATAGTGCAGTAACTTGTAACACATGTTGTAGTGCAGTAACTTGTAACACATGTTATATTGCAGTAACTTGTAACACATGTTGTAGTGCAGTAACTTGTAACACATGTTATAGTGCAGTAACTTGTAACACATGTTGTAGTGCAGTAACTTGTAACACATGTTATAGTGCAGTAACTTGTAACACATGTTATGATTTAGTAATTGTAACACATGTTATAGTGCAGTAACTTGTAACACATGTTATAGTGCAGTAACTTGTAACACATGTTATAGTGCAGTAACTTGTAACACATGTTGTAGTGCAGTAACTTGTAACACATGTTGTAGTGCAGTAACTTGTAACACATGTTATAGTGCAGTAACTTGTAACACATGTTGTAGTGCAGTAACTTGTAACACATGTTATAGTGCAGTAACTTGTAACACATGTTATAGTGCAGTAACTTGTAACACATGTTATAGTGCAGTAACTTGTAACACATGTTATAGTGCAGTAACATGTAACACATGTTATGATTTAGTAATTGTAATAGTGCAGTAACTTGTAACACATGTTATAGTGCAGTAACTTGTAACACATTTTATAGTGCAGTAACTTGTAACACATGTTATAGTGCAGTAACTTGTAACACATGTTATAGTGCAGTAACTTGTAACACATGTTGTACTGCAGTAACTTGTAACACATGTTATAGTGCAGTAACAAGTAACACATGTTATGATTTAGTAATTGTAACACATGTTATATTGAAGTAACTTGTAACAAATGTTATAGTGCAGTAACTTGTAACACATGTTATAGTGCAGTAACTTGTAACACATGTTATAGTGCAGTAACTTGTAACACATGTTATAGTGCAGTAACTTGTAACACATGTTGTAGTGCAGTAACTTGTAACACATGTTGTAGTGCAGTAACTTGTAACACATGTTATAGTGCAGTAACTTGTAACACATGTTGTAGTGCAGTAACTTGTAACACATGTTATAGTGCAGTAACATGTAACACATGTTATGATTTAGTAATTGTAATAGTGCAGTAACTTGTAACACATGTTATAGTGCAGTAACTTGTAACACATTTTGTAGTGCAGTAACATGTAACATGTTATAGTGCAGTAACTTGTAACACATGTTATAGTGCAGTAACTTGTAACACATGTTGTAGTGCAGTAACTTGTAACACATGTTGTAGTGCAGTAACCTGTACCAGACACATTACATTATATTGGGGTTCTACTGTACCAGACACATTACATTATATTGGGGTTCTACTGTACCAGACACATTACATTATATTGGGGTTCTACTGTACCAGACACATTACATTATATTGGGGTTCTACTGTACCAGACACATTACATTATATTGGGGTTCTACTGTACCAGACACATTACATTATATTGGGATCCTACTGTACCAGACACATTACATTATATTGGGGTTCTACTGTACCAGACACATTACATTATATTGGGATCCTACTGTACCAGACACATTACATTTTATTGAGGTTCTACTGTACCAGACACATTACATTATATTGGGATCCTACTGTACCAGACACATTACATTTTATTGGGATCCTACTGTACCAGACACATTACATTTTATTGGGGTTCTACTGTACCAGACACATTACATTATATTGGGGTTCTACTGTACCAGACACATTACATTATATTGGGATCCTACTGTACCAGACACATTACATTATATTGGGGTTCTACTTTACCAGACACATTACATTATATTGGGGTTCTACTGTACCATGCACATGGCATTAACACACCATTCAGCTGAGGCTTTTGAAGTTTTCAGTTAACTGTTCAGTTTGATATTGACAGTCTCTCTCTCTTTCTTTTCATATTATTTCTCTCTCTCCATCTCTCTCTCCCTCTCTCTCTCCCTCTCTTGCTCTCTCTCTCTCTCTCTCTCTCTCTCTCTCTCTCTCTCTCTCTCTCTCTCTCTCTCTCTCCTTCCTTCCCTCTCTCGCTGTCTCTTTCTCTCTCTCTCTCTCTCTCTCTCTCTCTCTCTCTCTCTCTCTCTCTCTCTCTCTCTCTCTGTTTCTCCTCTCTCTCTCTCTCTCTCTCTCTCTCTTTCTCTCCCTCTCTCTCTCTTTCTTGAAAGTCTGTGGAGATTGCATGATGGTGAGCTCAGTTTTATACACCTGTCAGCAACAGGTGCAGCTGAAATTGCTGAATCCACTAATTTGAAGGGGTGTCCACATACTTTTGTATATATAGTGTATTTCCCCAGTAGACATTAGCTAGTAGCCTGCATGTTAATGCTAATCTGTAGCTAAGTAAGCACGGCCATGTTTCCCAGTAGACTTTATTAGCTGGATCATTCCGTCAATTCAGTGCCTTTTGAGATGTGTAACTTGGTGAAAAAACAACAACATTTGATTTCAGCTAATCTAAACATTCTGTCATAAAGAGCACATGTACAACGCAATAAAAAACTGTTTTCCAAAATGAAAAAAAAAAAAAAAGACTTTAGTGAGAAACATGAAAAAGTAATAGAGTTGACCTTAACTGACTGCTTGTTTTAAATCAGCCATTCATCCCCTGTGACAAGGGAAATGAAAGATTGTTATGTGAAATTGCGATGGGCAATTCAATGCCCAAAAAAATAAATATATATATATATATATATATAATGAAATTGATAAAACGTTTCTAGCCAGTCTATAGGTAATATGGTTGGCATGTAATGTTCGACCCACTCAATTTCCAGATTGCCAAAGAGTAGAACCAGCTCACCTGCTTTTACTGTATGATTTGACAAATAGATGTTTAATATTTATTGGAAAAGCTAGGTAGTCTTGATGGCTATCTAGATAGCTAGGTAGTCTTGATAGCTATCTAGATAGCTAGGTAGTCTTGATGGCTATCTAGATAGCTAGGTAGTCTTGATGGCTAGTTAGTTAGCTAGGTAGTCTTGATGGCTAGCTAGTTAGCTATGTAGTCTTGATGGCTAGTTAGTTAGCTAGGTAGTCTTCTTGGCTAGCTAGATATCTAGGTAGTCTTGATGGCTAGCTAGTTAGCTAGGTAGTCTTGATAGCTAGCTAGTTAGCTAGGTAGTCTTGATGGCTAGCTAGTTAGCTAGGTAGTCTTGATGGCTAGCTAGTTAGCTAGGTAGTCTTTTTGGCTAGCTAGATAGCTAGGTAGTCTTGATAGCTAGCTAGTTAGCTAGGTAGTCTTGATGGCTAGCAAGTTAGCTAGGTAGTCTTGATGGCTAGCTAGTTGGCTAGGTAGTCTTGATGGCTAGCTAGTTAGCTAGGTAGTCTTTGATGGCTAGCTAGATAGCTAGGTAGTCTTGTTGGCTAGCAAGTTTTCTAGGTAGTTTTGTTAGCTAGCTAACGAACTAGGTAGTCTTGTGAGCTAGCTAGTTAGCTAGGTAGTCTTGATGGCTAGCTAGTTAGTTAGGTTGTCTTGATGGCTAGTTAGATAACTAGGTAGTCTTGATGGCTAGCTAGTTAGCTAGGTGTTCTTGATGGCTAGCTAGATAGCTAGGTAGTCTTGATGGTTAGCTAGCTAGCTAGGTTGTCTTGATGGCTAGTTAGATAACTAGGTAGTCTTGATGGCTAGCTAGTTAGCTAGGTAGTCTTGATGGCTAGTTAGTTAGCTAGGTAGTCTTTTTGGCTAGCTAGTTAGCTAGGTAGTCTTGTTAGCAATCTAGTTAGCAAGCCAGCTTGATGTTTATGCTGGTTGTTAGCTTCCATAACTGATATGTGTATAATTTTAAGGGACATTTCATGTTTTGTGGATAATATTTACATTTACACTTGGTGAGCTCCATTCCTGACAGGCTGATCAGATAAAATTTCAGCCTCAGAGGATGATAAGTCAGGATGCTCCCTTGTTGGCTGTTTTGTAAGCGATGCTCCTTGCATTTAGTTTAGCTGTCAAAGTGCTTTATAGGCTGATCAGATTCAATAGCAGCCTCAGAGGCTGATAAAAGGATGCTGCCTTGTGGGCTGTTTCATATGTACGGCTCCTTGCAGACAGTCTATAGGCAGCATCCGGACTTGACCCTAACCAGTCAGGCTTCAAGATGGGTCACTCAACCGAGACTCAACTGAGACTGTTGAGGGAGATGTTGTTGTCCTGGCACCACACTGCCAGGTCTCTGATCTCCTCCCTGTAAGCTTTTCTCATCGGCGTCAGTATCAGGCCTACCACCGTCGTGTCGTCAGCAAACTTAATGATGGTGTTGAAGTTGTGAGTGGTCACGCAGGAGAGGACAAAAAATTCATTCTGAGGGGCTCCCCGTGTTGAGTATCAGCATGGCGGATGTCTTATTTACCTACCCTCATCACCTGGGGGCGTCTCTCACGTAGGTGTTCCTCTTGTCCAGGTGGGAGAGGGCAGTGTGGAGTGCAAAAGAGATTGCGTCATCTGTGGATCTGTTGGGGCGGTATGCGAATTGGGGTGGGTCCAGTGGTTCTGGGAAGATGGTGTGGATGTGAGCCATGACCAGCCTTTCAAAGCATTTCATGGCTACGGATGTGAGTGCAGATGTGATTTAGACAGGTTACCTTGGCGTTCTTGGACAGAGGGACTATGGCGGTCTGCTTGAAACATGTTGTTATTACAGACTGGGTCAGGGAGAGTTTGAAAATGTCAGTGAAGACACTTGCCAGCTGGTCAGCGCAAGCGCTGAGTACGTGTCCTGATAATCAGTCTGGTCCTTCGGCCTTGTGAATGTTAACCGGATTAAAGGTCTTAATCACATCGGCTACAGAGAGGAAGATCACACAGTCATCCAGAACAGCTGGTACCCTCATGCATGGTTCAGTGTTGGTTGCCTCGAAGCTAGCATAGAAGGCATTTATCTTGTCTGGTATGTTCGCGTCACTGGGAAGCTCGCGGCTGGGTTTACCTTTGTAATCTGTGATAGTTTGCAAGCCCTGCCACATCCGACGAGCATCGGAGCTGGCACAGTAGGATTCGATCTTGGTCCTGTATTGACACTTTGACTGTTTGATGGCTCATCGGAGGTCGTAGGGGGATTTCTTATGAGCTTCCGGATTAGTGTCCCACTCCTTGAAAGCGGAAGGTCTAGTTTTTAGCTCAGTGTGGGGACGACATCTTAAATGAACTTATTAATGAAGCTGGTGACTGATTTGGTAAACTCCTCAATGCCTTTGGATGAATCCCGGAACATATTTCAGTCTGTGCTAGCAAAACAGTCCTGTAGCTTAGCATCCGCTTCAACAGATCACTTCTGTATTTGGCGCGTCACTGGTACTTCCTGTTTGAGTTTTTGCTTGTAAGCAGGAATCAGGAGGATAGAGTAGGGCTGTTGATGTGACCGTATTACTGGCACACCGGCAGTCATGAGTCTACATTAATAAATGAGTCACGGTAATCTCCTCTTATGCCCTATGGACATGTGTTAGTAGTACCTATCTCGCTAACGATTATCAGGTCGCTAATGGCCTGGTACTCACAGTTCTATTGTCCCTCTAACCACGGTGACATCAATGGAAATGAAATCAAAAATCACATCAAACACTTATCATCAAAACAGTACGTGCTTTTAAAACTCACCTCACTGTGATTGATTAATTTGAAGAAAGAGGTTCAACAACCGATTGAAACTGAATGAAAAATATGGTCATTGTGGATGTTGTTTCAAAGCCTAATACAATGAAATGGAAAGTGCTTTCTAAGGTGATGATGAATTCAAAGCACCCATATGCATATTAGAGATTCTACGTAGGCCTTTAGATGGGCCACATAGCCTAATAGCCTGGTGCATTATGGCCACATAGCCTAATAGCCTAGTGCATTATGGCCACATAGCCTAATAGCCTAGTGCATTATGGGTCACATAGCCTAATAGCCTAGTGCATTATGGGCCACATAGCCTAATAGCCTAGTGTATTATTATAATACATATGGCAGAAAAACATGAACTAATACTGATTCAAGATATCTTTGGTACATAATTGGTCTAGCCTAAACTAAACTAATTCAGAGTTAGCCTATACTAATAGTGAATTTTTATTCGATTTTTATTAGCCTAGTAATATGGATTTTTTAAATAATTCATAGGCTGACACATCACCTTAAGCTACAGAATATCTCACCACTGTGCGTTTCCATCTCCTCCCCTCTCTCCTTCATTCCTTTCTTTAGCGTGCAGAGGGGCTGTCAACAGTTTAATGAAATATGTTTCGCCGTGAAAGCATGTTACTATCGATGTTCCCGAACAAATTGCCTTGGGCCAGTGGTGGAAGAAGTACCCACTTGTCATACTTCAGTAAAAGCAAAGTTACATTAATAGAAAATGAATCAAGTAAAAGTGAAAGTCACCCAGTAAAATACTACTTGAGTAAAAGTCTAAAAGTATTTGGTTTTAAATATACTTAAGTATCAAAAGCCAAAGTATAAATAATTTCAAACTGCAATAAAATATGAATAAATGGAAACCTATCCTACTAAGTAATTGTTTCAAATATGTGCCCTGCACGCAACACAACTTCAAATGACAATACATGAATGTCAAACTATTTAGAAATTTGAGATAAAACTTCAGCTTTAACCAAGAGAATGAGATCAGGAGCCTCTTTAAACCCTTTAAACCATGTCAGCTAATAATAACTATCTATCTGAGAGACAAAGGGCGACCGACACAGTGAAGTGATCCTTCAGAACACTGACACAGTGAAGTGATCCTTCAGAACACTGACACAGTGAAGTGATCCTTCAGAACACTGACACAGTGAAGTGATCCTTCAGAACACTGACACAGTGAAGTGATCCTTCAGAACACTGACACAGTGAAGTGATCCTTCAGAACACCGACACAGTGATGACAAAATTATATTAGCTCTCCACGCTGTCGGTCCTGTCTATCTATCTGAGAGAGAGAGAGAGAGAGAGAGAGAGAGAGAGAGAGAGAGAGAGAGAGAGAGAGAGAGAGAGAGAGCAGAGTTTACGGTTCCATATTACTTTACCGACAGCAGCTTCCTGCCAAAGCGTCCCACAACAGGACAGGTGAACAACTCTCACTTGTCTGACACTGTAGCAAATCGGTCTTGGCTTTCTAAGCTGTTTTATTCATGTCTGTCTGAGGGAAGTACTGTGCAAAAGCTATTACGATAAATGAGATCATCAACTTCTTAAAGAAAAGTCCCTCAGACATGACTGCATCATACACCAAGACACCATCTGTGTCCCTCCACACCCAGGACAGGAATATGACATGACTGCATCATACACCAAGACACCATCTGTGTTTGTCACCGCCCAGTACAGGAGTATGTGTGCTACACCAGTAGACTACTGTATATTTTATACCATAGAACTGACATATACTAAGTTCACTGTCTCTCTCTCTGCCTCTGTCTGTCTGTCTGTCTGTCTCTCTCTCTCTCTCTCTCTCTCTCTCTCTCTCTCTCTCTCTCTCTCTCTCTCTCTCTCTCTCTGTTCAGAAGATGTAAGTGTTGCTGTAGGCCCTTCTTGTTATTTAGTATTTATTAGGATCCCCATTAGTTCCTGCCAAGGCAGCAGCTACTCTTCCTGGGGTTTATTATGGATCCCCATTAGTTCCTGTCAAGGCAGCAGCTACTCTTCCTGGGGTTTATTATGGATCCCCATTAGTTCCTGCCAAGGCAGCAGCTACTCTTCCTGGGGTCCAGCAACATTAAGGCAGTTATTTACAATTAAAAATATTACGTGACATTACATTTCATAACACTTTTCACAACACATTAAGTGTGTTCCCTCAGGCCACTACTCTACACACACATACTTTGTAGATATGTGGTAGTAGAGTGCCTGTCTTATCATGTGTATGCTAGCGTGTGTCTGTGCCTATGTTTGTGTTGCTTCACAGTCCCAGCTGTTCCATAAGGTGTATTTTATCAGTTTTTTTTACAAAAGGAAATCAGTCAATTGCTGAATCTGTATTAGGCTCTAATCTCTGGATTTTCCTTGACTGGGAATACAGATATGCATCTGTTCAACGCCTCAGACATGAGACGTACACTGTATATACAAAAGTATGTTGACACCCCTTCAAACTAGTCAATTTGGCTATATACCCACTGCTGACAGGTGTATAAAATCGAGCACACCGCCATGCAAACTCACAGAATGGGACTGCTGAGTGCTGGAGCTTGTAGAGCATCTGTCCTCGGTTGCAACACTCACTACCGAGTTCCAAACTGCCCCTGGAAGCAATATTAGCACAATTACTGTTTGTTGGGAGCTTCATGAAATTGGTTTCCATGGCTGAGCAGCCACATACAAGTCTAACGATCACCTTGCGCAATGCCAAGTGTCGGCTGGAGTGGTGTAAAGCTCGCCGCCATTGGACTCTGGAGCAGTGAAAACGCGTTCTCTGGTGTGATGAATCACGCTTCACCATCTGGCAGTCCGACGGATAAATCTGGGTTTGATGGATGTCCGGAGAACACTATCTGCCCGAATGCCAACTGTAAAGTTTGGTGGACGGGGATTAATGGTCTTAAGCTGTTTTTCATGGTTCGAGCCAGGCCTTTTAATTCCAATGAAGGGGAAATCTTAACACTACGGCATACAATGACATTCCATACTGTTGGTCATGTAGTGTATGTGGCAGGGACTCCAGACAATCAGCGATTATGAAGGGAAAGCCATGTCGCGGACACCTACGGCTCATTCCCTGAAAAACCCGCTTGAGGGAAATACAGAGCCGTTGACGCGGTCCAGTGATGCTCACAAGGACTGTGAGCTCTTGTTTTCCTTGTCCGATGTGAGTAAGATAAGCATGTTAACCCTCGCAAGGCTGCCGGTCCAGAAGGCCTCCTAAGCCATGTCCTCAGAGCATGTGCAGACCAGCAGCTTGGAGTGTTTACGGACATATTCAATCTCTCCCTATCCCAGTCTGTTGTCCCCACTTGCTTCAAGATGTCCACCATTGTTCCTGTGCCCAAAGGTAACTGAACTAAATGACTATCGCCCCATTGCACTCACTTCTGTCATCATGAAGTGATTTGAGAGGCTAGTCACCCTAGACCCACTACAATTTGCATACAGCCCCAACAGATCCATGGATGAAACAATCGCCATCGCACTGCACACTACCCTATCCCATCTGGACAAGAGGAATACCTTTGTAAAGAATGCTGTTAATCAACTGGAGCTCAGCCTTCAACACCATAGTGCCCTCCAAGCTCATCACTAAGCTCATGGTCCTGTGTCTGAACCCTGCCCTGTGCAACTGGATCCTGGACTTCCTGACGGGTCGACCCCAGGTGGTGAAGGTAGGCAACAACACCTCTGCCAAGCTTATTCTCAACACGGGGGTCCCACAAGGGTGCGTGCTCAACCCCTCCTGTATTCCCTGCTCACCCATGACGCACGCGTCTCCAACTCAATCATCAAGTTTGCTGACGACACAACAGTGGTAGGCCTGATTACCGACAACAACGAGACAGCCTACCGGTAGGAGGTGAGGGTCCTGACGGGGTGGTGCCAGGTAACTAAACTCTCCCTCAACAAAACAAAAGGGCTGATCGTGGACTTCAAGTTCCTCTGTCCAGTGCCTGTGTTCTTTTGCCCATCTTAATCTTTTCTTTTTATTGGCCAGTCTGAGATATGGCTTTTTCTTTGCAACTCTGCCTAGAAGGCCAGCATCCCGGAGTCGCCTCTTCACTGTTGACGTTGAGACTGGTGTTTGTGGGTACTATTTAATGAAGCTGCCAGTTGAGGACTTGTGAGGCGTCTATTTCTCAAACTATACACTCTAATGTACATGTCCTCTTGCTCAGTTGTGTACCGGGGGCCTCCCACTCCTCTTTCTATTCTGGTTAGAGCCAGTTTGCTCTGTTCTGTGAAGGGAGTAGTTCACAGCGTTGTGCACAACAGATCTTCAGTTTCTTGGCAATTTCTTACATGGAATAGCCTTCATTTCTCAGAACAAGAATAGACTGACGAGTTTCAGAAGAAAGTTATTTGTTTATGGCCATTTTGAGCCTGTAATCAAACCCTCAAATGCTGATGCTCCAGATACTCAACTAATCTAAAGAAGACCAGTTTTATTGCTTCTTTAAACAGGACAACAATTTTCAGCTGTGCTAACATAATTGCAAAAGGGTTTTCTAATGATCAATTAGCCTTTTAAACTGATAAACTTGGATTAGCTAACACAACGTGCCATTGGAACACAGGAGTGATGGTTGCTGATAATGGGCCTCTGTACACCTTTGTAGATATTCCAATAAAAAATCTGCTGTTTCCAGCTACAATAGTCATTTACAAAATTAACAATGTCTACACTCTTTTTCTGATCAATTTGATGTTATTTTAATGGTCAAAAAATGTGCTTATCTTTCAAAAACAAGGACATTTCTAGCGACCCCAAACCTTTGAATGGTGGTGTATATATAAGACGACAAATACTGAATGTGTATACAGGGAGAAAAACAACTAACCAGTAGGAGCTGATTTCATAAATGTTGGCGATATATTTGGTTAATTCGCTCTTTCAATGTACTGTCATCAAATCAATTTACTGTCATCGAATCAATGTACTGTCATCAAATCAATGTACTGTCATCAAATCAATTTACTGTCATCAAATCAATTTACTGTCATCAAATCAATTTACTGTCATCAAATAAATGTACTGTCATCAAATCAATTTACTGTCATCAAATCAATGTACTGTCATCAAATCAATTTACTGTCATCAAATCAATTTACTGTCATCAAATCAATGTACTGTCATCAAATAAATTTACTGTCATCAAATCAATGTACTGTCATCAAATCAATTTACAGTCATCAAATCAATGTACTGTCATCAAGTCAATGTACTGTCATCAAATCAATTTACAGTCATCAAATCAATGTACAGTCATCAAATCAATGTACTGTCATTTTGTGGGTCCGCTACTTTTAAAGAAATAAAAGCGTAGAAAGAGACCATGACCTTTCAGTAAGAGGTTAAGAAGTATTCATCTCTATTATTAGCTCTCTACTGCCAGTTCAGTATGCAATTAGGTTACAGCTGCATGAGTACCCCCAGCTCCTCCCGCCATGCCCCGACGTCCAGACGCCTTTCCAGCCCAGAACCCAGGATTCGGATGCCTCAGATCACATCTGATAACGTCATGCTTTGTTTCACTTTGTGTTTCTCTCTTAGCAGCAAGAAACAACACGTAAAATGTTGAAGAATGTTCAGTGAGGACAAAAGTATCAACTAGTTCAACAGGGAGGGGGATAAAGACGCATAAAAATTATTTTTATCTATCTTCCTTTTTAAGTCATTTTCATGGATATTTTGCAGTACTACAAGGAGAAAGCATGTTGACGTTTACTGTGATGAGTCTTGTCCTGGAGGCAGAACTGGGTGATTTCTCCTTAGATAGGCCAGCTGCAAAGTCAAAATTGGCTATATATATAACAAAAATATATATTTTAAGGTTAGGGTTAAGGTTAGGGTTAGGCATTAGGGTTAGGAGTGTGGTTAAGGTTAGGGTTAAGGTTAGGCTTAGGGTTAGGCATTAGGGTTAGGAGTGTGGTTAAGGTTAGGCTTAGTGTTAGGCATTAGGGTTAGGAGTGTGGTTAGGGTTAAGGTTAAGGTTAGATTTAGATTTAGGCATTAGGGTTAGGAGTGTGGTTAAGGTTAGGGTTAAGGTTAGATTTAGGCATTAGGGTTAGGAGTGTGGTTAAGGTTAGGGTTAAGGTTAGGTTTAGGCATTAGGGTTAGGAGTGTGGTTAAGGTTAAGGTTAAGGTTAGGGTTAGGGTTAGGGTTAGGCATTAGGGTTAGGGTTAGGAACGTGGGTTAGGAACGTGGGTTAGGGTTAGGGTTAGGGGTTAGGGGTTAGGGTTAGGGTTAAAATGACTTTGTGGCTGTGCCAGCTAGTGACCAGTCTGCAGAGCAGCCTCCAGACCAACATTCATGGTGGAACAACGCTAACCTGAGCAGAGATGTTGGACTGATATCGATTGTTCCCTCTGTCTGTGCAGGAGTCATCTCTCACCAATGCTCTAGGTTCTCAGTGGATAAACTCACTGACCTTCTGGCGTTTGCTGCAGCTCTCCTGAGATAACCTATCCATTATTCAGTCAGGCAATCCTGCAACAGTGTAAGCTGCACTTGATTATTACATTTCTTAGATGTTATGTACAGAAACGTAATATTACTACCAGAATTTTCCCATATCCAGTACTTCAGTGTGATCAATGGTCCCTTGCAATTTATACTGTACGTTTTAAATCAACGGCCCGTTGCCCATCGTTGCCGACATGTTTGAGTGGGTGGTTGTTCTAAGCGTGTGGAAATAGCGTGTTAACAGTTAACCCAACATGGAGTTCTGCTGTCTGAAATTGATCACAGTAGCTTCAGCTCTATTTACCCTACTTAGCCAGGCCTGTGTGTTAAGCCCCGGAGGATTTAACATTTCCAACTGTCAAAATGAATTAACCGTCACAAATACTACTTCAATCCTGTGGTTTTATTAAACCAAGTGACTCATGTATGAACCACACCAACTAAAGTTTCCTCGTTTGATTTCACTGGTTTTACAAGATTACAAAACGTTGTTGAGTAATGTTACGTCATCATGACTCCTGTTGTTCTGTTGTCCTCCGTGGTCTGTTGTTTTCCACAATCAGGTGTGCGCGCGTGTGTGTGTGTGTGTCTGCATGCGGCGTGCCTGCGTGTGTGTGTCTATAATTTACAATTAAGAGATGAGACACTGACCAAAACAAAAACAGCAGCACACAATATCATAGTAACACCACAGTCACGTCAGAGTAGAATCATAGTAACATCATAGCAACACCATGGTAACACCATAATAACACAATAGTAACATCATAGTTATACCATAGTAATACCATAGTAACATCATAGTAACGCCATAATAACACCATAGTAACGTCATAGTAACATCATAATAACACCATAGTAACGTCATAGTAACATCATAATAACAACATAGTAACGTCATAGTAACATCATAATAACACCATAGTAACGTCATAGTAACATCATGGTAACACCATAGTAACATCATAGTAACACCGTAGTAACAGCATAATAACATCATAAAAACACCATAGTAACGTCATAATAACATAATAGTGACACCATAGTAACATCATAGTAATACCATAGTAACGTCATAGTAACATCATAGTAACACTGTAGTAACATCATAGTAACACCATGGTAACACCATAGTAACACCATAGTAACACAGTAGTAACATCATAGTATCATCATAGTAACATCATAGTAACATCATAATAACACCATAGTAATACCATAGTAACATCATAATAACATCATAGTAATACCATAGTAACATCATAGTAACATCATAGTAACACCGTAGTAACATCATTGTAACATCATAGTAACATCATAGTAACACCGTAGTAACATCATAGTAACATCATTGTAACACCATAATAATGTAATAGTAACATCATAAAAACACCATAGTAACGTCATAATAACATAATAGTGACACCATAGTAACATCATAGTAATACCATAGTAACGTCATAGTAACATCATAGTAACACTGTAGTAACATCATAGTAACATCATTGTAACACCATAGTAATGTCATAGTAACATCATAAAAACACCATAGTAACGTCATAATAACGTCATAGTGACACCATAGTAACATCATAGTAACATCATAGTAACACCATAGTAACACCATGGTAACGTCATATTAACGTCATAGTAACGTCATAGTAACACCATAGTAACATCATAGTAATGACATAGTAACATCATAGTAACACCATAGTAACGTCATAGTAACACCAAAGTAACATCATAGTAACACCATAGTAACACCATGGTAACGTCATATTAATTCCATTATAACACCATAGGAACACCATAGTAATGCCATAGTAACACCATAGTAACACCATAGTAACATCATAGTAATTCCATTATAACACCATAAGAACACCATAGTAATTCCATTATAACACCATAGGAACACCATAGTAATGCCATAGTAACACCATAGTAACGTCATAGTAACATCATAGTGACACCATAGTAACATCATAGTAATGCCATAGTAACACCATAGTAACATCATAGTAATTCTATTATAACACCATAAGAACACCATAGTAATGCCATAGTAACACCATTTTTAACACCATAGTAACGTCATAGTAACACCATGGTAACACCACAGTAACATCATAGTAACATCACAGTAACACCATGGTAACATCATAGTAACATCGACCGGTTTGCTCTCGTTGGCTGGTCCTCGCTACATATTCGTTGCCAAACCCACTGGTTCTAGGTCATCTATAAGTCTTTGCTAGGTAAAGCTCCGCCTTATCTCAGCTCACTGGTCACCATAGCAACACTCACCCGTAGCACGCGCTCCAGCAGGTATATTTCACTGGTCATCCCCAAAGCCAACACCTCCTTTGGCCGCCTTTCCTTCCAGTTCTCTTCTGCCAATGACTGGAATGAATTGCAAAAATCACTGAAGTTGGAGACTTATATCTCCTTCACTAACTTTAAGCATCAGCTGTCAGAGCAGCTTACCGATCGCTGCAGCTCTACACAGCCCATCTGTAAATAGCCCATCCAACTACCTACCTCATCCCATATTTGTTTTAGTTGTTCTGCTCTTTTGCACACCAGTATTTCTACTTGCACATCATCATCTGCAAATCTATCACTCCAGTGTTAATATGCTAAATTGTAATTACTTCGCCACTATTGGCCTATTTATTGCCTTACCTCCTTACTTCATTTGCACACACTGTATATAGATTTTTCTATTGTGCTATTGACTGTACGTTTGTTTATCCCATGTGTAACTGTGTTGTTGTTTTTGTCGCACTGCTTTGCTTTATCTTGGCCAGGTTGCAGTTGTAAATGAGAACTTGTTCTCAACTGGCAGGTTAACCAACCTGGTTAAATAAAGGTGAAATAAAATATAAAAATAAAAAATTCTAAGAACTTAGTCATACCGTAGTAACACCATAGTAACATAATATTAACAATATATTAACATCATAGTAACACCATAGTAACATAATATTAACAATATATTAACATCATAGTAACACCATAGTAACATAATATTAACAATATATTAACATCATAGTAACACCATAGTAACATAATATGAACAATATATTAACATCATAGTAACACCATAGTAACATAATATTAACAATATATTAACATCATAGTAACACCATAGTAACATAATATTAACAATATATTAACATCATAGTAACACCATAGTAACATAATATTAACAATATATTAACATCATAGTAACACCATAGTAACATAATATTAACAATATATTAACATCATAGTAACACCATAGTAACATAATATTAACAATATATTAACATCATAGTAACACCATAGTAACATAATATTAACAATATATTAACATCATAGTAACACCATAGTAACATAATATTAA
Organism: Brachymystax lenok tsinlingensis; assembly: GCA_030435695.1. Taxonomy (NCBI): domain Eukaryota; kingdom Metazoa; phylum Chordata; class Actinopteri; order Salmoniformes; family Salmonidae; genus Brachymystax; species Brachymystax lenok. The sequence continues at coordinate 3,896,000 of CM059795.1, read as the reverse complement.
CAATATATTAACATCATAGTAACACCATAGTAACATAATATTAACAATATATTAACATCATAGTAACACCATAGTAACATAATATTAACACCATATTAACACCATAGTAACACCTTAGTAATACCGTAGTAACACCATAGTAACATCCTAGTAATACCATAGTAACCACCATAGTAACATAATATTAACACCATATTAACATCATAGTAACACCTTAGTAATACCATAGTAACCACCATAGTAACATAATATTAACACCATATTAACATCATAGTAACACCTTAGTAATACCATAGTAACATCCTAGTAACATCATAATAACACAAGAATATTTACATCAATCAAATCAAATCAAATTATATTAGTCACATGCGACGAATACAGTGAAATGCTTACTGACGAGCCCCTAACCAACAACGCAGTTTAAAAAAATAAATACGGATAAGAATAAGAGATAAAAGTAACAAGTAATTAAAGAGCAGCAGTGAAATAACAATAGCGAGATTATATACAGGGGGGTTACCGATACAGAGTCAATGTGCAGGGGGAACCGGTTAGTCGAGGTAGTATGTACATATCAACATCATAGTAACACCATCGTACACTTTAACAAGGAACAAAGTGGTACAGAACTGGGGATTGTTGAAATGGGGACATTCCCCTGTGCTTTGATCACATTTCTACTGCACACTAAAGGCCGTAGCCTAGTTTCCAGTACGTTTACATGTTCTTGGAGGGGAGATGACTCTCGGGTGAGGGGTGATGTCTCATGTGAGACCGATTTTCCGAGTACTCAGATCATTACACACCAATTTCCAAACGCGTCACTTTTTTTTTTGCAATGAAACAATGGTGTTGCATTTCCAAACACGTCACCTTTAAGCAACGAAAACAATGGTAATCAACCAAGAGGTAAAAACGAATAAAAAGTTATGTTGGCTATTGGTTCTTGAAGGGTCCTAAATAAGAAATGAAAGTGTTTGAGTTGTCAGGTCATGTTTTTAAGAACAAGACAAAGCCTTCCGGCTCAACATACCTCCATCACAAGTTGGAATTAATTTAAAATCACCTTGAAACCTTTTAATGTGCTGAAAAGACAAAGTCACTGGCCTTACGCAATAACCAAAAACAGGCAAATACACAGAAACACCTTACGGCAATTTGCCCCCTGGCATTGCTCATCTCCAAATTTAAAACGCAGACAACTTACCAGTCCCCATTTACTGTGCATCGTAATTGTAGTATTTCAACATATAGGAATTGTGTGCTATGACTTTTCAATGAAAAACTTGCGTGGAGTATTTTCATATTGCATCATGTTAACCAAATCTGACATCAGAAAATGATTCAAGGGAACTGTTGTGTCACTCATCTCTGGAGAGAGGTTACACTCATAACAGGCAGACACACAGGGACAGTGTTAGTTAGTCTGAGTTGGAGTTCATTGAACGTTTATTTAACTAGGCAATATATATATATAAATATATACAAGACTTGGAAAAGTAGACAATAAAGAATAACAATCTTCTTTCCGTTAAATATCTACAGCTATTCAAATCACACAGTAATCAGGAATCATGCCTTTAGGTGATTTTTGTTAAGGGTTTCTCCATTGATTCATCAGTCTGTAAACAGGAATAAGATCATCAACTTGGAACTGTCTAGAATGTGTAGAGTAACCTTGGATCCTTGGAACTGTCTAGACTCTGTGTAGAGTGAGCTTGGATCCTTGGATCCTTGGAACTGTCTAGACTCTGTGTAGAGTAACCTAGTATCCTTGGAACTGTCTAGACTCTGTGTAGAGTGAGCTTGGATCCTTGTAACTGTCTAGACTCTGTGTAGAGTAACCTTGGATCCTTGTAACTGTCTAGACTCTGTGTAGAGTAAGCTTGGGTCCTTGGAACTGCTATGAGTAATGGTAGAAGAAGCTTTGTGTATCGCCATGTATAATCCTCAGAGCTCCTGGGCTGCATAATTAGTGGATAAAGGGAGTAGAGGAAGGAGAAAGATGAGGCTCTGGCTTAGGGTAGCAGTGGACTATATAGGGCAGGGTTAGGGTAGTAGTAGACTATATAGGGCAGGGTTAGGGTAGCAGTGGACTATACAGGGCAGGGTTAGGGTAGTAGTGGACTATACAGGGCAGGGTTAGGGTAGCAGTGGACTATATAGGGCAGGGTTAGGGTAGTAGTGGACTATATAGGGCAGTGTTAGGGTAGCAGTGGACTATACAGGGCAGGGTTAGGGTAGCAGTGGACTATATAGGGCAGGGTTAGGGTAGCAGTGGACTATACAGGGAAGGGTGAGGGTAGTAGTGGACTATATAGGGCAGGGTTAGGGTAGTAGTGGACTATACAGGGCAGGGTTAGGGTAGCAGTGGACTATATAGGGCAGGGTTAGGGTAGTAGTGGACTATACAGGGCAGGGTTAGGGTAGCAGTGGACTATACAGGGCAGGGTTAGGGTAGTAGTAGACTATATAGGGCAGGGTTAGGGTAGCAGTGGACTATACAGGGCAGGGTTAGGGTAGTAGTGGACTATACAGGGCAGGGTTAGGGTAGCAGTGGACTATATAGGGCAGGGTTAGGGTAGTAGTGGACTATATAGAGCAGTGTTAGGGTAGCAGTGGACTATATAGGGCAGGGTTAGGGTAGTAGTGGACTATACAGGGCAGGGTTAGGGTAGCAGTGGACTATATAGGGCAGGGTTAGGGTAGTAGTGGACTATACAGGGCAGGGTTAGGGTAGTAGTGGACTATACAGGGCAGGGTTAGGGTAGCAGTGGACTATATAGGGCAGGGTTAGGGTAGTAGTGGACTATACAGGGCAGGGTTAGGGTAGTAGTGGACTATACAGGGCAGGGTTAGGGTAGCAGTGGACTATATAGGCAGGGTTAGGGTAGCAGTGGACTATATAGGGCAGGGTTAGGGTAGTAGTGGACTATACAGGGCAGGGTTAGGGTAGTAGTGGACTATACAGGGCAGGGTTAGGGTAGCAGTGGACTATATAGGGCAGGGTTAGGGTAGTAGTGGACTATACAGGGCAGGGTTAGGGTAGTAGTGGACTATACAGGGCAGGGTTAGGGTAGCAGTGGACTATATAGGGCAGGGTTAGGGTAGCAGTGGACTATATAGGGCAGGGTTAGGGTAGTAGTGGACTATACAGGGCAGGGTTAGGGTAGTAGTGGACTATACAGGGCAGGGTTAGGGTAGTAGTGGACTATACAGGGCAGGGTTAGGGTAGTAGTGGACTATACAGGGCAGGTTTAGGTAGTAGTGGACTATATAGGGCAGGGTTAGGGTAGCAGTGGACTATATAGGGCAGGGTTAGGGTAGTAGTGGACTATATAGGGCAGGGTTAGGGTAGTAGTGGACTATACAGGGCAGGGTTAGGGTAGTAGTGGACTATATAGGGCAGGGTTAGGGTAGTAGTGGACTATATAGGGCAGGGTTAGGGTAGTAGTGGACTATATAGGGCAGGGTTAGGTAGTAGTGGACTATATAGGCAGGGTTAGGGTAGTAGTGGACTATATAGGGCAGGGTTAGGGTAGTAGTGTGACTATACAGGGCAGGGTTAGGGTAGTAGTGGACTATATAGGGCAGGGTTAGGGTAGTAGTGGACTATACAGGGCAGGGTTAGGGTAGTAGTGGACTATATAGGGCAGGGTTAGGGTAGTAGTGGACTATACAGGGCAGGGTTAGGGTAGTAGTGGACTATATAGGGCAGGGTTAGGTAGTAGTGGACTATATAGGGCAGGGTTAGGGTAGTAGTGGACTATACAGGGCAGGGTTAGGGTAGTAGTGGACTATATAGGGCAGGGTTAGGGTAGTAGTGGACTATATAGGGCAGGGTTAGGGTAGTAGTGGACTATTTAGGGCAGTTTTATTGTAGTAGTGGACTATATAGGGCAGGGTTAGGGTAGTAGTGGACTATACAGGGCATGGTTAGGGTAGTAGTGGACTATATAGGGCAGGGTTAGGGTAGCAGTGGACTATATAGGGCAGGTTTAGGGTGGTAGTGGACTATACAGGGCAGGGTTAGGGTAGTAGTGGACTATACAGGGCAGGGTTAGGGTAGAAGTGGACTATACAGGGCAGGGTTAGGGTGGAAGTGGACTATATAGGGCAGGGTTAGGGTAGTAGTGGACTATACAGGGCAGGGTTAGGGTGGAAGTGGACTATATAGGGCAGGGTTAGGGTGGAAGTGGACTATATAGGGCAGGGTTAGGGTGGAAGTGGACTATATAGGGCAGGGTTAGGGTAGCAGTGGACTATATAGGGCAGGGTTAGGGTAGCAGTGGACTATATAGGGCAGGGTTAGGGTGGAAGTGGACTATACAGGGCAGGGTTAGGGTAGAAGTGGACTATACAGGGCAGGGTTAGGGGAGCAGTGGACTATACAGGGCAGGGTTAGGGTAGTAGTGGACTATACAGGGCAGGGTTAGGGTAGTAGTGGACTATACAGGGCAGGGTTATGGTAGCAGTGTCACAAAGTCACAAAGTCACCATTATTAGTCAGTTGTACAACCGAATGCCTTCAACCGAAATGTGTCTTCCGCATTTAACCCAACCCCTCTGAATCAGAGAGGTGCGGGGGCTGCCTTTAATCGACATCCACGTCTTCGGGCGCCCGGGAACAGTGGGTTAACTGCCTTGTTCAGGGCAGAACGACAGATTTTTACCTTGTCAGCTCGGGGATTTGAACTTGCAGCCCTCCGGTTACAAGTCCAACGCTCTAACCACTAGGCTACCTGCCGCCCCCTGTGGACTATATAGGGCAGGGTTAGGACTATATAGGGCAGGGTTAGGGTAGTAGTGGACTATCCAGGGCAGGGTTAGGGTAGCAGTGGACTATACAGGACAGGGTTAGGTTAGTATTGGACTATACAGGGCAGGGTTAGGGTAGTAGTGGACTATACAGGGCAGGGTTAGGGTAGTAGTGGACTATACAGGGCAGGGTTAGGGTAGTAGTGGACTATACAGGGCAGGGTTAGGGTAGTAGTGGACTATATTTACGTTATAATGCCAGAGAATCCCGTGTTTGGAGCATATATTGGCAGAGGTGTTGTAATATCTGTTATTCTGAACAGGCTTCTTTATTTTCACTCTGTCATTTAGTTAAAAACTGTAATATCTTTTGTTTCACCAAGCCGTGGCTAAACGACGACACAGATAATATAGAGCTGGCTGGCTTCTCCGTGCATTGCCAGGACAGAGCAGCTGGCGTGAGTGTCTATTTGTCAATAACTGCTGTTGTGCAATGTCTAATATGAAGTAGAGTACCTCATGATAAGCTGTAGACCACACTATCTACCAAGAGAGTTCTCATCTATATTATTGGTAGCCCTCTATTTACCACCACAAACCGATGCTGGCACTAAGACTGCTCATCCAAAAGCAGCGCTCCTAGTGGCCGGGGACTTTAATGCAGGCAAACTTAAATTGGTTTTACCTCATTTCTAGTCAAAGTCACCATTATTAGTCAGTTGTACAACGAATGCCTTCAACTGAAGTGTGTCTTCCACATTTAACCCAACCCCTCTGAATCAGAGAGGTGTCGGGGGGCTGCCTTAATCGACATCCACGTCTTCGGCGCCTGGGGAACAGTGGGTTAACTGCCTTGTTCAGGGGCAGAACTACAGATTTGTCAGCTCGGGGATTCAAACTTGCAATCCTTCAGTTACAAGTCCAACACTCTAACCACTAGGCTACCTGCCGCCCCAGCATGTCACATGTGCAACCAGAGGGGAATAAACTCTAGACCACCTTGACTCCACACACAGAGACGCGTAGAAGGTTTTCTCTCACCCTCCATAATTCTGTCCTCCTGATTCCTGCGTACAAGTAAAAACTAAAGCAGGAAGTACCAGTGAATCGCTCAATACGGAAGTGGTCAGATAACGCGGATGCTACGCTACAGGAAAGATTTGCTAGCACAGTCTGGAATATGTTCCGTGATTCATCCAATAGCATTGAGGAGTATACCACCTCAGTCACAAGGCTTCATCAATAAGTGCATTGACGACGTCGTCCCAACATTGACCGTACGTACATATCCCCTTTCTCTCAATGTGAGGAAGACAAAGGAGCTTATCATGGACTATAGGAAAAGGAGGGCCGTACAGGCCCCCATTAACATCGACAGGACTGAAGTGGACGGGTCGAGAGTTTCAAGTTCCTTGGTGCCCACACCACCAACAAACTATCATGGTCCAAACACACCAAGACAGTCGTGAAGAGGGCACAGCATCACTTCTTCCTCCCCAGGAAACTGAAAAGATTTGGCATGGGTCCCCGGATTCTCAAAAAATTCTACAGCTGCACCATCGAGAGCATCCTGACCGGTTGCATCACCACCTGGTATGGCAACTGCTCGGCCTCTGACCGTAAGGTGCTACAGAGGGTAGTGCATACGGCCCAGTATAACGCTGGGGCCAAGCTTCCTGACATCCAGGACCTATATACTAGGCGCTGTCAGAGGCCCAAAATGTTTCAAAGACTCCAGTCACCCAAATCATAGGCTGTTCTTTCTGCTACCGCACGGCAAGCGGTACCGGAGCGCCAAGTCTAGGACCAAAAGGCTCCTTAACAGCTTCTACCCCCCAAGCCATAAGACTGAACAATTAATAAAATGGCCACCAGGACTATTTACATTGACACCCCCCCTTTGTTTTTACACTGCTGCTACTCGCTGTTCATTATCTATGCATAGTCACTTTACAAAATTACCTTGACTAACCTGTACCCCCCACACATTGACTCGGTACCGGTAGCCCCTATATATAGTATCGTTATTGTTATGTAATGTTCATGTGTTACTTTTTTTCCTTTTTTTTTTACTTTAGTTTATTCAGTAAATATTTTCTTAATTCTATTTCCTGAATTGCATTGTTGGTTAAGGGGCTTGTAAAATAAGCATTTCACGGTAAGGTCTACATCTGTTGTATTCGGCGCATGTGACAAATACAATTTCATTTGATTTGAGAACATTAGTCATGTTGCCGCACCAGCACTACCAGCTTTAATCAACCCAGGCCTCATTCCCACACACAGCCCCACCCTGCCTTCACCCAGTTGGCCACTGGCCTGAGCTCAGGCTCTCTTCAAAGACCTACGCAAATACATGTTTATTCTACGTTCTCAGACACTACCTCATGTCATGAGCTGTTAGTTCAAACCTCTCTAATTTATTCCACTAATATCTCTGTAGCTCTGTTGCTACCCAACAGCTGGTAAATAAACACAAACTGTCTTTTTTTTCATTACATTATTTATCTTTTTTTTTTTGTAACACAGTGTTTAGAAGATTGAGTGATAACTTTTCTTCTGTTAATATAGTTCAGGTTCATCAGCCCTCTAGGTAACACTTTACAATAAAAGGTTCCATTTGTAAGGTTCCATTTGTAAGGTTCCATTTGTAAGGTTCCATTTGTAAGGTTTCATTTGTAAGGTTCCATTTGTAAATTTCCATTTGTAAGGTTCCATTTGTAAGGTTCCATTTGTAAAGGGTTTATAAAGGTTTTGTAATTACACTATTAATGGTTATATAATCATTTGTCAATGCATTATAAACCATTGATACACGGGTTATAACAAATTGGTCAAAATAGCTGCGATAGCCAGTCAGTGCATGCCAAATAGTGAGTTTCTATTTAACTCATTTAACCATGAAGAGTTAAACAATAGCTATTTTATCACATTTGGGTATGATGCAATGTTTCTCTTTAGCCAAAACCTCATCAGCAGCTAACTATGAGAAGCTAACTAGCTAATTAGCTATTAGCTATTTAGTTATTGTCAGCCACTGCTAGCGGCCTTCACCTTCTGCACAGATATCAGGCGTTTTTTAGCCTGGATAATACTTGCCAGCCTGCCAGTATCAAACTGTTTTCTCCAAAACATGCCGGATTCCTGCCGTAAGCCCTGGACCTTTACTCCTGATCATCACAGCTAGCTAGCTGCCACCGAGTGGCCCAGCCCCGAAGCTAGCTTTGAGCCAGGCCCACCTCCCGGCCTGCTCAGTGATCACTCGGCTACACAGCTGATGGCTCCCGGACTGTACCCCAACACGGCTAGAACCCACTACTCCGCCGCATCCTTGTCGTAAGCTCTGGTCCTTTGCATCGGATTATCGCTGCTAGCTAGCTGCTCCCGAGTGGCTATAGTGGCTAACGCCCCCGCCCCGAAGCTAGCACCAGTTAGCCGCGAGCCAGGCGCATCTCCCGGTTAGGAAACGGTTAGGAAACGATCCGGGCCATCTGGCCCGGATCCTTTGTCGACACGGCGCCCCGCCGTACCACCACGACTGGTCAGCCAACGTAACTCCATCCGCTGCGCCCTCAACCGGCCTTTGCCGGACGTCGGAGCAGGCGCTTCTACAAACCCCGGCCTGCTAACTTTAAACGCTGCGTCTCCCGCGTGCTAGTGTAGTAACTACTACCCCACGGCTTCCCTGCTCCATCTATTGCTGTTCACTGGACCCTATGATCACTTGGCTACATAGCTGATGCCTGCTGGACTGTTCATTCATCACGGTACTTGTATATATTTTTTGTTTATCTGTCGGCCCTCGCCCCCGAACTCAGGCCCTGTGTGTAGTTAACCGACCCTCTCTGCCCATTCATCGCCACTTTACCACTTGTTGTCGTCTTAGCTGATTAGCTGTTGTTGTCTTACCCGTTGTTGTCCTAGCTAGCTCTCCCAATCAACACCTGTGATTGCTTTATACCTCGCTTTATGTCTCTCTCAAATGTCAATATGCCCTGTTTACTGTTGTTTAGGATAGTTATCATTGTGTTAGTTTACTGCGGAGCCACCCACTCAACATGCTTCAGATACCTCCTTTGTCCCACACATGCGGTGACCTCACCCAGTATAACCAGCGCATCCAGAGATGCAACCTCTCTTATCATCACTCAGAGCCTGGGCTTACCTCCACTGTACCCGCCCCCCTACCATACCCATGTCTGCACTTCATGCCCTGAATCTATTCCCCCACGCTCAGAAATGTGCTCCTTTTATTCTCTGTCCCCTACGCACTAGACGGCCAGTTTTGATAGCCTTTAGCCGTACCCTCATCCTACTCCTCCTCTGTTCCTCGGGTGACGTGGAGGTTAACCCAGGCCCTGCGTGTCCCCAGGCACTCTCATTTGTTGACTTATGTAACCGAAAAAGGCTTGGTTTCATGCATGTTAACATCAGAAGCCTCCTCCCTAAGTTTGTTTTACTCACTGCTTTAGCACACTCTGCCAACCCTGATGTCCTTGCTGTGTCTGAATCCTGGCTTAAGAAGGCCACCAAAAATTCTGAGATTTCCATACCCAACTACAACATTTTCCGTGAAGATAGAACTGCCAAAAAGGGAGGAGTTGCAATCTACTGCAATCTACTTTCCAGGTCTGTGCCCAAACAGTTTGAGCTTCTAATTTTAAAAATTAATCTCTCCAGAAATAAGTCTCTCACTGTTGCCGCCTGTTATAGACCCCCCTCAGCTCCCAGCTGTGCCCTGGACACCATATGTGAATTGATTGCCCCTTATCTATCTTCAGAGTTCGTTATGTTAGGTGACCTAAACTGGGACATGCTTAACACCCCAGCAGTCCTACAATCTAAACTAGATGCCCTCAATCTCACACAAATTATCAAGGAACCCACCAGGTACAACCTAAAATCTGTAAACATGGGCACCGTCATAGATATTATCCTGACCAACTTACCCTCCAGATATTGACCTCATCCCGTCAGTCGAGGATGCATGGTCATTCTTTAAAAGTAATTTCCTCACCATCTTAAACAAGCATACCCCTTTAAAAAAAATGTAGAAGTAAGAACAGATACAGCCCTTGGTTCACTCCAGACCTGACGGCCCTTGACCAGCACAAAGAACATCCTGTGGCGGACTGCAATAGCATTGAATAGTCCCCACGATATGCAACTTTTCAGGGAAGTCAGGAACCAATACACGCAGTCAGTCAGAAAAGCAAAGGCTAGCTTTTTCAAACAGAAGTTTGCATCCTGTAGCTTTAACTCCAAAACGTTTTGGGACACTGTAAAGTCCTTGGAGAACAAGAGCACCTCCTCCCAGCTGCCCACTGCACTGAGGCTAGGTAACATGGTCACCACCGATAAATCCATGATAATCGAGAATTTCAATAAGCATTTCTCTACGGTTGGCAATGCTTTCCTCCTGGCTACCCCAACCCCGGCCAACAGCTCCACACCCCCAGCAGCTACTTGCCCAAGCCTCCCCAGCTTCTCATTCACCCAAATCCAGATAGCAGATGTTCAGAAAGAGCTGCAAAACCTGGACCCGTACAAATCAGCTGGGCTAGACAATTTGGACCCTCTCTTTCTGAAATTATTCGCAGCAATTGTTGCTGTCTGTTCAACCTCTATTTCGTATCGTCCGAGATCCCCAAAGATTGGAAAGCTGCTGCGGTCATCCCCCTCTTCAAAGGGGGTGACACTCTAGACCCAAACTGTTATAGACCTATATCCATCCTGCCCTGCCTTTCTAAAGTCTTCGAAAGCCAAGTTAATAAACAGATCACTGACCATTTCGAAACCCACCGTACCTTCTCCGCTGTGCAATCCGGTTTCCGAGCTGGTCACGGGTGCACCTCAGCCACGCTCTAGGTACTAAACGATATCATAACCGCCATCGATAAAAGACAGTACTGTGCAGCCGTCTTCATCGACCTGGCCAGGGCTTTCGACTCGTCAATCACCGTATTCTTATCGGCAGACTCAAGAGCCTTGGTTTCTCAAATGACTGCCTCGCTTGGTTTACCAAGCGTCCGTTTTGTCACCAAAGCCCTATATACTACCCACCACTGCGACCTGTACGCTCTCGTTGGCTGGCCTCGCTACATATTCGTCGCCAGACCCACTGGCTATAAGTCCATGCTAGGTAAAGCTCCGCCTTATCTCAGCTCACTGATCACGATAACAACACCCACCCGTAGCACGCGCTCCAGCAGGTATTTCTCACTGGTCATCCCCAAAGCCAACACCTCATTTGGCTGCCTTTCCTTCCAGTTCTCTGCTGCCAGTGACTGGAACGAATTGCAAAAATCGCTGAAGCTGGAGACTTATATCTCCCTCACTAACTTTAAACATCAGCTATCTGAGCAGCTAACCAATCGCTGCAGCTGTGCATAGCCCATCAGTAAATAACCCACCCAATCTACCTACCTCATCCCCATACTGTTTTTATTTACTTTTCTGCTCTTTTGCACACCAGTATCTCTACTTGCACATCATCATCTGCTCATCTATCACTCCAGTGTTAATCTGCTAAATTGTAATTACTTTGCTACTATGGCCTATTTATTGCCTTACCTCCTCACGCCATTAGCACACACTGCATATAGACTTTCTTTTTTTTTTTCTCTCTCTCTATTGTGTTATTGACTGTACGCTTGTTTATTTCATGTGTAACTCTGTGTTGTTGTATGTGTTGAACTGCTTTGCTTTATCTTGGCCAGGTCGCAGTTGTAAATGAGAACTTGTTCTCAACTAGCTTACCTGGTTAAATAAAGGTGAATTAAAAAATAAATAAAAAAAGATAGCCAGCTATGGGTAACTGTAGTTAGCTAACTACCTGACATGAGTGCTAGCTAGCTACGTTAGCTTGCTAGGTACAGTCATAGCTTTAGGTTGGTTGTTTTTTAAGCTCAATTTCAAGATTTCCACCAAGGATGTTGTCTCTTCGATCATCACTCTACCTCGCTTGGGCAAGGGACATTCAAGGTACACTCGGATGTGACGATGTAAAACATCATTCAAGGGATGAGGGTTTAGGGCCGAGGGCTGTCTACTTTGAGTTTGGACTGCAACCACTGACATCATGTGACAGTTCATCGTGAAGAATCAGTATGGACGTATGGATATTATTTATATAAAAATTCTGCTAGCCGATTTAACACATGATAATATTTTGCATGATATAGTTAGCTAGCTAGCTAGCAAAATGTAGCTGCCAGCTAGCTAGCTAGCAAAATGTAGCTGCCAGCTAGCTAGCTAGCAAAATGTAGCTGCCAGCTAGCTATCTAACATCGAACATGCCAGAATTTCCATGCAATTTGTTTAGCTAGCTTTTTTGGATTAGCACGTTAGCTAGCGTGTTATCTAACATTTGAACCCTTTGTCAGCACACTGGTGGTTTCTATTTTAAAACGAACTTACTAGCTAGCTAGCCAGAAATGTTGATAACTAGCCAGCTAACACATTTAATCTGTGGTAAATAGCTACTAGTGTTAATAAGTAATGTAAAACACTAGCTATTGTTATTATTATTATTATTATTAGCTAGCAGTGGATAAGCCTAAATTATGATAACGATGATGATAGTTGATTTATGTGTAACTAGAGTGTCTATGCTCAACTGTCATAAATTCATCTTCTCTCCCTCGGATTCCGATACGGTCTTAGACTCCACGTATGTAAAATGCTTAACAAGAAAGAAACAGATGAAGACACAGAAAGGGACTATGTTGTACTTTAAATATACTGAAGTAAAATATAAACACAACATGTAAAGTGTTGGTCCCATATTTCATGACCTAAAATAAAAGATCACAGAAATTTTACATACACACATAAAGGTTATTTCTCTAGAATGATGTGAACAAATTTGTTTACATCCCTGTTAGTGAGCATTTCTCCTTTGCCGAGATAATCCATCCACCTGACAGGTGTGGCATCTCAAGAAGCTGATTAAACAGCATGATCATTACACAGGTGCACCTTGTGCTGGTGACAATAAAAGGCCACTCTAAAATGTGCATTTTTGTCACATAACAATACCACATGTCTCAAGTTTTGAGGGAGCGTGCAACTGGCATGCTGACTGCAGGAAAGTCCACCAGAGCTTTTGCCAGAGAATTGAATGTTAATTTCCCTACCATAAGCCGCCTCCAACATCATTTTAGAGAATTTGGCAGTACGTCCAACCGGCCTCACAACATCAGACCAGGTGTAACCACACCAGCCCAGGGACTCCACATTCCGTCTTCTTCACCTGTGGGATCATCTGATACCAGACATCCAGGCAGCTGATGAAACTTTCTGCACAAACTGTCAGGAACCATCTCAGGGAAGCTCATCTGTGTGCTGGTCGTCCTCACCAGGGTCTTGACCTGACTGCAGTTCGGCGTCGTAACCGACTTCAGTGGGCAAATGCTCACCTTTGATGGCCACTGGCACACTGGAGAAGTGTGCGCTTCACGGATGAATCCCAAGTTTCAACTATAGCGGGCAGATGGCAGACAGCGTGTACTGTATGGCGTCGTGTGGGTGAGCGGTTTGCTGATGTCAATGTTGGGAACAGAGTGCCCCATGGTGGCGATGCTAATAGATCTCTCACTTTAAAGTAAGGTATACCTTTAGCAGTGATGCATGTGGGTAAATCAATAGATGATTTGAGAGTTCACTCAGATCTTAGAGATACTTAGTATTGAGTACTCATCACTACATACACGAGAGAAAATTTGTTTAATATGTTCAGTCAATGAATGGTGGGAAATGAAAACCAAAACATTCAGCATTGTAAGAGGATAACTCCTTCACTGTTTCACCAACCAAAGATATTACGGTTACCATTTCACACCAGAGCGTTCACCATACTTGGACTATAACGGATATTTCCGGAATCCCTTTATAACCCTATATTGTAACGTGATACCCAATAGGTATTTTCCTTTTCGTATGATGAACTTGAATAAATTCTAACATTCAATAGGCCTACATTTACCTAATAAATGTTCTGGCCTAACATATGCAAATGAGTGCCTGATATATACCCCCCTAAATTAAGGATTCATTAAGCCTATAGTTAATAGGCAACATATTCAGCCAAAACATCCAGGAACTCAGTATATATACACTCGGAAACCATTCAGACCCCTTGACTTTTTCCACATTTTATTATTCTAAAATGGAATAAAAAAGGTTTTTTTAAATCCTCATAAATCTACACACAATACTCCATAATGAGAAAGCAAAAAAACTTTTTATTTTTTATTTTTGCAAATGTATAATAATAATAATACATTTACATAAGTATTCAGACCCCTCAGCACCTTTGGTAACGATTACAGCCTCGAGTCTTCTTGGGTACAAGGCACACCTGTATTTGGGGAGTTTCTCCCGTTCCTCTCTGCAGATCCTCTCAAGCTCTGTCAGGTTGGATGTGGAGCGTTGCTGCACAGCTATTTTCATGTCTCTTCAGAGATGTTTGATCAGGTTCAAGTCCGGGCTCTGGCTGGACCACTCAAGGACATTCAGAGACTTGTACTGAAGCTACTCCTGCGTTGTCTTGGCTGTGTGCTTATGGTCGTTGTCCTGTTGGAAGGTGAACCTTCGCCCCAGTCCGAGATCCTGAGCGCTCTGGAGCAGGTTTTAATCAGGGATGTCTCTGTACTTTGCTCCGTTCATCTTTCCCTCGATCCTGACTAGTCTCCCAGTCCCTGCGCTGAAAAACGTCCCAATAACATGATGCTGCCACCACCATGCTTCACCGTAGGGATTGTGCCAGGTTTCCTTCAGACGTGATGCTTGGCATTTAGGCCAAAGAGTTCAATCTTGGTTTCATCAGACCAGAGAATCTTGTTTCTCATGGTCTGAGAGTCTTTGGGTGCCTTTGGTCAAACTGCAGAGATGGTTGTACTTCTAGATGGTTATCCAATCTCCACACAGGAACTCTATAGAGTTTTGTCAGAGTGACCATCGGGTTCTTGGTGGTCTAGTTTTGGTGGTTCCAAACGTCTTCCATTTAAGAATGAGCTCTACGGGCAATTCCTTCTACCACATGGCTTGGTTTGTGCTCTAACATGCATTGTCAACTGTGGGACCGTATATAGACAGGTGTGTGCCTTTCCAAATCATGTCCAATCAATTGAATTTACCACAGGTGGACTCCAATCAAGTTGTAGAAACATCTCAAGGATGATCAAAGGAAACAGGATGCACCTGAGCTCAATTTCGAGTCTCATAGAAAAGGGTCTGAATACCTACATAAAAAATATATTTATATTAATTGGCAACAAATTCAAAAAAATCAGTTGTCATTATAAGGTATTTGGGGTAGAGTGCTGAGATTCTTTTATGTATTTTATCTATTTTAGAATAAGGCTGTAACGTAACAAAATGTTGAAGAAGTTAAGGGGTCTGAATACTTTCCGAATGCACCAAGCTTTTTTGTTTATCTCCGCACCCACTTTACATTTTCTACCGGTTATTTCGGCAACCTCAGTAGAAAAGATCCCTGTGAGGCTCAGTTGGTAGAGCGTTGTGGTATGACGTTTGCAATGCCAGGGTTGTGGGTTCAATTCCCACAGCGGACCATTATGGGGGGGGGGAAGGTATGAAAATGCATGCACTCACTACTGTAAGCCGCTCTGGATAAGATCGTCTGCTAAATGACTAAAATATAAAAGGGCTGGCTAACTCTTCTGCTTGTTTGACTTCAAACCAGACCATCTAGGGTCTGTTCCCCACTGCAATGGCCCAATAAAGAAAGCTGTTAGATGATATGAACAGAGAAAGGTAAAGCCATTGGCTAGAATAAAAAAACATATGAACAGGCCCATGAGCCGTCGGTTGCATTGTTCTCTTTTTCCCCCAAATAAAATATCTACATTTTATTTTCAATTTCTACCAGTCCACCCTCCTACAAAATGGTCCAGCACATCTGGCATCTTCCAGATTTGCCAGAGAGCCAATCAGCCCCTGTGTGTGTGTCTGTGTCTGTGTGCGTGTGTGTGTGCTTGTGTGAGTGTGTGTGCTTGTGTGTAAGGGTTGGATGTTTAGAGAGTGAGTGTAAATAGTCTCTACCTGTTCTGTATGACTGAAACAATAGTCTATCTGTTCTGTCTGACTGAAACAATAGTCTCTACCTGTTCTGTCTGACTGAAACAATAGTCTCTACCTGTTCTGTCTGACTGAAACAATAGTCTCTACCTGTTCTGTCTGACTGAAACAATAGTCTCTACCTGTTCTGTCTGACTGAAACAATAGTCTCTACCTGTTCTTTCTGACTGAAACAATAGTCTCTACCTGTTCTGTCTGACTGAAACAATAGTCTCTACCTGTTCTTTCTGACTGAAACAATAGTCTCTACCTGTTCTGTCTGACTGAAACAATAGTCTCTACCTGTTCTGTCTGACTGAAACAATAGTCTCTACCTGTTCTTTCTGACTGAAACAATAGTCTCTCCCTGTTCTCTGAATGAAACAATAGTCTTTACCCGTTCTGTCTGAATGAAACAATAGTCTATCTGTTCTGTCTGAATGAAACAATAGTCTTTACCTGTTCTGGGCGGCAGGTAGCCTAGTGGTTAGAGTGGTTAGAGTGTTGGACTTGTAACCGGAGGGTTGCAAGTATGAATCCCCAAGCTGACAAGGTACAAATCTGTTGTTCTGCCCCTGAACAAGGCAGTTAACCCACTGTTCCCTGGGCGCCGAAGACGTAGATGTCGATTAAGGCAGCCCCCTGCACCTCTCTGATTCAGAGGGGTTGGGTTAAATGCGGAAGACACATTTCAGTTGAAGGCATTCGGTTGTACAACTGACTAATAATGGTGACTTTGTCTGAATGAAACAAAAGTCTCTACCTGTTCTGACTGAATGTATCACATCCAACATGACTATTTATTATTTCTATCATCTTCAGTCATTTTCTGAAGCAGGAAACACCTTCTTTCATCTTGACTGACCTTGCATTCCAAAGGGCACCCTATTCCATTTATAGTGCACTACTTTTGGTCTAAAGTAGTACACTATGTAGGGAATAGGGTTCCATAGGGCTCTGGTCTAAAGTAGTGCACTATATCGGGAATAGTGGTCCACGGGGCTCTGGTCTAAAGTAGTGCACTATATAAGGAATCGGGTGCAATTTGGGATGCACACATAATGGTCATTATAAATGCAGTCCAGTCCTGCCAGGTATTCAACTTCACCAAAGGTTAAATAACATCCTAGAGCAGTTCACCTTCAGATGGTCTAACTATACTAATGCAGTTGGACTGGACAACAACACAGCTTCTACAGCCAGCCAGGCAGCCAGGCACGACTCCCCCTGGCCCCATCTGCAGTGTGGTGCTGGGGTAGAGTAGAGGAGTAGAGGGCATCTGTGGGTTCGTCCCAAATTGCACCTTATTCCCTACATGGTGCACTTGTTTTATCCAGGGTCCTATAAGTAGTGTACTATAAAGAGGAAAAGGGTGCCATATGGGACGCAATCTGTGTTGTTGCCGATGGCATTGACACTGTCCTCAACCCTCACTGTGTGTAATAGAACCTGCTTTTCTCTGCTGCCTGGTGAAAAAAACCTTAAGAGATCCAGACGGGTGAGTCCAGAGAGTCCAACAAAGTAGGCCTATAGTGTAGGCCTTACCTCTCTCCCTCACAGTCGCCGTGTGGCGCTTTTCCACTGCAGGGCAGTGCCAATGCGGTGAATATCACGGTTCCTATTTAATTTCCCTTTGTCCATGGTCCACTTGATTCCTGAAAACAAGCGGGATTTTCAGCCTCGTTTGATATCCGGTACTGACATCCAATCAAGTAGGCCTGGTGGGAGGGGTAACAAATGGCCGAGTCAATGATTGGTCTCACGCAATGTCACAGGTGTTGTGTATGTTGTTAATACTCATGTACGAAGTCACTGGCCCCCATTTTGATAAGAGAAGGTCAATCTGACTACGACTGGTAGAGCTACACTAACAAATAACTCTAGAGCTATGCTATTTATAATGGAAGCAGCAAATTGGTCAATTGGATATTTCCAAGGTCTTTTGAGCATCCAGGCAGACTCCAGCATCCAGAGGCAACTGGGATCTTCCACCAGGAAGGTCAAAATGTTTCCAAAAAACATTGGATATGTAACCCGAGAGGAATCCATCGGTCAGTAAAACAAGAAACTCAAACAAGAATATAAAAAAGATAAAAGACCACAACAACAAAAGTGGATCAGACAGAGATATTCATCACAGTAATACATTGTTTTTAGCGAAATTACTATTTAGCTAGCTACCAATGTCTTCAATGTAGCTAGCTGTAAAGTGTGAGCACTGCACGAGACGTGAACCAGGGTCCATAACTTGTCGTGTAAACATCCATGGAAGGCCAACGCTGTGGACTTCAGCTAACGTCAAACATGTAGATGAGTATCCGACTTTACAATATACAAACATACTTGTACTTTTCAGAGGACATTCCTGAACCTATGGACTCAGAGGAAGCTGCCTGCTTGAATAGTGAAGCCACAACCTCAAAGCCTGGTTTTAGAGCATTTCGTATTGTTCTGTCTATAAAAGACACTCCATTTAGTATGATATGTTATGTTTCGTCTCGTATGTATTCATTTGCGGCTGTCCATCTTCCATTTCATATAATATGTTCCGAATTGCAATTTGTATTATGTGTTCCGAACGTGCTAAATGTACAATAGCTTACGTATTTGCAAAACATATGATATCTTACGAATTCTAGCTAGGGGGCTAGGTGGCTAATGTTAGCTAGGCTAAGGGTTAGGGTTAAGGTTAGGAGTTAGATTAAGGTTAGGGGAAGGGTTAGCTAACATGCTAAGTAGTTAGAAAGTAGCTAAAAAGTAGTAAGTAGTTGAAAAGTTTCTAATTACCTAAAATGCTAAAGTTGTCCGTAATGAGATTTGAACTCGCAACCTTTGGATTCCTAAACGTAGCCTTATACGCTAAGCCACCAAACTTTTGATTTCTTGCTTTGCGTAACCATGTCTTATGTAACGATACCAAAACCGTAACATAACATACTCATTTTGAGTGTCCCAGCCTGCAAAGCTTTGCACCCCCAGGCGCCAAGGGTCCATTCTTGGTTGGTAAACAGTTAAATGTAAATTGATTGTTAAGTTCACTTGTTTAGCCCTAATCACACAGTTTAGCTGTCGTCAACATGGATGGGCATTCTCACCCACAGAGGGCTTTTGTCATGGCAGGGTTATTGTTCCTAAACATTACGTGGATCTAGGAATTCATACCCACAGAGGGCTTTTGTCATGGCAGGGTTATTGTTCCTAAACATTACGTGGATCTAGGAATTCATACCCACAGAGGGCTTTTGTCATGGCAGGGTTATTGTTCCTAAACATTACGTGGATCTAGGAATTCATACCCACAGAGGGCTTTTGTCATGGCAGGGTTATTGTTCCTAAACATTACGTGGATCTAGGAATTCATACCCACAGAGGGCTTTTGTCATGGCAGGGTTATTGTTCCTAAACATTACGTGGATCTAGGAATTCATACCCACAGAGGGCTTTTGTCATGGCAGGGTTATTGTTCCTAAACATTACGTGGATCTAGGAATTCATACCCACAGAGGGCTTTTGTCATGGCAGGGTTATTGTTCCTAAACATTACGTGGATCTAGGAATTCATACCCACAGAGGGCTTTTGTCATGGCAGGGTTATTGTTCCTAAACATTACGTGGATCTAGGAATTCATACCCACAGAGGGCTTTTGTCATGGCAGGGTTATTGTTCCTAAACATTACGTGGATCTAGGAATTCATACCCACAGAGGGCTTTTGTCATGGCAGGGTTATTGTTCCTAAACATTACGTGGATCTAGGAATTCATACCCACAGAGGGCTTTTGTCATGGCAGGGTTATTGTTCCTAAACATTACGTGGATCTAGGAATTCATACCCACAGAGGGCTTTTGTCATGGCAGGGTTATTGTTCCTAAACATTACGTGGATCTAGGAATTCATACCCACAGAGGGCTTTTGTCATGGCAGGGTTATTGTTCCTAAACATTACGTGGATCTAGGAATTCATACCCACAGAGGGCTTTTGTCATGGCAGGGTTATTGTTCCTAAACATTACGTGGATCTAGGAATTCATACCCACAGAGGGCTTTTGTCATGGCAGGGTTATTGTTCCTAAACATTACGTGGATCTAGGAATTCATACCCACAGAGGGCTTTTGTCATGGCAGGGTTATTGTTCCTAAACATTACGTGGATCTAGGAATTCATACCCACAGAGGGCTTTTGTCATGGCAGGGTTATTGTTCCTAAACATTACGTGGATCTAGGAATTCATACCCACAGAGGGCTTTTGTCATGGCAGGGTTATTGTTCCTAAACATTACGTGGATCTAGGAATTCATACCCACAGAGGGCTTTTGTCATGGCAGGGTTATTGTTCCTAAACATTACGTGGATCTAGGAATTCATACCCACAGAGGGCTTTTGTCATGGCAGGGTTATTGTTCCTAAACATTACGTGGATCTAGGAATTCATACCCACAGAGGGCTTTTGTCATGGCAGGGTTATTGTTCCTAAACATTACGTGGATCTAGGAATTCATACCCACAGAGGGCTTTTGTCATGGCAGGGTTATTGTTCCTAAACATTACGTGGATCTAGGAATTCATACCCACAGAGGGCTTTTGTCATGGCAGGGTTATTGTTCCTAAACATTACGTGGATCTAGGAATTCATACCCACAGAGGGCTTTTGTCATGGCAGGGTTATTGTTCCTAAACATTACGTGGATCTAGGAATTCATACCCACAGAGGGCTTTTGTCATGGCAGGGTTATTGTTCCTAAACATTACGTGGATCTAGGAATTCATACCCACAGAGGGCTTTTGTCATGGCAGGGTTATTGTTCCTAAACATTACGTGGATCTAGGAATTCATACCCACAGAGGGCTTTTGTCATGGCAGGGTTATTGTTCCTAAACATTACGTGGATCTAGGAATTCATACCCACAGAGGGCTTTTGTCATGGCAGGGTTATTGTTCCTAAACATTACGTGGATCTAGGAATTCATACCCACAGAGGGCTTTTGTCATGGCAGGGTTATTGTTCCTAAACATTACGTGGATCTAGGAATTCATACCCACAGAGGGCTTTTGTCATGGCAGGGTTATTGTTCCTAAACATTACGTGGATCTAGGAATTCATACCCACAGAGGGCTTTTGTCATGGCAGGGTTATTGTTCCTAAACATTACGTGGATCTAGGAATTCATACCCACAGAGGGCTTTTGTCATGGCAGGGTTATTGTTCCTAAACATTACGTGGATCTAGGAATTCATACCCACAGAGGGCTTTTGTCATGGCAGGGTTATTGTTCCTAAACATTACGTGGATCTAGGAATTCATACCCACAGAGGGCTTTTGTCATGGCAGGGTTATTGTTCCTAAACATTACGTGGATCTAGGAATTCATACCCACAGAGGGCTTTTGTCATGGCAGGGTTATTGTTCCTAAACATTACGTGGATCTAGGAATTCATACCCACAGAGGGCTTTTGTCATGGCAGGGTTATTGTTCCTAAACATTACGTGGATCTAGGAATTCATACCCACAGAGGGCTTTTGTCATGGCAGGGTTATTGTTCCTAAACATTACGTGGATCTAGGAATTCATACCCACAGAGGGCTTTTGTCATGGCAGGGTTATTGTTCCTAAACATTACGTGGATCTAGGAATTCATACCCACAGAGGGCTTTTGTCATGGCAGGGTTATTGTTCCTAAACATTACGTGGATCTAGGAATTCATACCCACAGAGGGCTTTTGTCATGGCAGGGTTATTGTTCCTAAACATTACGTGGATCTAGGAATTCATACCCACAGAGGGCTTTTGTCATGGCAGGGTTATTGTTCCTAAACATTACGTGGATCTAGGAATTCATACCCACAGAGGGCTTTTGTCATGGCAGGGTTATTGTTCCTAAACATTACGTGGATCTAGGAATTCATACCCACAGAGGGCTTTTGTCATGGCAGGGTTATTGTTCCTAAACATTACGTGGATCTAGGAATTCATACCCACAGAGGGCTTTTGTCATGGCAGGGTTATTGTTCCTAAACATTACGTGGATCTAGGAATTCATACCCACAGAGGGCTTTTGTCATGGCAGGGTTATTGTTCCTAAACATTACGTGGATCTAGGAATTCATACCCACAGAGGGCTTTTGTCATGGCAGGGTTATTGTTCCTAAACATTACGTGGATCTAGGAATTCATACCCACAGAGGGCTTTTGTCATGGCAGGGTTATTGTTCCTAAACATTACGTGGATCTAGGAATTCATACCCACAGAGGGCTTTTGTCATGGCAGGGTTATTGTTCCTAAACATTACGTGGATCTAGGAATTCATACCCACAGAGGGCTTTTGTCATGGCAGGGTTATTGTTCCTAAACATTACGTGGATCTAGGAATTCATACCCACAGAGGGCTTTTGTCATGGCAGGGTTATTGTTCCTAAACATTACGTGGATCTAGGAATTCATACCCACAGAGGGCTTTTGTCATGGCAGGGTTATTGTTCCTAAACATTACGTGGATCTAGGAATTCATACCCACAGAGGGCTTTTGTCATGGCAGGGTTATTGTTCCTAAACATTACGTGGATCTAGGAATTCATACCCACAGAGGGCTTTTGTCATGGCAGGGTTATTGTTCCTAAACATTACGTGGATCTAGGAATTCATACCCACAGAGGGCTTTTGTCATGGCAGGGTTATTGTTCCTAAACATTACGTGGATCTAGGAATTCATACCCACAGAGGGCTTTTGTCATGGCAGGGTTATTGTTCCTAAACATTACGTGGATCTAGGAATTCATACCCACAGAGGGCTTTTGTCATGGCAGGGTTATTGTTCCTAAACATTACGTGGATCTAGGAATTCATACCCACAGAGGGCTTTTGTCATGGCAGGGTTATTGTTCCTAAACATTACGTGGATCTAGGAATTCATACCCACAGAGGGCTTTTGTCATGGCAGGGTTATTGTTCCTAAACATTACGTGGATCTAGGAATTCATACCCACAGAGGGCTTTTGTCATGGCAGGGTTATTGTTCCTAAACATTACGTGGATCTAGGAATTCATACCCACAGAGGGCTTTTGTCATGGCAGGGTTATTGTTCCTAAACATTACGTGGATCTAGGAATTCATACCCACAGAGGGCTTTTGTCATGGCAGGGTTATTGTTCCTAAACATTACGTGGATCTAGGAATTCATACCCACAGAGGGCTTTTGTCATGGCAGGGTTATTGTTCCTAAACATTACGTGGATCTAGGAATTCATACCCACAGAGGGCTTTTGTCATGGCAGGGTTATTGTTCCTAAACATTACGTGGATCTAGGAATTCATACCCACAGAGGGCTTTTGTCATGGCAGGGTTATTGTTCCTAAACATTACGTGGATCTAGGAATTCATACCCACAGAGGGCTTTTGTCATGGCAGGGTTATTGTTCCTAAACATTACGTGGATCTAGGAATTCATACCCACAGAGGGCTTTTGTCATGGCAGGGTTATTGTTCCTAAACATTACGTGGATCTAGGAATTCATACCCACAGAGGGCTTTTGTCATGGCAGGGTTATTGTTCCTAAACATTACGTGGATCTAGGAATTCATACCCACAGAGGGCTTTTGTCATGGCAGGGTTATTGTTCCTAAACATTACGTGGATCTAGGAATTCATACCCACAGAGGGCTTTTGTCATGGCAGGGTTATTGTTCCTAAACATTACGTGGATCTAGGAATTCATACCCACAGAGGGCTTTTGTCATGGCAGGGTTATTGTTCCTAAACATTACGTGGATCTAGGAATTCATACCCACAGAGGGCTTTTGTCATGGCAGGGTTATTGTTCCTAAACATTACGTGGATCTAGGAATTCATACCCACAGAGGGCTTTTGTCATGGCAGGGTTATTGTTCCTAAACATTACGTGGATCTAGGAATTCATACCCACAGAGGGCTTTTGTCATGGCAGGGTTATTGTTCCTAAACATTACGTGGATCTAGGAATTCATACCCACAGAGGGCTTTTGTCATGGCAGGGTTATTGTTCCTAAACATTACGTGGATCTAGGAATTCATACCCACAGAGGGCTTTTGTCATGGCAGGGTTATTGTTCCTAAACATTACGTGGATCTAGGAATTCATACCCACAGAGGGCTTTTTGTCATGGCAGGGTTATTGTTCCTAAACATTACGTGGATCTAGGAATTCATACCCACAGAGGGCTTTTGTCATGGCAGGGTTATTGTTCCTAAACATTACGTGGATCTAGGAATTCATACCCACAGAGGGCTTTTGTCATGGCAGGGTTATTGTTCCTAAACATTCACGTGGATCTAGGAATTCATACCCACAGAGGGCTTTTGTCATGGCAGGGTTATTGTTCCTAAACATTACGTGGATCTAGGAATTCATACCCACAGAGGGCTTTTGTCATGGCAGGGTTATTGTTCCTAAACATTACGTGGATCTAGGAATTCATACCCACAGAGGGCTTTTGTCATGGCAGGGTTATTGTTCCTAAACATTACGTGGATCTAGGAATTCATACCCACAGAGGGCTTTTGTCATGGCAGGGTTATTGTTCCTAAACATTACGTGGATCTAGGAATTCATACCCACAGAGGGCTTTTGTCATGGCAGGGTTATTGTTCCTAAACATTCACGTGGATCTAGGAATTCATACCCACAGAGGGCTTTTGTCATGGCAGGGTTATTGTTCCTAAACATTACGTGGATCTAGGAATTCATACCCACAGAGGGCTTTTGTCATGGCAGGGTTATTGTTCCTAAACATTACGTGGATCTAGGAATTCATACCCACAGAGGGCTTTTGTCATGGCAGGGTTATTGTTCCTAAACATTACGTGGATCTAGGAATTCATACCCACAGAGGGCTTTTGTCATGGCAGGGTTATTGTTCCTAAACATTACGTGGATCTAGGAATTCATACCCACAGAGGGCTTTTGTCATGGCAGGGTTATTGTTCCTAAACATTACGTGGATCTAGGAATTCATACCCACAGAGGGCTTTTGTCATGGCAGGGTTATTGTTCCTAAACATTACGTGGATCTAGGAATTCATATCCACAGAGGGCTTTTGTCATGGCAGGGTTATTGTTCCTAAACATTACGTGGATCTAGGAATTCATACCCACAGAGGGCTTTTGTCATGGCAGGGTTATTGTTCCTAAACATTACGTGGATCTAGGAATTCATACCCACAGAGGGCTTTTGTCATGGCAGGGTTATTGTTCTTAAACATTACGTGGATCTAGGAATTCATACCCACAGAGGGCTTTTGTCATGGCAGGGTTATTGTTCCTAAACATTACGTGGATCTAGGAATTCATACCCACAGAGGGCTTTTGTCATGGCAGGGTTATTGTTCCTAAACATTACGTGGATCTAGGAATTCATACCCACAGAGGGCTTTTGTCATGGCAGGGTTATTGTTCTTAAACATTACGTGGATCTAGGAATTCATACCCACAGAGGGCTTTTGTCATGGCAGGGTTATTGTTCCTAAACATTACGTGGATCTAGGAATTCATACCCACAGAGAGGCTTTTGTCATGGCAGGGTTATTGTTCTTAAACATTACGTGGATCTAGGAATTCATACCCACAGAGGGCTTTTGTCATGGCAGGGTTATTGTTCCTAAACATTACGTGGATCTAGGAATTCATACCCACAGAGGGCTTTTGTCATGGCAGGGTTATTGTTCCTAAACATTACGTGGATCTAGGAATTCATACCCACAGAGGGCTTTTGTCATGGCAGGGTTATTGTTCCTAAACATTACGTGGATCTAGGAATTCATACCCACAGAGAGGCTTTTGTCATGGCAGGGTTATTGTTCCTAAACATTACGTGGATCTAGGAATTCCCATACCCACAGAGGGCTTTTGTCATGGCAGGGTTATTGTTCCTAAACATTACGTGGATCTAGGAATTCATACCCACAGAGGGCTTTTGTCATGGCAGGGTTATTGTTCCTAAACATTACGTGGATCTAGGAATTCATACCCACAGAGGGCTTTTGTCATGGCAGGGTTATTGTTCCTAAACATTACGTGGATCTAGGAATTCATACCCACAGAGGGCTTTGTCATGGCAGGGTTATTGTTCCTAAACATTACGTGGATCTAGGAATTCATATCCACAGAGGGCTTTTGTCATGGCAGGGTTATTGTTCCTAAACATTACGTGGATCTAGGAATTCATACCCACAGAGGGCTTTGTCATGGCAGGGTTATTGTTCCTAAACATTACGTGGATCTAGGAATTCATACCCACAGAGGGCTTTTGTCATGGCAGGGTTATTGTTCCTAAACATTACGTGGATCTAGGAATTCATACCCACAGAGGGCTTTTGTCATGGCAGGGTTATTGTTCCTAAACATTACGTGGATCTAGGAATTCATACCCACAGAGGGCTTTTGTCATGGCAGGGTTATTGTTCCTAAACATTACGTGGATCTAGGAATTCATACCCACAGAGGGCTTTTGTCATGGCAGGGTTATTGTTCTTAAACATTACGTGGATCTAGGAATTCATACCCACAGAGGGCTTTTGTCATGGCAGGGTTATTGTTCCTAAACATTACGTGGATCTAGGAATTCATACCCACAGAGGGCTTTTGTCATGGCAGGGTTATTGTTCTTAAACATTACGTGGATCTAGGAATTCATACCCACAGAGGGCTTTTGTCATGGCAGGGTTATTGTTCCTAAACATTACGTGGATCTAGGAATTCATACCCACAGAGGGCTTTTGTCATGGCAGGGTTATTGTTCCTAAACATTACGTGGATCTAGGAATTCATACCCACAGAGGGCTTTTGTCATGGCAGGGTTATTGTTCCTAAACATTACGTGGATCTAGGAATTCATACCCACAGAGGGCTTTTGTCATGGCAGGGTTATTGTTCCTAAACATTACGTGGATCTAGGAATTCATATCCACAGAGGGCTTTTGTCATGGCAGGGTTATTGTTCCTAAACATTACGTGGATCTAGGAATTCATACCCACAGAGGGCTTTTGTCATGGCAGGGTTATTGTTCCTAAACATTACGTGGATCTAGGAATTCATACCCACAGAGGGCTTTTGTCATGGCAGGGTTATTGTTCCTAAACATTACGTGGATCTAGGAATTCATACCCACAGAGGGCTTTTGTCATGGCAGGGTTATTGTTCCTAAACATTACGTGGATCTAGGAATTCATACCCACAGAGGGCTTTTGTCATGGCAGGGTTATTGTTCCTAAACATTACGTGGATCTAGGAATTCATACCCACAGAGGGCTTTTGTCATGGCAGGGTTATTGTTCCTAAACATTACGTGGATCTAGGAATTCATACCCACAGAGGGCTTTTGTCATGGCAGGGTTATTGTTCCTAAACATTACGTGGATCTAGGAATTCACATAGAAAACCGTACCACATATTGAGACCCAAGACCTTTACTATCTGCATCTGGTTGGTAGATCTATCTGGTTGGTAGATCTATCTGGTTGGTAGATCTATCTACTCGGGCCCAAACTGGCCTTTTGCTGGATAAGATTTAATCAATTTGATGAGACAAAACACGGAGAACAAAACTGCACTCCCACTGGCTGCTCTCAGGTCTGATATGGAGTACCTTATCATTCCTGTACTGTAGATGTTATTACTTCTGCCTATTTATTTTCCCAGAGAATAGAAAACACACTGCGAGCACAACCAGCAGTGTTGGAGAGTAGTGAACTACATTAGGTTTTTAGTTGACATGTTTATTACATTTTACATTACATTTAAATCTTGGTTAATGTTTTCAGTAGTTAATTACTTTATTATTTTTATTTTTTTTTGTCATGTGGTGGTGTAGCTACCCACTGGGCACAGACATCAATTCAACGTCTACTCCACGTTGGTTCAACGTAATTTCATTGAAATGACGTGGAATCAACGTTGATTCAACCAGTGTGTACCTCCTGGAACTACACACTACTTTTTTGTTGTTGTTGTTCTTGTTGCAAAAAAAAATAAATATGGGTGAAGTAGGCAAGAATGTCTGTTATTTTTTCAGCATCAGACCCTGCCTAATTCATCAGACCTCCATCACAACAAACAAACCTCCTGCAGGTGGAGTTCAATAACTACAGGCCGATGTATGGTAAGATGCCAGGTGTCACGATCTTCCTAAGGACCGGACCACGATGCAGAGAGGGTTCCAGTGTACATACTTTATTTATCAAGTGCAACTAACAAAAAAACAACAAAAGATCACAACGCAGGTGTGGCACAAAACAGGCAGGCAGGCAGGCGCACACACACCACACACCACACACCACACACCACACACACCACACACCACACACACCACACACCACACACCACACACCACACACCACACACACACACCACACACCACACACCATACACCATACACCATACACACCATACACACCATACAAATATAATTATTCCAAATAATGACCCACAAACCACAGTGTAAAAAGCACAAACATATATATGGTTCCCAATTAGAGGTAACGACAATCAGCTGCCTCTAATTGGGAACCATCAACCCAACATGGAAATACAACCCCTAGAACATAAAACCCCTCCTAACCAAAACACAAAAATAACACGCCAGCCTGCTATCCCAGGCCTTTGAATAGGTCAGTAGCCTACAGAGTACGCTAAGAATGCTTCTGAATGTATGTAGATATTCTAAACAAAGTGTTTTGATGAGTTTCAAATGTAGTAACAGGTCCCATGTGGAATAAACAACTATGTACATAATACCATAGAAGCAGTGTTTCGGGCTAATATAACAATGTACACCTTTCACCTTTCATTGTCATTCCCGGGTTGATACGGATACTGAGCCAATCAGGCTACCTTGGAAACAGAGGGGTTGGGTTAAATGTGGAAGACACGTTTCAGTGGAATGCATTCAGTTGTACAACTGTCTAGGTACAGCGCCTTGCAAATGTATTCCTCCCCGTTTGGCGGTTTTCCTATTTTGTTGCATAACCTGTAATTGAAATTTATTTTAATTTGGATTTCATGTAATGGACATACACAAAATAGTCCAAATTGGTGAAGTGAAATGACAAAAATTACCCCCCGACCCAACAAAAAAAACTGAAAAGTGGTGTGTGCGTATGTATTCACCCCCTTTTGCTATGAAGCCCCTAAATAAGATCTGGTGCAACCAAATTACCTTCAGAAGTCACATCATTAGTTAGATAAAGTCCACCTGCACACATGTGGACTTTATTTAAGTGTCACATCTTCTGAAAGGCCCCAGAGTCTGCAACACCACCAAGCAAGCGTCACCATGAAGACCAAGGAGCTCTCCAAACAGGTCAGGGACAAAGTTGTGGAATAGTACAGATCAGGGTTGGGTTATAAAACATTACACGAAACTTTGAACATCCCACGGAGCACCATTAAATTGATTATAAAAAAAATGAAAGAATATGACACCACAACAAACCTGCCAAGAGAGGGCCGCCCACCAAAACTCACGGACCAGGCAAGGAAGGCATTAATCAGAGAGGCAACAAAGAGAGCAAAGATAACCCTGAAGGAGCTGCAAAGCGCCACAGCAGAGACTGGAGTATCTGTCCATAGGACCACTTTAAGCCGTACACTCCACAGAGCTGGGCTTTACGGGTGAGTGACCAGAAAAAAAGCCATTGCTTAAAGAAAAAAAATAAGCAAACACGTTCGGTGTTCGCCAAAAGGCATGTGGGAGACTCCCCAAAAATATGGAAGAAGGTACTCTGGTCAGAAGAGACTAAAGGAGGCCTGGCTATTTTCCTGAAAGACTCTACTGAAGGCCCCCCTGGCATGACCATTTGCCGCCTTCACAGAACTGTTGGGACTTCTACTACAAGGTGAGGCAGCCCAGCCACTCCCTTAGTCGATACCGCTCTCTGGCCCCCCGACCAGAGCCATCGTCACCTCCCGAGACCTCCGAGGTGGCCCAGCTATTCAACAGATTGTCGTCCCTCCAGTCCCCCTGCTGGAGCCTAGGTTGTACCTACAAGTGTGTCGGGAGCGTCACCTCCCCCCGAGGTGGCCCAGCTGCTATCCCAACTGAAGTCCCTCTCGGCCACCCGGCTGGAGGTAGGGGAGCGTCGAGTCCACCTCTACTCTCCAGAGCGGCCTAGCTCCCCTCCAGTTTGACAGAACTCCAGAGTGCACAGCCAACCACACCAAGGTCTGCACCTTCTTCAGGCAGAGCCATCAACTAGCCGTAGTTAGTGAGAATCCCGCTCCATTCGTGGCGCCACAGCAAACCGCTGCTATGCGGTATGTTCGGGTTACGGTTGCGGAGTCATCCTCTTCTCCCAGTGAGGACCCCCCTGCTGGTCGAGGCAGACGCTCTGGTGCCCGAGGTTCAACTGCCTTGTGCCCTGGAACCTTCAGCCACAAAGACTCCACCTGCTCTCCCCTGGGAGCCCCCTCCCGCTCCTGTTCTGGAGCCCAAGCCAGTGGTGTATTCATCGCCCGCTTCTAGGATGGAGCCACAGCCTGCAGCTACTGCAGATGTCAAGTGCAGCCCAAACGTTTGAGCCTCTTCCGCCATGGCCTGGTGGGATCAGGCCAGTTCTTTCTTCGAAGGCCCAGCCTGCGGACATAAGGACAAGGCCCAGTCAGCCCCTGCCAGTCCAGCTGGGCTGGTCCCACCTGCTATTACATTAATAGCGCCAGCCTCGAGGACCCCGAGGATCCCTGCCACCATAGTAGGGTCAGAGTTCCCTGCCACCATAGTAGGGTCAGAGTTCCCTGCCACCATAGTAGGGTCAGAGTTCCCTGCCACCATAGTAGGGTCAGAGTTCCCTGCCACCATAGTAGGGTCAGAGTTCCCTGCCACCATAGTAGGGCCAGAGTTCCCTGCCACCATAGTAGGGTCAGAGTTCCCTGCCACCATAGTAGGGTCAGAGTTCCCTGCCACCATAGTAGGGTCAGAGTTCCCTGCCACCATAGTAGGGCCAGAGTTCCCTGCCACCATAGTGGGGTCAGAGTTCCCTGCTTGCCCAATGGGTCTAATGTCTCCTGCCTCTCAAGTAAGTCCTGAGTTCCCTGCCTTCCCAGTAGGTCCAGTCCATCCTGCCCTGTTGCTAAGTAAGACGTTTCCAGCTGTATCCGGCCCTCAGTCTTTATCCCTAGTTGCAGGCTCACACTACTCTGGCTTTGGTTCTTGGACCACTGCCTTAGTACTAGGAACCCAGTCCTCTGCCCTTCTAGGTCCACAGTCCCCTACACTATTAGCCCCTAAGTTTGCTGATGCTTTTCCAGGCCCAAGGTACTCTACCCAACTATACCTCATGTTTGCTTCGCCATCAGGTCTGCAGTTTCCTGCCCTGCATGGATCACCCGCCAGACTTAGAGCTCTATGCCCTGCTAGGCCCTAAGTTAGCTTCGCCGGTTGCAGATCTGCAGTCTCTTGCCATGCTCAGACCGCAGCCCACTGCCTTAGTTAGAAGGCAGTTGCCTAGGCCACCAGGTTTAGAGTGTCCTGCCCTGCTAGGACAAAAAAATCACTGAACTATTCACTATAGTAACGGGCCTCAACATCACGTTCTGACAGGACAACACTATAGTAACGGGCCTCAACATCACGTCCTGAAAGGACAACACTATAGTAGCGGGCCTCAACATCACGTTCTGACAGGACAACACTATAGTAACGGGCCTCAACATCACGTTCTGACAAGACAACACTATAGTAATGGGCCTCAACATCACGTTCTGACAAGACAACACTATAGTAATGGGCCTCAACATCACGTTCTGACAGGACAACACTATAGTAACGGGCCTCAACATCACGTTCTGACAGGACAACACTATAGTAACGGGCCTCAACATCACGTTCTGACAGGACAACACTATAGTAATGGGCCTCAACATCACGTCCTGACAGGACAACACTATAGTAATGGGCCTCAACATCACGTTCTGACAGGACAACACTATAGTAACGGACCTCAACATCACGTTCTGACAGGACAACACTATAGTAATGGGCCTCAACATCACGTTCTGACAGGACAACACTATAGTAACGGGCCTCAACATCACGTTCTGACAGGACAACACTATAGTAACGGGCCTCAACATCACGTTCTGACAGGACAACACTATAGTAATGGGCCTCAACATCACGTTCTGACAGGACAACACTATAGTAACGGGCCTCAACATCACGTTCTGACAGGACAACACTATAGTAATGGGCCTCAACATCACGTTCTGACAGGACAACACTATAGTAATGGGCCTCAACATCACGTTCTGACAAGACAACACTATAGTAACGGGCCTCAACATCACGTTCTGACAGGACAACACTATAGTAATGGGCCTCAACATCACGTTCTGACAGGACAACACTATAGTAATGGGCCTCAACATCACGTTCTGACAGGACAACACTATAGTAACGGGCCTCAACATCACGTTCTGACAGGACAACACTATAGTAACGGGCCTCAACATCACGTTCTGACAGGACAACACTATAGTAATGGGCCTCAACATCACGTTCTGACAGGACAACACTATAGTAACGGGCCTCAACATCACGTTCTGACAGGACAACACTATAGTAATGGGCCTCAACATCACGTTCTGACAGGACAACACTATAGTAATGGGCCTCAACATCACGTTCTGACAAGACAACACTATAGTAACGGGCCTCAACATCACGTTCTGACAGGACAACACTATAGTAATGGGCCTCAACATCACGTTCTGACAGGACAACACTATAGTAACGGGCCTCAACATCACGTTCTGACAGGACAACACTATAGTAATGGGCCTCAACATCACGTTCTGACAGGACAACACTATAGTATCGGGCCTCAACATCACGTTCTGACAGGACAACACTATAGTAATGGGCCTCAACATCACGTTCTGACAGGACAACACTATAGTAATGGGCCTCAACATCACGTTCTGACAAGACAACACTATAGTAACGGGCCTCAACATCACGTTCTGACAGGACAACACTATAGTAATGGGCCTCAACATCACGTTCTGACAGGACAACACTATAGTAATGGGCCTCAACATCACGTTCTGACAGGACAACACTATAGTAACGGGCCTCAACATCACGTTCTGACAGGACAACACTATAGTAATGGGCCTCAACATCACGTTCTGACAGGACAACACTATAGTAATGGGCCTCAACATCACGTTCTGACAGGACAACACTATAGTAACGGGCCTCAACATCACGTTCTGACAGGACAACACTATAGTAATGGGCCTCAACATCACGTTCTGACAGGACAACACTATAGTAATGGGCCTCAACATCACGTTCTGACAGGACAACACTATAGTAACGGGCCTCAACATCACGTTCTGACAGGACAACACTATAGTGGGCAAATACGTTCCCTTCCACCATAGTAGGGTCAGAGTTCCCTGTCAATAGCGGGCGAGGGCTCAGAAAACAACATGCTCCAGCGAGCTGTTTTTCCATCTTTTGTGGGACGGGAGCAATGATCTTCATGCCATAACTCTACAATGAATATGCTTGTATGTCTAGTGAGACAATGTGTAGAAATGCAGCAAATTAGCCCTCATACCTCACTTTGCCATAGCCTAGGTTTAGCTGAGCTAACCTCACTTTGCCATAGCCTAGGTTTAGCTGAACTAACCTCACTTTGCCATACCCTAGGTTTAGCTGAAACTGACCCCACTGCTTTAGAGCGTAATGGTTACTTGTCTATCCTCACTCAGCAGTCCATTTT
The DNA here is from genome assembly GCA_030435695.1 of Brachymystax lenok tsinlingensis. NCBI lineage: Eukaryota > Metazoa > Chordata > Actinopteri > Salmoniformes > Salmonidae > Brachymystax > Brachymystax lenok. The sequence continues at coordinate 3,862,397 of CM059795.1, read as the reverse complement.
GTGGTAGCCTTCGTACCAGCCAAATGACAGAGTACTGTAGCTATTACAGAGTAATAGCTCCCCTGGTCAACTGTAAGTTCTGTTGTATAAATTGTCTGTCCTCAGTTGCAACACTCACTACCAAGCTTCATGAAATGGGTTTCCATGGCCGAGCAGCCGCACACAAGCCTAAGATCACCTTGCGCAATGCCAAGCGTCGGCTGGAGTGGTGTAAAGCTCGCCGCCATTGGACTCTGGAGCAGTGGAAACGCGATCTCTAGGGTGATGAATTACGCTTCACCATCTGACGAATCTGGGTTTGGCGGATGCCAACTGTATGTTGGAAGAGGAATAATGGTCTGGGGCTGTTTTTCATGGTTCAGGGAACTCTTAATGCTACAGCATACAATGACATTCTAGACGATTCTGTGCTTCCAACTTTGCGGCAACAGTTTGTGGAAGGCCCTTTCCTGTTTCAGCATGACAATGCACAGCCTGATGTGCACAAGGTCTATACAGAAATGGTTTGTCAAGATCGGTGTGGAAGTACTTGACTGGCCTGCACAGAACCCTGACCTCAACAACATCGAACACCTTTGGGATGAATTGGAACACCGACTGCCAGCCAGGCCTAATCGCCCAACATCAGTGTCCGACATCACTAATGCTCCTGTGGCTGAATGGAAGCAAGTCCCCCACAGCAATGTTCCAACATCTAGTGGAAAGCCTTCCTAGAAGAGTGGAGGCTGTTATAGCAGCAAAGGGGGGGACCAACTCCATATTATTGCTCATGATTTTGGAATGATTTTCGACGAGCAGATGTCCAAATACATTTGGTCATGTATTGTATCATACAAATTGTAATTTCGGAACATATCTTACGAAATGGATGATGGACATCCACAAATGAATACACACCATATGAAACGGATCATATCATACTAAATTGAGAGTCTGGGCTTTATGTACAGAATAATATGAAATGCTCTGAGACCAGGTTGTCCTATCGCACGGGGCACTAGCCTACATGGTCGGGAAACGTTTTAAATGTACACCTTTGTATTGTACAGCAACAAACACTTTGAAATAGTAACTGGCTTTCAAATGGCCAATAAAAAGAAAGAAACCTTTGAGCGACGCGGCATAGAAGAGAGGGGGCGTCAGTGACTGTGTGACATCTATGCAGAGTAGTTTCAGGAACGAGAGAGAGAGAGAGAGAGAGAGAGAGAGAGAGAGAGAGAGAGAGAGAGAGAGAGAGAGAGAGAGAGAGAGAGAGAGAGAGAGAGAGAGAGAGAGAGAGAGAGAGAGAGAGAGAGAGAGAGAGGCGTATGGTATTAGTAATCGACCAAGCAGAAAACCCCACAGTACAACTGACAGTGGATTTGCAGCTCAGACGAGGAAACGAGAGTAGCAGAAGGAAGAGAAGCCCGATTTCTCCTATGTCAAATGTCAGTTTACAGAGAATAAACTGGATTATATGAATTTTTCCTCCTGCATTTTTGTCGGAAGATTTTTTGTTTATCGCACGGATATCGTATTAATTTTAAATAGATAATCTGTGCACGCACACGCACACACACACACACACACACACACACACACACACACACACACACACTCGACCGACTCACAGGCAGCGTGCGTGGGTAACATCTACCATACGATGGATGGTATTCTGTGTCACGGTTGATCGGTGTGTGATTAACTCGAATCACCGGAGTTGAGTCACTGGATTGTTTCACGGGGACGTTATTTCTCGAAACGTAACGTTAGTAGGCTAATCAACTAGTCATCGCACTGAACGGGCTTTCCTGTCATCATTGTGAGACGTGAGACATTGTATGTATTTTAACAACAGTATTACCTTATCACTATACTGTGTAATTGGTCATTATAATGTAGCCTACTGTATGATAAAATAGTATGGTGACAATGTCCAACTGTGTGCTGTTCATCCAGGAGACTTTGCATGACAACCCGTATCAAAACAGGATGAAACTATTAAGGAACTGTAAATAGTAGCCTAGCAACCCAATATACTATGAACCCGGTAACCAAGAGAGTTTCTTTCATTGTCATTAATTGGTAAGGTTGTATTCCACTGAAGCAATAATGTATGAATTGTGATTGACACACCATTAAATGCGAACGCTCAACAATTAGGCTACAAACCCCAATCATATTGGGGGGGGCAAGTTTATAGAAATACCGCGGACGGTTCTAGAGGGGTTGGCTGCTTGTTGCTCTGACTGTTGAGCGAAAGAGAAACTAGTTTTGTATTCCTGTAGCCATAGAAGTAATGTATATCATATCGTGTCAATATAAAAGTTCTATCACATATGTATGCCTACTGTATGATTTTGTTTTCAAATTACATATTACATTTATAATACCCAACGTTTATTTTCACTCTTACAGGTGGCAAGATTTCATACTGGAATATTTTGAACAAAAATCTTAAATCTTCACAGTTAATGTCAAGGTGGAACACTTCAACCTCTATATGATAATCAGATTATGAAGATTCTGTCTCCCTGGTGTCAATGACGGCTAAAATGGAAACCCCTTTCTACCACGATGAGGCTACAGGTGTTCCACACAACTTCGGACAACACCATGCAGATTACGAACGTTACCAGGGCCACAAGATGATGAGTAAAAAGGTGGCACATAACTTCTCAGGCGGTTCCCACAGCAGCTCTGGCCTGAAACTGTTACAAAGCCAGCCGGGGAACAACTGCAATATCAATCCTAATAATCTGGGTGGGATTAACAGCAACACAAACAGCTCGTTAATGCCCGGCGGCTTGTCAGATATGAACCTTCTGAAGCTGGCCTCCCCTGACCTCGAGCACCTCATCATCCAGTCTAACCAGGGCTTGGTGACGACGTCTCCTGTCCCCAACCCTAACGGAGGTAACCCCTTCATGTACCGGAACAACGCCACTAACGAACAGGAGGGTTTTGCCGATGGGTTCGTCAAAGCCCTGGCGGATCTCCATAAACAGAACCAGCTGGTTGGAGCTCCCATGTCTCCCTCCTCCTCTATGCAAGGCCCCTACCAGAGGAACATCATGTCTGCAGGAGACCTGCCCGTCTATACCAACCTCAGCAGCTACAACCCGAACCACCCCAACCATATATCGTCATCCTACCCAGGGGGCCAGATGCCCAGCGGCTACCCATGCCACGGCCCCCACGGACCCGGAGGCCAGGGGCCCCACCATCCCCACAACAGGGGTTTGGACGCCCCTCAGACTGTCCCAGAGGTACGTCACCCTTCCGGGGACCCCACCTCCTCCCCTCCCTCCCTCTCTCCCATCGACCTGGAGACCCAGGAGAGGATCAAGGCCGAGAGAAAGAAACTGCGTAACCGGATCGCGGCGTCTAAGTGTCGTAAGAGGAAGCTGGAGCGGATCTCCAGGCTGGAGGAGAAGGTGAAGGTCCTGAAGACCCAGAACTGTGACCTGACCTCCACCGCCTCGGTCCTGAGGGAACAGGTGGCCCAGCTCAAACAGAAAGTCATGAATCACGTCACCAACGGCTGCCAAATAGCAGTCAGCTCAGCAGCCCTGCAGTCCAAGAGCACCGGGGAGAGGGAGAGCACCAGCTGCTGATCAACGGACTGTACTGTACAGGGATGAGGAGGGTGGTTTTCTGTTGCTCTGAGTCAGTCCTCTCTAAAGGAATTAGTACCTCTACAAGGTAAATGATGGGTGTTGTGAGGGTAAATAAAGGATGCTAACTACATGAGTGGTTGGGGAGAATCCCACCTCTCTATGCTAACTACGTGAGAAAGGGAGAATCACACCTTTCTAACCTCTACAGACACTTTGAGTTGAAGTAGAAGTGCAACAAGAGAAGAACGTGGGACACCTTTCTACTTTTATTTTGTCCTCTCGCAGTCCCGACAGTGACCAAAGTATCTGTGCACAATAGGAGCACATTCAACCACACACACACACACAGCAGAGTACTAGACTGAAGACTGTGCTCTACAACACTGACCCTTGTACATAACCAGGCAACCATAGGAGAGTGAGGAGTGGAGGACATTGTGCCTCTAGTATTACAGTTCTGTAGGTCCAAAGTGTTTGTGATAAACAGGAATTCTAATAACTGAGAGAGTATGAAACATTCAGGGTTCCCTGTAGGGTAGACAAACATGTCACCTCAGAATGGGAATTCCTACATTCTGAAAGGTGATCTCTCTCTCTTATGATTTCAGAAGAAATTCCAAAGGCTGCTCTATGGTATGTCTTACTGTCATTACCGTAGTATTTTTGCCAGTTAAACATTTGAGTAGAACTTACTGAGTTTTGACTTTTAAAACAATTTCAAAATGACAAATGATGGTACTAGGAGAACATTGTGTGTTACTCACTGTAAACTCTATTTTGAAGTAAAGCGAAATGAAGATTGGCTTTTTCACACAAAAAAAAGCAATTGATCAGAGTATCACCATGTTGATCAAATCTATTGGATGTGATGTGTTGTAGATAATTTATTTGTTTGAGAATTACAGCATTTAGCTGTAAAACTGCCACATTTTATTTCAGCCTCATGGCAAAATGTGTAGAATAGCAGGAAATGTGCTTTTCAAAAATGCTAAATTCAAAAATGTGTAGAATAGCAGGAGATCAGCTATAACACTGCAAATGTTTCTAATGGGGCTCCAGAGTGGCGCAGCGGTGTAAGGCACTGCATCTCAGTGCTAGAGGTGTCACTACAGACACCGTGGTTCGAATCCGGGCTGTAACACAATCCGGCTGTAATTTTGAGTCCCGTAGGGCGGCGCAGAATTGGCCCAGCTTCGTCCGGGTTTGGCCGGTGTAGCCCGTCATTGTAAATAAGAATTTGTTCTTAACTGACTTGCCTAGTTTATAATAAAGGTGAAAAAAATAAAACATTGAAATCTTTGCTCCATGGCAATATGTTTAGAATTGCAGGAAATTTGCTTTAAAACAACAATGTTTTCTCTCAACCTCATGGCAAAATGTGTAGGGGTGCTGCGGTACTCCACTGATGGACTAATATATTGTTCAATGTGGTAACATATTATATATTATATACATTGTGTATCAGCGCTGTGTTAACCTGAACTACACTGTGTCAGAAAGACATTTTCAGAGACATTGTAAATGAACTTGCTGTGTTAATAGACAGACAGACACACGGTTGGACAACAGAAAAGGAAGAGGCTTCTTGAGAATGCAGCAAGCTAGACTGAAGTAACGGGACAAGGGCTTTTGATCAAAACTAGACGATTACTTTCATTTTTTTATTTTACAACATTTCTGGAAGAATTTATTTATGCAAAATGTATCTCTGATATTTATTTTTTCTGTGTGAACTGCACAGGATGGATTTAGTGTCTCGTTTACATTTTTTTTGGGGGAATACAATATATTGCACATAAATCAAAACATAAAATCTTGTCTGAAATTTTATCTGTGGTCTCAACATGGACTCTGCACAGTTTAGAAATGTTTTTGGAAACTATTTGATATTTTTCTCTTAAAAAAAAAAAGAAAATGTATTCCTACAGTGCAAATGTGATTGTCGATATAGTAGGTAAATCATATCAGAAGAGCTTTAATTACTATGTCAAAAACAAAAACCTTACTGCAGTGACCGAAACGTAAAGAATACCGTCTTTTCTTGACGCCGACACATTTTTTTTTTAAATGTGTCGACATTCTATTACGTATTCGGTGCACTGAAGTTACTTTCCTATATTTCTATACATATACATGTATAGTTCATTATAATTATGTATGTCTTTACTTTATTCACATCAATCTAGAGAGAGAGAGAGAGAGAGAGAGAGTAGAGAGAGAGAGAGAGAGAGAGAGAGAGAGAGAGAGAGAGAGAGAGAGAGAGAGAGAGAGAGTAGAGAGAGAGAGAGAGAGAGAGAGAGAGAGAGAGAGAGAGAGTAGAGAGAGAGAGTAGAGAGAGAGAGAGAGAGAGAGAGAGAGAGAGAGAGAGAGAGAGAGAGAGAGAGAGAGAGAGAGAGAGAGAGAGAAAAAAAAACAAAATAAGAAGAATCTGTCAAATCGTTTTCTGGGATCTTCAAGGAAAATATGTATTTTTCAAACTTGAATAAGGCTTTTGAAGTCACTAATAATTATATTTTTGTACAAAATGTAATCAACGTTCCTAAAGTTCAAGATTTTCATGTTAGTGTAATTCTTCTAGTTCCATACTGTACATTATTCATTATTTATTGAGGTGGATTTTGATGGTGGGAGGGGAGAGGAGGGGAGGGGGTGTAATATTATTTTTGTTGTACTGAAGTAGGTGTGTGTACTTAGGAACACTACTCTTTGTTGTGTAAAGTCGTTTGTGTCGATATCAGTGACATAGTATTCATATGTTTTACGGTCACATATTTATTTTCCAGTGTAATACGGATATAAACAACAACAACAACAAAAAAAGGTTGTTGATGGGACCACGGAGGGTGTGTCTAAATTCAATCAGAGCTGTGTGTGGATCTTTCATTCCTGAAACTATTCCTCTTTTGGGGAGAATGTTTTAACACGTGTTTCTGAGACTGTATTCATTTCAGTAACTAAGCCAATGTGAGTAAAGGAATGTCAAGCAGTAGAATCTACTAGCACTGTAGTCTGTGATGTGACGCTGTATTGGGTTTGGGATTGTCCAGTTATCCCTGTGATTTGTTAGGCTAAAGCCATGATAACATTTTAAAGGCACTATTACAGGTATTTGGAGTGCAAAGATAACTAACAGAGAGATATTTCCTGATGTTCATTGTAAGCACCTGACCCCCTCATGATCAAGCCAAAGATAAGAGTTTATCAGCACATAAAAAGGATTTAGATACAGTATAACATGGTTTATTTTACAGTGTCTGTTTGAAAGGGTTTAGATACAGTATAACATGGTTTATTTTACAGTGTCTGTTTGAAAGGGTTTAGATACAGTATGACATGGTTTACTTTACAGGGTCTGTTTGAAAGGGTTTAGATACAGTATGACATGGTTTACTTTACAGTGTCTGTTTGAAAGGGTTTAGATACAGTATGACATGGTTTACTTTACAGTGTCTGTTTGAAAGGGTTTAGATACAGTATGACATGGTTTACTTTACAGGGTCTGTTTGAAAGGGTTTAGATACAGTATGACATGGTTTACTTTACAGTGTCTGTTTGAAAGGGTTTAGATACAGTATGACATGGTTTACTTTACAGTGTCTGTTTGAAAGGGTTTAGATACAGTATGACATGGTTTACTTTACAGTGTCTGTTTGAAAGGGTTTAGATACAGTATGACATGGTTTACTTTACAGTGTCTGTTTGAAAGGGTTTAGATACAGTATAACATGGTTTACTTTACAGTGTCTGTTTGAAAGGGTTTAGATACAGTATGACATGGTTTACTTTACAGTGTCTGTTTGAAAGGGTTTAGATACAGTATGACATGGTTTACTTTACAGTGTCTGTTTGAAAGGGTTTAGATACAGTATAACATGGTTTACTTTACAGTGTCTGTTTGAAAGGGTTTAGATACAGTATGACATGGTTTACTTTACAGTGTCTATTTGAAAGGGTTTAGATACAGTATGACATGGTTTACTTTACAGTGTCTATTTGAAAGGGGTTGGATACAAACATGTAAGGTAGACAAGATGCTACACATTAGCCCTGTTTATAACTGTCCTGATCTTTTAAATCATCATTATTCCACCCTCTAAAATCATTGACAGGTGGCACAATTGACCGATTACAGAAATGTGTCTTACAATAAATAAATACATATTATTTTTAAAGAATATATGTTTTATAGAGAAAGGGACCAGGAAATCTGGTCACAATGCAGACACAGTGGACAGTAACACATTTTAATACCATGTGTAGGAAACATTTCTGTAAATGTGGGCGCATTCAGAACGTAGACAAGATCTGGAACAAACGACTCATGTATAAATGAGGCTCTTCCGAAAATTGACAACATATCGAAGATTCAGTAAATTGTCATGATTTATCACTATGACGATGATGAACAATCAGTGTGATCGATGATAAATATTACCTTGTAATGGATCAAATAACAACAATGGTTTTAAAGGGAAGTCAAGCTGCGGTGTATGACATCATATCAGCTGAAGCATTGACGCAACTGTTGGTGTGTACACAATGTAAAATGTCCATGTCAGAAGGTCGCGTCCCAAATTGCACCCTTAACTTGCCTGACCACTCACCCTGAATTTGAATTCCTCTGCTCCATCGTCGCTACGCACATTCAGTCTGAAACTGCCATCCTAGCAGTGGTTTGTGTGAAATTGCAGTTATACAGAAATACAATTAAAAAATAATAATAATTAAGCGGTTTGATTGTCTAGTTAGTCAGAGTAGCAAAGTTCATAACGTTATCGCGTCAGTCGGCTCTGGCCCAAACCCGACCTTTCAGAACGATGTGGGTTTCGCGTTCTATAAATCGTCGGGGAGGGAGGCGAATCTAAACTCATGGCGGAGAATGCATGTTAGTTGGCCCGGACCGATATGGATGGGTAGCCAGGCAACCCTAATCCCTGTAGTGCACTTCTTTTGAACTAGGGTCCAAAAGGGGCTCTGGTCAGATAGTAGTGCATTATAGAGGGAATAGGATGCCATTTTGGAATGCACTACAGTCCCTGTCTGAATAGTTTTAACTATGAGATGGGACACGTGACTTGTTGACTACAGGGCGACTTGCCTTGGTTTAACTGTTGAAGTTTTCTTTTATATTGCTGTCTTCTTGAGAAAAAAAAAGTGTTAATTGTTTCCTTCAATGTGTATGAATAAATCAACAATAAAAAGAATAGGTTTTATGAAACAGGGGAAAAAAGGTTTACTTGTTGTGTCGTCACCAAGGGACAGCTACAGTATAGTATACACAACACTCACTCTCTACTTTGCCAACTGTCAAAATACATGAGCAAAGTATAAGTCAACCAAACTTAGTCAGACAAAACAGCCTGATCTCTTTTCAGTTAAAATTACGTAGATAGAACCTAAAGAGAAATATACAGGAGTCTGTATGAAGATGTGAAACAACAGTGAGATTGACACATAGGTCTTCACTATTAACCTACTGTAAAAGCACATGGTGGAGAGGGGTCATATTGTGTTTTACAGTATTACGCAAGGTATGTGTTCCCACTCCTCACATTATTGGCAACTAGATGTGAGAAGTGTTCTGACCAAGAGAAGTGAAGTTAGCTGTTCTTTGAAATAACTTCCTTACTGAGAACTTTGACGTACAGCATATACACTCCATATGCTGTCTAGAACCTACGAGAGTTCTTTGGCTGTCCCCATCAGAGAACTGTTTGAAGAGCCCCTTTTGGTTCCAGCTAGAACCATTTTGGTTCAAGGTAGAACCCTTTTAGGTTCCATATAGAACCCTTTCCGCAGAAGGTTCTACACGGAACCCAAATGAGTTCTACCTGGAACCAAAAAAGGGTTATCCTATAAGGACAGCTACAGAACCCTTTTGGAATGGAGTCAGACTATGTTAGACAATGATAACAGCCCCTACACCCTCTACCCTCTACTCTAGTGATAAATCCCATGGGATTTTTTTTGTGAGTCAGAATTCTCGATTTAACTTCTAATCTTCTGTAGAATAGGCTAGTGTCATTGTCTGTCGCTGCAGTGGGTTCACCACCCCATGAAGAACAGAACCTGCTGCTCTTAACACCTTATAGTTTCACTTTTAGTATGATAGCAATTTTTGTGGGGTTTTTAAATGACTACGCTAAGAACGTCCATCCCTTTTGCAGACACTGTCAAGTCACCCCCGTGCTCCACACACAGGCCACAGCCTCTGAGTCTTTCCTATAAGGAGGGCCAACGCTTCCTGTAAACCACATGAAGCAATGGGACTGGGTCATTCTGAAAGTAAAAGTCCCTCACAATCACTGTATACAGTCCAGTCAGTGTTGAAGTGTAATTTAAGAGAAATCTACTGCCTGTGTGTGTGTGTGTGTGTGTGTGTGTGTGTGTGTGTGTGTGTGTGTGTGTGAGTCAGTGTTGAAGTGGAATTGACAGGAACTGTGGGAGATTCCAACACAATCTCACACTCAATTCGGGGCAAATATGTACAAAATGTATTTCAGAAGATTTTGTGCGGTTTTTTGTGTGTCTTAAATTCATGTGAACAGACACATTTCTGTGCGACTTCATTCATAGAGGCTAAAGTTATTAGAGCAATGCATGATGGGCAATGGTGTTCTGTCCTGCCTTTTTTTTCTGTGTCCCACATTTATTTATATAAAAACAAACGTGTTCGCAACCCCAGTATTGTAAATCAACCAGGTTGTTGATACTGGTGCGCTTATAGTCAGAAAGGTGCAGGCAACAGTAGGCCTACACAAGTTTCTTCATAACGCATTTCGTAGAGACTACATTACATCATTTTCTTCATAATGCATTTAATATAAGGCTATGTTGCCAGATTGGAGAGGGGAAAAAAAATGCAGTTGTTCTTTTGTGGTATCAATGAACCTATTTGATTGTAATACACACCATAATACACACACACACACACACACACATATACACACACACACACGCACACAAACACTTACACACATATACACACACACTCACTTAGTTTGTTCTCATGTTACAGACAACTCTTGACTTTTGAATGAATCATTTTTTATTAAATATTTGTATCTAGCTGTCATGTATTCATTATCTTTAACACGGTTAAATGTTTTGTAGTTTGCATGTTTCACTGATGATTAACACGGTTAAATAGTCATCAATCTGCTTGATTTAGCTGTAGGTATATTTTCATACACATTCTGTATTTCCATCAATCTGCTTGATTTAGCTGTAGGTATATTTTCATACACATTCTGTATTTCCATCAATCTGCTTGATTTAGCTGTAGGTATATTTTCATACACATTCTGTATTTCCATCAATCTGCTTGATTTAGCTGTAGGTATATTTTCATACACATTCTGTATTTCCATCAATCTGCTTGATTTAGCTGTAGGTATATTTTCATACACATTCTGTATTTCCACCTAAGAAAGCAATAGTTCATCATCACACTGCTGTAAATAAACTGACACTTCCTGTTATAAAACAGGAAATTGCTCTCTGTAAATAAATGGTGAGAAATGCTCAGTCTGAAGCCATTCGGCGATGGGTTTCACAGCCCTGTAATAATGATACAAGTTATATAAACATGGGTTTATTCATTACCTCTGGGGTATAACACGTTGGGCAAAAGTGGTTTAGGAGAGTCTGGCACATAACCCCCTGACTTGAGGTCAGTCTTCCCCCAATGGGAACCAAGAGGGGCCTAGCTTCGTCCTTCATGACTGGGAAAAGGTCTAGATTCTAGGCTGTAGGAAATCCTTCGTCCATCTGATTAGATCAGAACTAGATGGATTCAACTGTGATTCATATGACTGGTTTGCACCCCCCCCCCCCAAAAAGGATCGTTGTGTTTTGGTGCGTAACATACTTACGTTATATGTCTACCCATTTGATGTGGATCATTGTCAGGTTATTTGACATATAAGCTTTAGTAACAACAGAACTCCATGGTTGTGATAAACACTTTAAACAGGTCGTTTGTAATTGTGTACAATGTGTTTGTTTTGGGTCCACACTGGTAAGTTAAATTATATAAATTAGACAGTCACAGAGGATTTTCTGCTGAATCACTGGTCAGCGCATAGCACTTTCCATTCAGCTTCAGGCAACTTTGATATAAGGCTTGATCACACCTGTAGTGACCACTGTCTATGCGTCACAACCCATTATCCATTGTTCACTAGATATATACATGTGACTACACCCAACACAGTGATGAAAAACAGAACGCTTCCCACCACTAGATCACATAACTAGAGGTGAGCTGGATGTGATCCCAACGCTGCCACCAATGTAGCGGAAGACAGTGAAAGCCGCAACAGGGACTCTAACCAGGGCTCATACGTGGTTCTAACCAGGGCTCATACGTGGTTCTAACCAGGGCTCATACGTGGTTCTAACCAGGGCTCATACGAGGTTCTAACCAGGGCTCATACGTGGTTCTAACCAGGGCTCATACGTGGTTCTAACCAGGGCTCATACGTGGTTCTAACCAGGGGCTCATACGTGGTTCTAACCAGGGGGCTCATACGTGGTTCTAACCAGGGCTCATACGTGGTTCTAACCAGGGCTCATCACGTGGTTCTAACCAGGGCTCATCTGAGTTCTAACCAGGGCTCATCGTGGTTCTAACCAGGGCTCATCGTGGTTCTAACCAGGGCTCATACGTGGTTCTAACCAGGGCTCATCGTGGTTCTAACCAGGGCTCATGGAGGTTCTAACCAGGGGGCTCATATGTGGTTCTAACCAGGGCTCATCGTGGTTCTAACCAGGGCTCATACGTGGTTCTAACCAGGGCTCATACGTGGTTCTAACCAGGGCTCATACGAGGTTCTAACCAGGGCTCATACGTGGTTCTAACCAGGGCTCATACGAGGTTCTAACCAGGGCTCATACGTGGTTCTAACCAGGGCTCATCGTGGTTCTAACCAGGGCTCATCTGAGGTTCTAACCAGGGCTCATACGTGGTTCTAACCAGGGCTCATACGAGGTTCTAACCAGGGCTCATACGAGGTTCTAACCAGGGCTCATACGTGACAAAGTGAGGTCTAACGGCCGTTGCCATGAAAGCCCATTATTCCTCTGGGCAGAGGCAGTAGACCTACAATGCTGGCATATGCCTTGTTACAATAGCCTAAGTATATAACATGACTGACACGACCGTAATAATCATCCTGAAATGGCCTTGGAAGAACCATATGTGGAAACCAACATAATTCATTATTTACAATGAACCTGTTTAACTGTATAGATATGGATTAATTGATCATAGTCCAGACTTGGTATAGATATGGATTAATTGATCATAGTCCAGACTTGGTATAGATATGGATTAATTGATCATAGTCCAGACTTGGTATACATATGGATTAATTGATCATAGTCCAGACTTGGTATACATATGGATTAATTGATCATAGTCCAGACTTGGTATAGATATGGATTAATTGATCATAGTCCAGACTTGGTATAGATATGGATTAATTGATCATAGTTCAGACTTGTTATAAATATGGATTAATTGATCATAGTCCAGACTTGGTATACATATGGATTAATTGATCATAGTCCAGACTTTGTATAGATATGGATTAATTGATCATAGTTCAGACTTGGTATAGATATGGATTAATTGATCATAGTTCAGACTTGTTATAAATATGGATTAATTGATCATAGTCCAGACTTGGTATACATATGGATTAATTGATCATAGTCCAGACTTGGTATAGATATGGATTAATTGATCATAGTTCAGACTTGCTATGAATATGGATTTATTGATCATAGTCCAGACTCATTATAGATATGTATTAATTGATCATAGTTCAGACTTGTTATAAATATGGATTAATTGATCATAGTCCAGACTTGGTATAGATATGGATTAATTGATCATAGTCCAGACTTGGTATAGATATGGATTAATTGATCATAGTCCAGACTCGGTATAGATATGGATTAATTGATCATAGTCCAGACTTGGTATAGATATGGATTAATTGATCATAGTCCAGACTTGGTATAGATATGGATTAATTGATCATAGTCCAGACTTGGTATAGATATGGATTAATTGATCATAGTCCAGACTTGGTATAGATATGGATTAATTGATCATAGTCCAGACTCATTATAGATATGGATTAATTGATCAAAGCATTAAGCAAAAACATGCATAGAAAACATCATAGGCATAATTTTTTTTTTTTTAAACACATTCATATTATAAGTATTATTAAGTATCTCTGTGACAACCTGGTTGATTAACAATATCTGGTTGTAACCATGTTTTTATATAGAATTAAATCTGGGACACAAAAAAAGGCAGTGTAGAAAACACCATTGCCCAAAATGCATTGCTACAATAAGTGTATTGTATTTTCCTACGAATGTGTATTTTCCTACGAATTAAGACGCACAAAAACGCACAAAATCTGTTGAAATACTTTTTGTACATATTTTCACGAACGGAGTAAGAGATTGTGCTGGAGATTCAGTGTTGGAGTGGAATTGAAGGGAAGGGAAATCTACTGTCTGTGTGAGTCAGTGGAAACAGCATGACCCCAACAGTGCCCTGGTCTACTACACAGACATCTCTTCACGTAGGAAGGTGTTAGGTACACTGTATAGGGAATTGGGTGATAGGTACACTGTATAGGGAACAGGGTGTTAGTTACACTGTATAGGGAACAGGGTGTTAGGTACACTGTATAGGGAATAGGGTGTTAGGTACACTGTATAGGGAACAGGGTGTTAGTTACACTGTATAGGGAACAGGGTGTTAGGTACACTGTATAGGGAATAGGGTGTTAGGTACACTGTATAGGGAACAGGGTGTTAGGTACACTGTATAGGGAACAGGGTGTTAGGTACACTGTATAGGGAATAGGGTGATAGGTACACTGTATAGGGAATAGGGTGTTAGGTACACTGTATAGGGAACAGGGTGTTAGGTACACTGTATAGGGAATTGGGTGTTAGGTACACTGTATAGGGAACAGGGTGTTAGGTACACTGTATAGGGAACAGGGTGTTAGGTACACTGTATAGGGAACAGGGTGTTAGGTACACTGTATAGGGAATAGGGTGATAGGTACACTGTATAGGGAATAGGGTGTTAGGTACACTGTATAGGGAACAGGGTGTTAGGTACACTGTATAGGGAACAGGGTGTTAGGTACACTGTATAGGGAATTGGGTGATAGGTACACTGTATAGGGAACAGGGTGTTAGTTACACTGTATAGGGAACAGGGTGTTAGGTACACTGTATAGGGAACAGGGTGTTAGGTACACTGTATAGGGAACAGGGTGTTAGGTACACTGTATAGGGAACAGGGTGATAGGTACACTGTATAGGGAATAGGGTGTTAGGTACACTGTATAGGGAACAGGGTGTTAGGTACACTGTATAGGGAACAGGGTGTTAGGTACACTGTATAGGGAACAGGGTGATAGGTACACTGTATAGGGAACAGGGTGTTAGGTACACTGTATAGGGAACAGGGTGTTAGGTACACTGTATAGGGAATAGGGTGTTAGGTACACTGTATAGGGAATAGGGTGATAGGTACACTGTATAGGGAACAGGGTGTTAGGTACACTGTATAGGGAACAGGGTGTTAGTTACACTGTATAGGGAACAGGGTGTTAGGTACACTGTGGGGAATAGGGTGTTAGGTGTTAGGAAGCTATCATCATAGTATCTTCTGTGTTTTATCATTATATCATCTTCTGTGTTTTATCATCATGTCATCTTCTGTGTTTTATGATCATATTATCTTCTGTGTTGTATCATCTTCTGTGTTATATCATCATAATATCTTCTGTGTTGTATCATCATATTATCTTCTGTGTTTTATCATCATATCATCTTCTGTGTTATATCATCATAATATCTTCTGTGTTGTATCATCATGTCATCTTCTGTGTTATATCATCATATCATCTTCTGTGTTGTATCATCATATTATCTTCTGTGTTGTATCATCTTCTGTGTTATATCATCATAATATCTTCTGTGTTGTATCATCATATTATCTTCTGTGTTGTATCATCTTCTGTGTTATATCATCATAATATCTTCTGTGTTGTATCATCATGTCATCTTCTGTGTTATATCATCATATCATCTTCTGTGTTGTATCATCATATTATATTCTGTGTTGTATCATCTTCTGTGTTATATCATCATAATATCTTCTGTGTTGTATCATCATATTGTCTTCTGTGTTTTATCATCATAGTATCTTCTGTGTTTTAGCATCATATCATCTTCTGTGTTTTAGCATCATAGTATCTTCTGTGTTTTATCATCATATTATTTTCTGTGTTGTATCATCATAATATCTTCTGTGTTTTAGCATCATAGTATCTTCTGTGTTTTAGCATCATAGTATCTTCTGTGTTTTAGCATCATAGTATCTTCTGTGTTGTATCATCATATTATCTTCTGTGTTGTATCGTCTTCTGTGTTATATCATCATATCATCTTCTGTGTTTTATCATCATATCATCTTCTGTGTTGTATCATCTTCTGTGTTATATCATCATATAATCTTCTGTGTTTTATCATCATATTATCTTCTGTGTTGTATCATCTTCTGTGTTATATCATCACAATATCTTCTGTGTTTTATCATCTTCTGTGTTATATCATCATAATATCTTCTGTGTTGTATCATCTTCTGTGTTATATCATCATAATATCTTCTGTGTTTTATCATCATATCATCTTCTGTGGTTTATCATCATGTCATCTTCTGTGTTTTAGCATCATAGTATCTTCTGTGTTGTATCATCATATAATCTTCTGTGTTTTATCATCATAGTATCTTCTGTTTTAGCATCATAGTATCTTCTGTGTTTTAGCATCATAGTATCTTCTGTGTTTTGTCATCATATTATCTTCTGTGTTGTATCATCATATAATCTTCTGTGTTTTATCATCATAGTATCTTCTGTTTTATCATCATAGTATCTTCTGTGTTTTAGCATCATATCATCTTCTGTGTTTTAGCATCATATCATCTTCTGTGTTTTATCATCATATTATCTTCTGTGTTTTAGCATCATAGTATCTTCTGTGTTTTAGCATCATAGTATCTTCTGTGTTTTAGCATCATATCATCTTCTGTGTTTTATCATCATATTATCTTCTGTGTTTTATCATCATAGTATCTTCTGTGTTTTAGCATCATAGTATCTTCTGTGTTTTAGCATCATATCATCTTCTGTGTTTTATCATCATATTATCTTCTGTGTTTTATCATCATATTTATATTCTATTTCCCATAAGTAGATGATTGTATAGAGATTAGTGATTGTGTTGTTGTCGGGGGATGGGTTACTCTCCCCTCAGAGGGAGATGCTTTTCTACTTCTAAGCCACGTATTGGCTGAGGTTCTGGCTCAGAACACCCTCCTAGCTCGTTCAGCTACGTTCCCTGCTACTTCCACCCACATCCCCACGTCCCACACACCCATGGAAGACAGGAAGACTACGGGCCATCCAGAACTAATGCATCCTGTCCTTTCTCACTTTGTGTTCTGTTTCCAATAAGATAAGCTTGCTTTCATTTTCTGTTGCAAAACGGTTTTGCTACGTTTTTGTGTGCACTAACGCTGTTCAGATACAACGGTATTTTACAGTAGGCGAAGAGGTATTTACTGCGTATTGTTCTTTAGTAGGTCAAATCCCACCGCTGGTGTGCAGCTCTACGTTCATGTCATCTGACCAAAGCACTTGGATTGGAACCGGTTTTACAGGTGACATGAAAACAGAGCTCTTTTGACCAGGCACACCAGTGGTGGGTTTGGTGTTGAAAAACTGAAACGTGGAGAAAAAGTACCTCATACTTTAAAATACGGTGGTAGATCTGTGATGTTATGGCGCTATTTAGCTTCCACTGGTCCTGGGGACCGGTCGACAGCATCATGAACTTGATAAAGTACCGTGGCATTTTTATCCAAAACGCCTGTTTGACCTTACTTGTTAAATGATATCTCTTTCTCTGAGCAATTGTATTAGTATAAAATAATATAATTTTCCCCATAATGTTTTGCATACAATATAGCTCAGAATTGTGTTATTTATTGCTCATCTTCATCAAGGGTGCCAATCATTATGGACCGGACTGTATATGTGGCTCTTCCTATGTCTAAAACCACAGTCCCTTTATGTAAAACTATGATATTTCTTTCTAGGTTGTTGTATTGTCTTTAACGGCCGGTTGGGGATCTCAGCTTGGGGGAATTCTCTAGAAGTGTTCCACCCACTTCACTCAACTTGTGTTGCTGTTAGAAACAGCGACATATCCTTAACCTTCAACAACTCAATAATGTACACACTATTCCCTATATAGTGCACTACTTTTAGCCAGAGCTCTATGGAACCCTATTTCCTATATAGTGCACTACTTTTAACCAGAGCCCTATGAAATCCTATTCCCTATATAGTGCACTACGTTTGACCAGAGCCCAATGAAATCCAATTCCCTATATAGTGCACTACTTTTGACCAGAGCCCTATGAAATCCTATTACCTATATAGTGCACTACTTTAGACCAGAGCCCTATGAAATCCTATTACCTATATAGTGCACTACTTTAGACCAGAGCCCCTATGGAACCCTATTCCCTATATAGTGCACTACTTTTAACCAGAGCCCTGTGAAATCCTATTCCCTATATAGTGCACTACTTTAGACCAGAGCCCTATGGAACCCTATTCCCTATATAGTGCACTACTTTGGACCAGAGCCCTATGGAACCCTGGTCAAAAGTACAGATGTAGGATCTGAATTTGAGCCAGTTTGCTACAGCAAGAGAGTAATCCTGCAGCATCAGGAAATGTAAATTATTATGGACATTTTTGTCAGGGGTTGATACATTCTTTGTTAGGGAAATCAAGTCTGACATTTCAAATTGGAAATTATAAACGTTAGACGCCTTTTTAAACTTTACAAGTTTGCTGTGCAGGAACATTCTCAGCATCAAATTAAGATCCTACATCTGTAGTGCACTATGTAGGCAATGGGGTATCATTTGGGACACATAGTGTTGTATGATTCATTCCAAAAATCTGTTTCTTACCGGCTAAAGAATGTTGTTCCAAGAACATGTTTTTAAACTGAGGGTCCATAGAGACACTGGGATAACAGATGTGAGTCTAAGTGTGTGTATCTCAAATGGAACCCTATTCCTAGGGCCTTGGTCAAAGTAGTGCACTACCCTATGGGCCCTGGTCAATGGTAGTACACTATGTAGAAAATATGTTGCTTTTTGGGACACAAGACTGGAGGGAGGTGTCTATGGTACTTTACCTCTGCAGTGGTTTTGATTATGAAGGAAATGTTTTAATATGACCAGTTGTAAAGTAGAGGTCAGGATATTGTGGCTCACCTCACTTCACATTCCTCATTGGTGTTGAATGTGTTACTTCCTCACTTCGTGCATATCGTCTTACCTCAGATATACATATCATCTTACCTCAGATATACATATCATCTTACCTCAGATATACATATCATCTTACCTCAAAAATACATATTATCTTACCTCAGATATACATATAATCTTACCTCAGATATACATATCATCTTACCTCAGATATACATATCATCTTACCTCAGATATACATATCATCTTACCTCAGATATACATATCGTCTTACCTCAGATATTCATATCATCTTACCTCAGATATACATATAATCTTACCTCAAATATACATATCATCTTACCTCAGATATACATATCATC
This sequence comes from Brachymystax lenok tsinlingensis, assembly GCA_030435695.1. Taxonomy (NCBI): domain Eukaryota; kingdom Metazoa; phylum Chordata; class Actinopteri; order Salmoniformes; family Salmonidae; genus Brachymystax; species Brachymystax lenok. The sequence continues at coordinate 3,843,033 of CM059795.1, read as the reverse complement.
TTACCTCAGATATACATATCATCTTACCTCAGATAAACATATCATCTTACCTCAGATATACATATCATCTTACCTCAGATATACATATCATCTTACCTCAGATATAAATATCATCTTACCTCAAATATACATATAATTTCACCTCAAGTATACATATCATCTTACCTCAAATATACATATCATCTTACCTCAAACATAAATATCATCTTACCTCAAATATACATATAATTTCACCTCAAGTATACATATCATCTTACCTCAAATATACATATCATCTTACCTCAAACATACATATCATCTTACCTCAGATATACATATCATCTTACCTCAGATATACATATCGTCTTACCTCAAATATACATATCATCTTACCTCAGATATACATATCATCTTACCTCAAATATACATATCATCTTACCTCAGATATACATATCATCTTACCTCAGATATACATATCGTCTTACCTCAAAAATACATATCATCTTACCTCAAAAATACATATCATCTTACCTCAGATATACATATCATCTTACCTCAAATATACATATCATCTTACCTCAAATATACATATCATCTTACCTCAAATATACATATCGTCTTACCTCAGATATACATATCATCTTACCTCAGATATACATATCATCTTACCTCAGATATACATATCAGCTTACCTCAGATATACATATCAGCTTACCTCAGATAAACTATAGGCTAAGGTATAATGGATGTAATGGTTTATGATAAATATGTAATGTTTCAATTTTTATTATGTTTTAATAATAATATAAGTACTTATAATATATCAGTTTACTTCAAGGATATATTTAAGCAATAAGGCCCGAGGGGGTGTGATATGTGGCCAATATACCACGGCTAAGGGCTGTTCTTTGGCAAGACGCAACACGGACTGCCTGAGGTGCCTTATTGCTATTATAAACTGGTTACCAACATAATTAGGTCAGTAAAAATACATATTTTGTCATACCCGTGGTATACAGTCTGATATACCACGTCTGTCAGCCAATCAGCATTCAAGGCTCAAACCACCCAGTTTATCAAGGTTTTCACGTTACATCCTTCTAGGTTTACTGTTACAATGTTATAGGTTGAAATAGTTTATGATCAATCAGTTATAGGTTGTAATAGTTTATGATCGATCAGTTATAGGTTGTAATAGTTTATGATCGATCAGTTATAGGTTGTAATAGTTTATGATCGATCAGTTATAGGTTGTAATAGTTTATGATCGATCAGTTATAGGTTGTAATAGTTTATGATCGATCAGTTATAGGTTGTAATAGTTTATGATCGATCAGTTATAGGTTGTAATAGTTTATGATCGATCAGTTCTAGATTGATAATAATAATTCAACATGCTTCTGGTGTCATAACAACTGGATAAAAATCCTCCAAAATACGTTCTCCAAAGACCTGGTCTCCATTCGGGTGTGATTTGTACACTCACTCAAGTCAGAGGAAGAGAGGCTCAGATGTGATTGACAGAAGATAATCTACTGCTATGAAGGTGAATAACGACAGACTACGACTGAGTAGCTCTAATCCAATCTCTGACAATCCAATCGGCCAAACGAGATGACAATTGTTGTCATGTGCGTCTACGAACATCAAGGTCATTTCTGGGTCTGAAGGCCTTTCAGACTGACACGGGTCTGAGGAGAGGAGTCGCGAAGACATTTCTACTTTTCAATTCACACATGACATCTTTTGCCTTACCTTTGGATGTGTCTCGGTAGTCTGACACACTCCTATCACGACTATTGGTTAGTAAGTATGGTACCAGTTTACGTTAAGGTATTCTTATACCTGTATAGTAAAGCTGCAATACAGTAACAACATCGTAATCCTCCAGAGTCCATGTATGTTAATTTTTGCCCCAACTAGATGTCAGTCACATCTGTTTCTCACGATATCACCATGGAATCCATTCAGATCTAATTTACCAGTTAAACAGATCCCTCAGAAGAGAGGGTTCATTGTACATTTCACCTCTAAACCATCCTAACAACGTATCTCTTTGAAATTCGATTCCTCTGTGTCTGTAAGTTCAATTAGAATTCATATTTGTTTTAAGAATATTGATTCTTGAGCCCTATGGAACCCTATTCCCTATATAGTGCACTACTTTAGACCAGAGCCCTATGGAACCCTATTCCCTACATAGTGCACTACTTTAGACCAGAGCCCTATGGAACCCTATTCCCTACATAGTGCACTACTTTAGACCAGAGCCCTATGGAACCCTATTCCCTATATAGTACCATTTGGGAGGGAGACTTTGTTTTACTTCTAGCTTAGGTTCTTTCAAATGTTGTCTCGGTTTCCAGGGGAAAGTTTCTTTGGAGCAGTTTCTCTGGAGCAGTTTCTCTGGAGCAGTTTCTCTGGAGCAGTTTTTATGGAGCAGTTTTTATGGAGCAGTTTCTTTGGAGCAGTTTTTATGGAGCGATTTCTATCAACTAACTCACGGTGATTTCAAAAGTTGGATTTGAAATGAAATGTAGCCACTAGAGCAAACAATGATAAGTATCTAAATATGTTGTACTGTAAATGTACAGTTATAGTTTGGTATATAATAGAGAGATGTCTATATTGCAAATAAAGTCCCTATACAATACAATAAATCATCCTTTCGAGGAATCAGTTGAAATGAAAGAATATGTAAATGATCAATGAGGCAATTCAATAATGTAGGGATGTTTCTTACAATATATGTTAATATACATATACATATGTTTATTTTCATCAACTACACCGTGTCCTCCAGTAGCGCCACGATTACTAATACGGTGGGTGAGACATCTTGTCCAGTGTTGTTCCAGTGACATATTGGCACAGTCCAGTGTTGTTCCAGCATGTCCATCTAACCCATACATTCCGTGTGACATCACTGGGAGATTATTTGGCAGGCGTTGGGGCGGCCCACTCCGCCGATGCCTCTCTGTAATGTGTAATGGAATAAGCCTAGCGTCATCGCATCGGCTGGCTGGCCACGGAGCAGAGGGCCACAACACATCTGAAAGCTGTTATCAGCTGCTATGACATCACATTCTCTTGGCTGGGGCTCCGCTGAGCTGAGTCTACTATACAACAATGTGAGAGAGGGAGAGGGAGAGAGAGAGAGAGAGAGAGAGAGAGAGAGAGAGAGAGAGAGAAATAGAGGGAGGGAGGGAGGGAGGGAGGGAGGGAGGGAGGGAGGGAGGGAGGGAGGGAGGGAGGGAGGGAGGGAGGGAGGGAGGGAGGGAGGGAGGGAGGGAGGGAGGGAGGGAGGGAGAGAGAGAGAGAGAAGAGAAAGAGAGAGAGAGACGAGTGAGAGAGACGAGTGAGTGAGTGAGTGAGTGAGTGAGTGAGTGAGTGAGTGAGTGAGTGAGAGAGAGAGAGAGAGAGAGAGAGAGAGAGAGAGAGAGAGAGAGAGAGAGAGAGAACAAGAGACAGAGAAAGAGAGACAGAGAGAGACAGAGAGAGAGAGAGAGAGAGAGAACAAGAGACAGAGAAAGAGGGAGAGAGACCCATCCCCCCACAACAACACAATCACTAATCTCTCTACAATCATCTGAGATGAGTGTTCTCCATGGCTACATGTTCCCTAGTGGTACAGCTCAGAGAAACCAAGTACCTCTCCATGGCCAAAAACACCCCTTTAGTAAGTATGAGATGAGACAGTGCTTATAGCTTGGAGCTGATTGACCTGACTGGTTGTTTTGTCATTCCTCCACGAGTCATTCCTTAAATTGACTCCATACACATGGCTTAGTAAATTTTCCGTTTAAAGGAGGGTCTTGAGGTCAGAACACCATATGTGAGACACAGGATGAATTGGAGGAAACATGTTCAACAGCCCAATACCATGTCCAAGGAGTTGAGTTAATGATGTTGTTCTGTTCATGGAGTTGAGTTAATGATGTTGTTCTGTTCATGAAGTTGAGTTAATGATGTTGTACTGTTCATGGAGTTGAGTTAATGATGTTGTTCTGTTCATGGAGTTGAGTTAATGATGTTGTTCTGTTCAAGGAGTTGAGTTAATGATGTTGTTCTGTTCATGGAGTTGAGTTAATGATGTTGTTCTGTTCATGGAGTTGAGTTAATGATGTTGTACTGTTCATGGAGTTGAGTTAATGATGTTGTTCTGTTCATGGAGTTGAGTTAATGATGTTGTTCTGTTCATGGAGTTGAGTTAATGATGTTGTTCTGTTCATGGAGTTGAGTTAATGATGTTGTTCTGTTCATGGAGTTGAGTTAATGATGTTGTACTGTTCATGGAGTTGAGTTAACTTGTTAGGGAGTGGCAGCTGAGGGGTCGGTTTTGGAGAGCCTGGCGTGCCCAAAGTAAATTGCCTCCCATTCAGGCCCAGAAAATAGGATATGCACATATTTGGTACCATTGGATAGGAAACACTCTGAATTTTCCAAAACTGTTAACCATTTGTCTGTGAGTAAAACAGAACACATATAGCAGGCGAAACCCCGAGGAATTTCTGTCCTGGAAAAAGTGATTTTGACACATTGCTCATTTGGGAACCCCTCCCTCATGAAAATGACCATATAAGGGCATATGAATGCAGTACCCATCGCTTCCTTTAGATGTCAACAGTCTGGAGACAGTGTAAGTTTTCATTTTGGATGAATTAGACCAGAGAATAAGAGCAAACCAGGAAGTCACTCATTTATGTAAACAGTACCCAGCCTTGGCGCCGAGAAGGCACGCTGTGTCTTTTTTACCGTCTTTATCGATCAGTTTATATTCCGGTTGATTTATAATAGTAAATATACGTAAAAGTGTTCCTAAGGATACATTTAAAACTATGTTTGATTGTTCTTGGACAAGTTTATAGGTATAAGATGAACAAGTTTGCGTCACATTTCAATGGACTAGTGGAGGCTGTCGTTTCTGATTATAACGCGCGAACCAAATGGAGGATTTATGGATAAAATACATTACTTTTTCTAACAAAAGAACCATGGATTGTCTTCGTTGGACACTTAGGATGACCTCAGCAGTAGTTCTTCAACAGGTAATTGATTTGTTTTCGCTGTGAAATGTGTTATGTGTGTGCCATGATGGCTAATCGATTCATGGCTATGGGAAAAATATGTGAGGTGCTACCCTCAAACAATCAAATGTGCTGCTTTCGCCGTAAAGCCTTTTTGAAATCTGTCAACGCTGTGATATTGCCAAGAAACAGAGCTTTTGATGAGTATGGAACACTTGTATATTGGTGGATGTTTAATAATTCAACTTTTGGATTTTGAATTTGGCGCCTTACATTTCACCTGGTAGTGTCGGGAGCAGCCCGCTAGCGCCCCAGCAATCCCTGAGAAGTTAATGATGTTGTTCTGTTCATGGAGTTCAGTTAATGATGTTGTACTGTTCATGGAGTTGAGTTAACTACTTAGGGAGCAGTGGGGCGCTAGTGTTGCATAGTCATCAAAAGCTCTGCTTCTTGGCAATATCACAGCGTTGTTAGATTTCAAAAAGGCTTTACAAAAAGGCTTTGTTTGAGGATAGCACCTATAATATTTTCTCATTAGCATAAATTCATAAACCAGCACGGTTCACACAAAACCCATTTCACAGCGAAAACAAATCCCTTACCTTTTGAAGAACTTCTGCTGAGGGCTTCCGAAGTGTCCAACGAAGACATCCAATGGTTCTTTTGTTAGTAAAAGTCATTTATTATATCCATAAATCTCAGTTTGGTTGGTGCATTATGTTCAGAAAATCCAACGTCGAATCGCCCATTGAAACGTGAAGAGAACGCGTTTAAATATACCTATAAACTTTTCCTAAACAAATCAAATACCAGTTATAATGCATCCTTAGCTATCCTTTTATGAATATTTGCGATAATATTTCACTCGGATGGTCACCTAAACGTTATATAAGTAAAATAAAGTGGGGCGCGCACCCAGACTCGCGCCCGAGAAAACTTGTTGACATTTCAGGTCCCCTTACCATTTCCTGTTCCTATCCGTTCCTCTTACTCCAATCATTCCCAGTCTTTGTATATAGACTGTTGACATCTAGTGGAAGCCATAGGTACTGCAATCCAAGAGCTGGATTGCCTTCAAGTCAATGGGGAGAGTGTCAAACAGGGCAAAGGTCACCAAAAACTGTATTTCCGGATGGATTTTCCTCGGGTTTTCGCCTGCTATATCAGTTCTGTTATACTCAAAGACATTATGTTAACACTTTTAGAAACTTCAGAGTGTTTCTTATCCAATAGTACTAATTAAGTGCATATCCTATTTTCTGAGCCTGAGTGGCAGGCATTTTACTTTGGGCACGCCAGACTCTCCAAAACCGTCACCTATGCAGCCGCTCCCTAAGAAGTTTAATGAAGTTGAATGACTGTTCATGGCCAAACCCAGCCAAGACACTCTACCAGTATGTGTTTATTCTGTTGTGTACTCTTCTTAGTCACTTGCCAAGCCCTAACTCTCTTGTCGTCAATTATCGTCAATTATCTGAAAACGTGTAAATGTACTAAAAATGGAAATCAAATTGACATTTCCTCTTTCAAATGGCGCCACAAAGACGGTTAGAGGTCCACACATCAGAGCATGCTGACTTGAATGGGAATGTCTGGCAGGTAGGAGCGTTGGACTAGTAATCGAAAGGTTGCTGGATCGAATCCCCAAGCTGACAAGGTAAAAATCTGTCGTTCTGCCCCTGAGCAAGGCAGTTAACCCACTGTTTCCCGAGTTTACTCAAGAGCATGTTGTCTCAACAGTTTTTTTGTTTAAATCAAAACAGGTGCTGGTCAAAAAAAGTGATTGAATCCTTTTTACAATTCCCCTTTAGTTGTTAGAAGCAATTCTCTGTTGGAGGATTTTATCGGCAAGGTGTTGCCTTGCCGATAAAGGAATTCAGTCCTGATGTCATTACTACAGTGTGCCTGGCACCACGACAGCCACAAGTGTCTACGAACAAAGTCCAGAAATAAAGATTTGCCAACAACCCCAGGTAGTAGGTACAATGCTGACAGTTCTATTTTTTTTCCCAAGGAGGGGGTAAACCGGAATGATAATCATAGTTTTCCTCCACCTGAAGGTTTCAGTGTATTATTTTTGGCTACAATAAGTTGTAATCAAGGTGTAGAAGATGTGTTGTGAGGGATTACAGTTACTTACAAGGTCAGAATTGACTGTCTCCTCTCCTTCCCAGACCAACTAGACAAAAAAACAGGTCTCATCCCAATGATTTTGTTTGTGTATGAAGGGTGAGGTCCACTTAGAGCATTGGTCTAGTCCAGGGCTCTCCAACCCTGTCCATCTATCTAGTCCAGGGCTCTCCAACCCTGTTCTTCTATCTAGTCCAGGGCTCTCCAACCCTGTTCTTCTATCTAGTCCAGGGCTCTCCAACCCTGTCCATCTATCTAGTCCAGGGCTCTCCAACCTTATCCATCTATCTAGTCCAGGGCTCTCCAACCCTGTCCATCTATCTAGTCCAGGGCTCTCCAACCCTGTTCTTCTATCTAGTCCAGGGCTCTCCAACCTTATCCATCTATCTAGTCCAGGGCTCTCCAGCCCTGTCCATCTATCTAGTCCAGGGCTCTCCAACCTTATCCATCTATTTAGTCCAGAACTCTCCAGCCCTGTCCATCTATAATCTGATACACTAGATTCCCTCAGAAATAAACAGCATGATACCAAGCACAAGTTAGATCACGTGTGCTAATTTTATAGCCTAAAAGTTGCCACAAATATACATTTTAACCAGTCATGTACATGTGACAGAGTGGGGAAATGATGCACGTAGCCATCCCACTACATAGGCTCTACACTCACCGCACGATAAGTGTTCAATTCCTGTATTCAGCTCCATCGTGCATCATCGGTGTCTCATAACTGTGACTGTGTATTTAGCAGCAGGCTAGGCTAGCAGCAGTAGAGTGGGAAGGGCAACATGGTAAATCACGCTGCCACAAAATGAGCATGGAGATAAACGCCGTTAACGATCACACGGCCACATAACGAGCAGCGTGTAAAAAAAACCGGCGACTAGTGTAGGTTGACAACCTACTGTATCTAGCTGGCCAGTGTACTTTCTAAGGACAGTGTGTACTGAAATAATGGGGCCACACGAAGGATCACTTCACTATTTTCACATGCAAGTAGCACACAATGACATTTCTACATGATAGAAACGAAGAGTCTCTCTCACTCAAATTATTCCTTCTTTTTTGTATTTCCTGCAGTGTAATCTGCCTGGAAGGAAGCCTCATTCTGGAGTGTTGTAGTGAATCAGATTGAGGAGTGTTTAGAACCCTTGGCTCGCCGGAGAACCCAAATGTACAGCAGAGGCATGAAATGGGAAATGCTCCTTATTGCTTGTCCAAATGTATAAAGCTCAGTTGGTTTAACCTCCAAGCAGCCAATATATAAGCTGTGGAAATAGAAGTCAAGGGAGGCTTGATAAACCACTGGAACAAGTGTACCCTGTCTGGCCAGGACTTTATAACACTTGGTCTGAAATGGAACCCTGTTCCCTATATAGTGCACTACTTTTGACCAGGGCCCTATGGAACCCTATTCCCTATATAGTGCACTACTTTAGACCAGAGCCCTATGGAACCCTATTCCCTATAAAGCGCACTACTTTTGACCAGGGCACATGAAAGATGTCATTACTTTGAGTTGATACTGTAACCAAGGCCTCCGTTGAGATTTTATATAGACATCCCTTCAGTCTAGTAACTGGCTTGCTGCTGACTATAATAGCAACTATAGGTGGTTGGTATTCAACCACACCCAGGGGTGTGATACGCTTGACAAAGGAATACGGTTCGCCACAAATATTTGATAGAATGGCCTGTGGCCATGTAGATGAGGAGCTTCCTGGGTAGGACTGATCCAGGGGAGAATCCCAAATGGCACCCTTTTCCCTATGCACTCTGGTCCAAAGTAGTGCACAATGTAGGGAATAGGGTGCCTTTTGGGACGCATCCAGAAAGTACGCCCACACTCTCTCTCAGAACCGCATTTACAGGCTGTGAAGACTTGACTGGGGAGGAATTAATGCTTTTGTGGGTTGGTTGGTTTGTTGCTCAATAAGAAACATTTCTCAAATAGAGTTTGTAGTTTCTTGTTTCGTGTCACTCCTACATGATGTACTGTATTATACCAACAGGAGATATTGTTTGTCTTCACAGAACAGTAGAGATTGTTTGTGTATCACAGAACAGGAGATATGGTTTGTCTTCACAGAACAGGAGAGATTGTTTGTCTATCACAGAACAGGAGATATGGTTTGTCTATCACAGAACAGGATAGATTGTTTGTCTATCACAGAACAGGATAGATTGTTTGTCTATCACAGAACAGGAGAGATTGTTTGTGTATCACAGAACAGGAGAGATTGTTTGTCTATCACAGAACAGGAGATATTGTTTGTCTATCACAGATCAGGAGATAGTGTTTGTCTATCACAGAACAGGAGATAGTGTTTGTCTATCACAGATCAGGAGATACTGTTTGTCTATCACAGATCAGGTAGGATAAAAACAACAACGCTAACCACCGTATTTACTGTAGCAGGTTACCTAGCGTAGTTTAACTATGTCTCCTCTAGCTCTTCTTCCAGCTTCTTGATCAGCTTAGCACAAATTATTGGCTGGAATGTAAATGGCATGGTATTTAACACATTCAATTCCAGACTTTATTATGAGCCGTCCTCCCCCTGAGCAGCCTCCAGTGGAAGTGCAGAATCTCTACCACACTACTACACCAAATATGCAATGTGTATTTAATAAACAATATCGTTGTTATGTAACGACTGTGTATAAAAGTACCATGTAAAATGCCATAAAAAAAAATATTTACATATAAAAAAACACACTACTCCTCCAAGACATCATTATGGTCCCAGTCTCTCTGACAGTAATGAGCTGTTTGAAGGGGTTATCTCTGGTAATTCCTGGTCGTGTCCTCAATGGCATCCTATTCCCTTTACAGTGCTCTACTTTTGATCAGGACCCCATAGGGGGCCCATAGGGCTCTGGTCAAAAGAAGTGCACTATATGGGGGGGGGGGGAAATAGGGCGCCATTGGGGAATGCAGACGTTATCTGTGGTAATTCCTCTCTGGTGTAGGTGGGTATTACTGTAATGGCATGTCAATACAGAGACATGGAAATGAATGTGTGAAAACACAGCAGAAATAGCTTCCGTAAGCAGTTAAGCTTTTCTGTTTCTTCGAGGTAATTTTGAAATTGCACGGATTTGGGTCGTTAAAGTATTTATAAACAGATTAAAAAATGTTTAGATGTCAACGCTGAAATCTAATTTCACGTTTAAACTTTAAAGTACTGAAATTTCTGTCTTGAAATGTTCACAGAAATAGCGCTACTGTTTGTTGACCCAGTTGTTGCAATGCTAAGCTGACACCTGGCACGGGTCTTCAGGTGGTCAATTACTGACCTGGTGAGGTACCTACTCAGTAATGTTATGTAACATTAGGCCTATACTGTAGCTATAGGAGTAAATCAGGACTAGCTATAGGAGTAAATCAGGCCTCTAGTTATAGGAGTAAATCAGGCCTCTAGCTATAGAAGTAAATCAGGCCTCTAGTTATAGGAGTAAATCAGGCCTCTAGTTATAGGAGTAAATCAGGCCTCTAGTTATAGGAGTAAATCAGGCCTCTAGTTATAGGAGTAAATCAGGCCTCTAGTTATAGGAGTAAATCAGGCCTCTAGCTATAGGAGTAAATCAGATCTATAGCTATAAGAGTAAATCAGGCCAGTAGCTATAGGAGTAAATCAGGCCTATAGGAGTAAATCAGACCTCTAGCTATAGGAGTAAATCAGATCTATAGCTATAAGAGTACATCAGGCCAGTAGCTATAAGAGTAAATCAGGCCAGTAGCTATAGGAGTAAATCAGGCCTATAGGAGTAAATCAGGTCTATAGGAGTAAATCAGGACTATAGGAGTAAATCAGTTCTATAGGAGTAAATCAGATCTATAGCTATAAGAGTAAATCAGGCCTATAGGAGTAAATCAGGCCTATAGGAGTAAATCAGGCCTCTAACTATAGGAGTAAATCAGGCCTGTTGCCATAGGAGTAAATCAGGTCTATAGCTATAGGATTAAATCAGATCTATAGCTATAGGATTAAATCAGATCTATAGCTATAGAAGTAAATCAGATCTATAGCTACAGGAGTAAATCAGATCTATAGCTATAGGAGTAAATCAGACCTATAGCTGTAGGAGTAAATCATATCTATAGCTATAGGAGTAAATCAGATCTATAGCTATAGGATTAAATCAGATCTATAGCTATAGGAGTAAATCAGATCTATAGCTATAGGAGTAAATCATATCTATAGCTATAGGAGTAAATCAGATCTATAGCTATAGGAGTAAATCAGATCTATAGCTATAGGAGTAAATCAGATCTATAGCTATAGGAGTAAATCAGATCTATAGCTGTAGGAGTAAATCAGGCCTGTAGCCATAGGAGTAAATCAGATCTATAGCTGTAGGAGTAAATCAGATCTACAGCTGTAGAAGTAAATCAGATCTATAGCTATAGGAGTAAATCAGATCTATAGCTATAGGATTAAATCAGATCTATAGCTGTAGGAGTAAATCAGATCTATAGCTGTAGGAGTAAATCAGATCTATAGCTATAGGAGTAAATCAGATCTATAGCAATAGGAGTAAATCAGATCTATAGCTATAGGATTAAATCAGATCTATAGCTATAGGATTAAATGAGATCTATAGCTGTAGGAGTAAATCAGGCCTGTAGCCATAGGAGTAAATCAGATCTATAGCTGTAGGAGTAAATCAGATCTATAGCTGTAGAAGTAAATCAGATCTATAGCTATAGGAGTAAATCAGATCTATAGCTATAGGAGTAAATCAGATCTATAGCTATAGGAGTAAATCAGATCTATAGATATAGGAGTAAATCAGATCTATAGCTATAGGAGTAAATCAGATCTATAGCTATAGGAGTAAATCAGATCTATAGCTATAGGAGTAAATCAGATCTATAGCTGAAGGAGTAAATCAGGCCTGTAGCCATAGGAGTAAATCAGATCTATAGCTGTAGGAGTAATTCAGGCCTGTAGCTGTAGGAGTAGAAGGAGTATGTGACATTTTTAAGAAACATATCAAATATTCCTCAGGTAAAAAAGGAAAATGGTGGTTTTCAAATGACAGCCATAGAGAAGTACAATAATTTATGTTTAAGAATAGAATGGACAACATGCTCATACGTTTCAGTACATGTATTGCAGATTTGGTCTTTGCAGCAGTGTTTTGCTGCCCTCTAGCGGTCAAATAGGGCATCTCAATTTATAATATTCACAAATCAGAGAAAGAGAAAATCTCTGCGAATCATAGTTGAGAAAACGTGTCACATGATCAACTGTAGCGAAGCCATTTCGGCCATTGTGGAAACGGGAAACCCACCGGGCACAGACGTCAATTCAAGGTCAATTCAAATGTTCTGCCTGCGGCTGTGGAACCCTGACCTGTTCACCAGACGTGCTAACTTGTCCCAGACCTGCTGTTTTCGACCATCTCTCTCGCTCTCCCTCCCTCTGTCTCTCCTTCCCTCTCTCTGTCTCTCCCTCCCTCCTTCCCTCTCTCTGTCTCTCCCTCCCTCCCTCCCTCTCTCTGTCTCTCCCTCCCTCCTTCCCTCTCTCTGTCTCTCCCTCCCTCACCTGCTGTCTCTAACTCTGAATGCTTGGCTATGAAAAGCCTACTGACATGTACTCCTGAGGCGCTGACCTGTTGCACGCTCGACATCAGCAGTCTGTGTCTCAACCTACTGTTGAATACACAAGGTGACATTTTCAGCATTTTTTATTATCCCATGTCAACAACATAGTTTTCGATCGGTAAGTTAAGTTTAGCAGCCAGCTATCTAAACTTGCAGTAAGCATGGTTCAATTACCGACAGGTGTGGGGCCCATTGATCATCAGTTATCATATGTAAAACTGCGGGGGTTCAGTTTTTTTGTGCCCCCATCAAAGTCGCCCATCCCTGCTCTATAACCACTGTGATTATTATTATTTGACCCTGCTGGTCATCTATGAACATTTGAACATCTTATGTTGTTACATTCTACACACAGATGAGAGAGGATGCAGGCGGCTAGAGGACGCGGGCGGCTAGAGGACGCGGTGAGCAGATCTAATTGATAAAAGGTTGTGGTGTCTTTGGCATCATTAAATTGAAGACTGTTGTTTTATCAAATCAATTCTCTGTCATTATTGTTACGTGATTAAACTAATCAGGTGAATGTAATTAACTAGGAAGTCGGGGCACCACGGAAAATCTTCAGATTACAAAGTTATAATTTTACTAATATAACTCTTCAGATATTTAAATATCTGATCAATTAGTCTTCTAATTACTGAATTATTCTTTACCTCACGTTAGTCTCATTCCAAATGTCGTAAATTGTTGGTTATCCGCACGAACCCAGCTTTTACTATGAATCATCCATACACCAATTATCTTAATCATTTATTTACTAACTAACTAAATAATCACAGAAATGCATAAACAAACAAGACAGTAGAAATGGTTACAAGGACATGATAGGGGAGGTTCCCTAGTGGGCTAAGCCGGTATGGCTTGGTGGAAAAAGGGAAGTGGGTGTGGACTGAGAAGGGCGGGAAAGAGTCACTACACAGTTGATAATTATATTAATTGAAATGCTAATCCTTTGCACATGAACGCTCACTCATTCGGGAATAATTGCCATCAATATATATTTACGCCCAGTGTGTCGTCGTGATCTCGGTTGGAATCGTCTGTTCATCTGTTGGAAAGTTCATCCGCACATCTCTCTCTCTCTGCTTCCCTGGAGTCTTTCGAGGTTACAATGGGTACTTCAGAGTACCATTCAGAAATGTTCTTATAAGAATAGATGTTTCGGAGGTTGTCGGTCTTCGCATCCCAGGTTGACGTAATTTCTAGCTGCAGACTAGTAATTAGTATCCAAGATTTGCTCTTATTCTGTAGGGATCGATAATCTCAGATTTGTTTTATTTCCAGCCGTGTAGCCAATGCTCCACGTGGTATGGTTAGGAGTTCAACAACCAACCTTAGCTTATACTGAGGTTTTTGTAGTCTCTACTCCAGCCCCCTCAGCTGACCGAGGTAGGCGTGGTCTGAAAATCTGAGGAGGATTTCTTCAGGTGGGGGTTTTATTCGTAACAGTAGAAAAGGGCTGTTCCATGACGCCAGATCATGTCTGTGCTCATGGGGGAGGGCCAATGACTTAGATAAACTTTAAAGGGAATACAATTCTCTCACATTAAAGGTTCATCACATTACATCATTTCACAAATAGTTTTATCTTTACTCATTCATTTTATACAATAATTAGATGCATTATGGTAATGTGGCTGTATTGTCTCTCATGAGGTCACAAACATGAAACAATCCGGACCGGGTCGTAGCTGGCTTCTCCACCGACCGTTTACACATTCTCCAAAACACGGATATTGTTCAGTTCTCAAGTTCTGTGATGTAGAAGAAGTTCCTTTGTTCTCTCTATGGGTCTCTTTCTGCGTGGCCAGGGGGAGAGAGTCTCCTCCAGGAATTTACGACCTGAGATAACAGAACCTGGGTGTAGGAGAGGAGAGAGGGGGAAGCCACTAGCTATACCGAAAGAGGGCCACGTCATGACAAAGGCCTGTATGGCAGGATACATGGTAGGTTACATGGCAGGTTACATGGCAAGTTACATGGCTGGTTACATGGCAGGTTACATGGTAGGTTAAATGGCAGGTTACATGGCTGGTTACATGGCAGGTTACATGGCTGGTTACATGGCAGGTTACATGGTAGGTTACATGGCTGGTTACATGGTAGGTTACATGGCTGGTTACATGGCAGGTTACATGGTAGGTTAAATGGCAGGTTACATGGCTGGTTACATGGCAGGTTACATGGCAGGTTACATGGTAGGTAACATGGCAGGTTGCATAGCAGGTTGCATGGCAGGTTACATGGTAGGTGAAATCCATAGATTAGGGCCTAATGAATTTATTTCAATTGACTTCTTTTCTTATATGAACTGTAACTCAGTAAAATCGCAGAAATCGTTGTTACGTTGCAGTTATATTTATGTTCAGTATATTTAAGTAAGCATTTCACTATTAGAAATGTAGTATGAACATACATGTCCACAGGGTCCAGCAACAGGCAGTGAGTCAAACAATACTAACAGGCAGTGAGTCAAACAATACTAACAGGCAGTGAGTCAAACAATACTAACAGGCAGTGAGTCAAACAATACTAACAGGCAGTGAGTCAAACAATACTAACAGGCAGTGAGTCAAACAATACTAACAGGCAGTGAGTCAAACAATACTAACAGGCAGTGAGTCAAACAATACTAACAGGCAGTGAGTCAAACAATACTAACAGGCAGTGAGTCAAACAATACTAACAGGCAGTGAGTCAAACAATACTAACAGGCAGTGAGTCAAACAATACTAACAGGCAGTGAGTCAAACAATACTAACAGGCAGTGAGTCAAACAATACTAACAGGCAGTGAGTCAAACAATACTAACAGGCAGTGAGTCAAACAATACTAACAGGCAGTGAGTCAAACAATACTAACAGGCAGTGAGTCAAACAATACTAACAGGCAGTGAGTCAAACAATACTAACAGGCAGTGAGTCAAACAATACTAACAGGCAGCTCCAGTGTCTATGGGAACGACAGTGTTGATCTCGCTCTGTTTCTCCTCTGATACAGGCATCTTCACAGCGCCAATGAGAGGAGTCTACTACTCTCGCTCTGTTTCTCCTCTGATACAGGCATCCTCACAGCGCCAATGAGAGGAGTCTACTACTCTCGCTCTGTTTCTCCTCTGATACAGGCATCTTCACAGCGCCAATGAGAGGAGTCTACTACTCTCGCTCTGTTTCTCCTCTGATACAGGCATCCTCACAGCGCCAATGAGAGGAGTCTACTACTCTCGCTCTGTTTCTCCTCTGATACAGGCATCCTCACAGCGCCAATGAGAGGAGTCTACTACTCTCGCTCTGTTTCTCCTCTGATACAGGCATCTTCACAGCGCCAATGAGAGGAGTCTACTACTCTCGCTCTGTTTCTCCTCTGATACAGGCATCCTCACAGCGCCAATGAGAGGAGTCTACTACTCTCGCTCTGTTTCTCCTCTGATACAGGCATCTTCACAGCGCCAATGAGAGGAGTCTACTACTCTCGCTCTGTTTCTCCTCTGATACAGGCATCTTCACAGCGCCAATGAGAGGAGTCTACTACTCTCGCTCTGTTTCTCCTCTGATACAGGCATCTTCACAGCGCCAATGAGAGAGAGTCTACTACTCTCGCTCTGTTTCTCCTCTGATACAGGCATCTTCACAGCGCCAATGAGAGGAGTCTACTACTCTCGCTCTGTTTCTCCTCTGATACAGGCATCCTCACAGCGCCAATGAGAGGAGTCTACTACTCTCGCTCTGTTTCTCCTCTGATACAGGCATCCTCACAGCGCCAATGAGAGGAGTCTACTACTCTCGCTCTGTTTCTCCTCTGATACAGGCATCTTCACAGCGCCAATGAGAGGAGTCTACTACTCTCGCTCTGTTTCTCCTCTGATACAGGCATCTTCACAGCGCCAATGAGAGGAGTCTACTACTCTCGCTCTGTTTCTCCTCTGATACAGGCATCTTCACAGCGCCAATGAGAGGAGTCTACTACTCTCGCTCTGTTTCTCCTCTGATACAGGCATCTTCACAGCGCCAATGAGAGGAGTCTACTACTCGCTCTGTTTCTCCTCTGATACAGGCATCTTCACAGCGCCAATGAGAGGAGTCTACTACTCTCGCTCTGTTTCTCCTCTGATACAGGCATCTTCACAGCGCCAATGAGAGGAGTCTACTACTCTCGCTCTGTTTCTCCTCTGATACAGGCATCTTCACAGCGCCAATGAGAGGAGTCTACTACTCTCGCTCTGTTTCTCCTCTGATACAGGCATCTTCACAGCGCCAATGAGAGGAGTCTACTACTCTCGCTCTGTTTCTCCTCTGATACAGGCATCTTCACAGCGCCAATGAGAGGAGTCTACTACTCTCGCTCTGTTTCTCCTCTGATACAGGCATCTTCACAGCGCCAATGAGAGAGTCTACTACTCTCGCTCTGTTTCTCCTCTGATACAGGCATCTTCACAGCGCCAATGAGAGGAGTCTACTACTCTCGCTCTGTTTCTCCTCTGATACAGGCATCTTCACAGCGCCAATGAGAGGAGTCTACTACTCTCGCTCTGTTTCTCCTCTGATACAGGCATCCTCACAGCGCCAATGAGAGGAGTCTACTACTCTCGCTCTGTTTCTCCTCTGATACAGGCATCTTCACAGCGCCAATGAGAGGAGTCTACTACTCTCGCTCTGTTTCTCCTCTGATACAGGCATCTTCACAGCGCCAATGAGAGGAGTCTACTACTCGCTCTGTTTCTCCTCTGATACAGGCATCTTCACAGCGCCAATGAGAGGAGTCTACTACTCTCGCTCTGTTTCTCCTCTGATACAGGCATCCTCACAGCGCCAATGAGAGGAGTCTACTACTCTCGCTCTGTTTCTCCTCTGATACAGGCATCCTCACAGCGCCAATGAGAGGAGTCTACTACTCTCGCTCTGTTTCTCCTCTGATACAGGCATCCTCACAGCGCCAATGAGAGGAGTCTACTACTCGCTCTGTTTCTCCTCTGATACAGGCATCTTCACAGCGCCAATGAGAGGAGTCTACTACTCTCGCTCTGTTTCTCCTCTGATACAGTCATCTTCACAGCGCCAATGAGAGGAGTCTACTACTCTCGCTCTGTTTCTCCTCTGATACAGGCATCTTCACAGCGCCAATGAGAGGAGTCTACTACTCTCGCTCTGTTTCTCCTCTGATACAGGCATCTTCACAGCGCCAATGAGAGGAGTCTACTACTCTCGCTCTGTTTCTCCTCTGATACAGGCATCCTCACAGCGCCAATGAGAGGAGTCTACTACTCGCTCTGTTTCTCCTCTGATACAGGCATCCTCACAGCGCCAATGAGAGGAGTCTACTACTCTCGCTCTGTTTCTCCTCTGATACAGGCATCCTCACAGCGCCAATGAGAGGAGTCTACTACTCTCGCTCTGTTTCTCCTCTGATACAGGCATCCTCACAGCGCCAATGAGAGGAGTCTACTACTCTCGCTCTGTTTCTCCTCTGATACAGGCATCTTCACAGCGCCAATGAGAGGAGTCTACTACTCGCTCTGTTTCTCCTCTGATACAGGCATCTTCACAGCGCCAATGAGAGGAGTCTACTACTCTCGCTCTGTTTCTCCTCTGATACAGGCATCTTCACAGCGCCAATGAGAGGAGTCTACTACTCTCGCTCTGTTTCTCCTCTGATACAGGCATCTTCACAGCGCCAATGAGAGGAGTCTACTACTCTCGCTCTGTTTCTCCTCTGATACAGGCATCTTCACAGCGCCAATGAGAGGAGTCTACTACTCGCTCTGTTTCTCCTCTGATACAGGCATCTTCACAGCGCCAATGAGAGGAGTCTACTACTCTCGCTCTGTTTCTCCTCTGATACAGGCATCCTCACAGCGCCAATGAGAGGAGTCTACTACTCTCGCTCTGTTTCTCCTCTGATACAGGCATCTTCACAGCGCCAATGAGAGGAGTCTACTACTCTCGCTCTGTTTCTCCTCTGATACAGGCATCTTCACAGCGCCAATGAGAGGAGTCTACTACTCGCTCTGTTTCTCCTCTGATACAGGCATCTTCACAGCGCCAATGAGAGGAGTCTACTACTCTCGCTCTGTTTCTCCTCTGATACAGGCATCTTCACAGCGCCAATGAGAGGAGTCTACTACTCTCGCTCTGTTTCTCCTCTGATACAGGCATCTTCACAGCGCCAATGAGAGGAGTCTACTACTCTCGCTCTGTTTCTCCTCTGATACAGGCATCTTCACAGCGCCAATGAGAGGAGTCTACTACTCTCGCTCTGTTTCTCCTCTGATACAGGCATCTTCACAGCGCCAATGAGAGGAGTCTACTACTCGCTCTGTTTCTCCTCTGATACAGGCATCCTCACAGCGCCAATGAGAGGAGTCTACTACTCTCGCTCTGTTTCTCCTCTGATACAGGCATCCTCACAGCGCCAATGAGAGGAGTCTACTACTCTCGCTCTGTTTCTCCTCTGATACAGGCATCCTCACAGCGCCAATGAGAGGAGTCTACTACTCTCGCTCTGTTTCTCCTCTGATACAGGCATCTTCACAGCGCCAATGAGAGGAGTCTACTACTCGCTCTGTTTCTCCTCTGATACAGGCATCTTCACAGCGCCAATGAGAGAGTCTACTACTCTCGCTCTGTTTCTCCTCTGATACAGGCATCTTCACAGCGCCAATGAGAGGAGTCTACTACTCTCGCTCTGTTTCTCCTCTGATACAGGCATCTTCACAGCGCCAATGAGAGGAGTCTACTACTCGCTCTGTTTCTCCTCTGATACAGGCATCTTCACAGCGCCAATGAGAGGAGTCTACTACTCTCGCTCTGTTTCTCCTCTGATACAGGCATCTTCACAGCGCCAATGAGAGGAGTCTACTACTCTCGCTCTGTTTCTCCTCTGATACAGGCATCTTCACAGCGCCAATGAGAGGAGTCTACTACTCTCGCTCTGTTTCTCCTCTGATACAGGCATCTTCACAGCGCCAATGAGAGGAGTCTACTACTCTCGCTCTGTTTCTCCTCTGATACAGGCATCTTCACAGCGCCAATGAGAGGAGTCTACTACTCGCTCTGTTTCTCCTCTGATACAGGCATCTTCACAGCGCCAATGAGAGGAGTCTACTACTCTCGCTCTGTTTCTCCTCTGATACAGGCATCCTCACAGCGCCAATGAGAGGAGTCTACTACTCTCGCTCTGTTTCTCCTCTGATACAGGCATCTTCACAGCGCCAATGAGAGGAGTCTACTACTCTCGCTCTGTTTCTCCTCTGATACAGGCATCCTCACAGCGCCAATGAGAGGAGTCTACTACTCTCGCTCTGTTTCTCCTCTGATACAGGCATCTTCACAGCGCCAATGAGAGGAGTCTACTACTCTCGCTCTGTTTCTCCTCTGATACAGGCATCTTCACAGCGCCAATGAGAGGAGTCTACTACTCTCGCTCTGTTTCTCCTCTGATACAGGCATCTTCACAGCGCCAATGAGAGGAGTCTACTACTCTCGCTCTGTTTCTCCTCTGATACAGGCATCTTCACAGCGCCAATGAGAGGAGTCTACTACTCTCGCTCTGTTTCTCCTCTGATACAGGCATCTTCACAGCGCCAATGAGAGGAGTCTACTACTCTCGCTCTGTTTCTCCTCTGATACAGGCATCTTCACAGCGCCAATGAGAGGAGTCTACTACTCTCGCTCTGTTTCTCCTCTGATACAGGCATCTTCACAGCGCCAATGAGAGGAGTCTACTACTCTCGCTCTGTTTCTCCTCTGATACAGGCATCTTCACAGCGCCAATGAGAGGAGTCTACTACTCTCGCTCTGTTTCTCCTCTGATACAGGCATCTTCACAGCGCCAATGAGAGGAGTCTACTACTCTCGCTCTGTTTCTCCTCTGATACAGGCATCCTCACAGCGCCAATGAGAGGAGTCTACTACTCTCGCTCTGTTTCTCCTCTGATACAGGCATCTTCACAGCGCCAATGAGAGGAGTCTACTACTCTCGCTCTGTTTCTCCTCTGATACAGGCATCTTCACAGCGCCAATGAGAGGAGTCTACTACTCTCGCTCTGTTTCTCCTCTGATACAGGCATCTTCACAGCGCCAATGAGAGGAGTCTACTACTCTCGCTCTGTTTCTCCTCTGATACAGGCATCTTCACAGCGCCAATGAGAGGAGTCTACTACTCTCGCTCTGTTTCTCCTCTGATACAGGCATCTTCACAGCGCCAATGAGAGGAGTCTACTACTCTCGCTCTGTTTCTCCTCTGATACAGGCATCTTCACAGCGCCAATGAGAGGAGTCTACTACTCGCTCTGTTTCTCCTCTGATACAGGCATCTTCACAGCGCCAATGAGAGGAGTCTACTACTCTCGCTCTGTTTCTCCTCTGATACAGGCATCTTCACAGCGCCAATGAGAGGAGTCTACTACTCTCGCTCTGTTTCTCCTCTGATACAGGCATCTTCACAGCGCCAATGAGAGGAGTCTACTACTCTCGCTCTGTTTCTCCTCTGATACAGGCATCTTCACAGCGCCAATGAGAGGAGTCTACTACTCTCGCTCTGTTTCTCCTCTGATACAGGCATCTTCACAGCGCCAATGAGAGGAGTCTACTACTCTCGCTCTGTTTCTCCTCTGATACAGGCATCTTCACAGCGCCAATGAGAGGAGTCTACTACTCTCGCTCTGTTTCTCCTCTGATACAGGCATCTTCACAGCGCCAATGAGAGGAGTCTACTACTCTCGCTCTGTTTCTCCTCTGATACAGGCATCTTCACAGCGCCAATGAGAGGAGTCTACTACTCTCGCTCTGTTTCTCCTCTGATACAGGCATCTTCACAGCGCCAATGAGAGGAGTCTACTACTCTCGCTCTGTTTCTCCTCTGATACAGGCATCTTCACAGCGCCAATGAGAGGAGTCTACTACTCTCGCTCTGTTTCTCCTCTGATACAGGCATCTTCACAGCGCCAATGAGAGGAGTCTACTACTCTCGCTCTGTTTCTCCTCTGATACAGGCATCTTCACAGCGCCAATGAGAGGAGTCTACTACTCTCGCTCTGTTTCTCCTCTGATACAGGCATCTTCACAGCGCCAATGAGAGGAGTCTACTACTCTCGCTCTGTTTCTCCTCTGATACAGGCATCTTCACAGCGCCAATGAGAGGAGTCTACTACTCTCGCTCTGTTTCTCCTCTGATACAGGCATCTTCACAGCGCCAATGAGAGGAGTCTACTACTCTCGCTCTGTTTCTCCTCTGATACAGGCATCTTCACAGCGCCAATGAGAGGAGTCTACTACTCTCGCTCTGTTTCTCCTCTGATACAGGCATCTTCACAGCGCCAATGAGAGGAGTCTACTACTCTCGCTCTGTTTCTCCTCTGATACAGGCATCTTCACAGCGCCAATGAGAGAGAGTCTACTACTCTCGCTCTGTTTCTCCTCTGATACAGGCATCTTCACAGCGCCAATGAGAGGAGTCTACTACTCTCGCTCTGTTTCTCCTCTGATACAGGCATCTTCACAGCGCCAATGAGAGGAGTCTACTACTCTCGCTCTGTTTCTCCTCTGATACAGGCATCTTCACAGCGCCAATGAGAGGAGTCTACTACTCTCGCTCTGTTTCTCCTCTGATACAGGCATCTTCACAGCGCCAATGAGAGGAGTCTACTACTCTCGCTCTGTTTCTCCTCTGATACAGGCATCCTCACAGCGCCAATGAGAGGAGTCTACTACTCTCGCTCTGTTTCTCCTCTGATACAGGCATCTTCACAGCGCCAATGAGAGGAGTCTACTACTCTCGCTCTGTTTCTCCTCTGATACAGGCATCCTCACAGCGCCAATGAGAGGAGTCTACTACTCTCGCTCTGTTTCTCCTCTGATACAGGCATCCTCACAGCGCCAATGAGAGGAGTCTACTACTCTCGCTCTGTTTCTCCTCTGATACAGGCATCCTCACAGCGCCAATGAGAGGAGTCTACTACTCTCGCTCTGTTTCTCCTCTGATACAGGCATCTTCACAGCGCCAATGAGAGGAGTCTACTACTCTCGCTCTGTTTCTCCTCTGATACAGGCATCTTCACAGCGCCAATGAGAGGAGTCTACTACTCTCGCTCTGTTTCTCCTCTGATACAGGCATCTTCACAGCGCCAATGAGAGGAGTCTACTACTCGCTCTGTTTCTCCTCTGATACAGGCATCTTCACAGCGCCAATGAGAGGAGTCTACTACTCTCGCTCTGTTTCTCCTCTGATACAGGCATCTTCACAGCGCCAATGAGAGGAGTCTACTACTCTCGCTCTGTTTCTCCTCTGATACAGGCATCTTCACAGCGCCAATGAGAGGAGTCTACTACTCTCGCTCTGTTTCTCCTCTGATACAGGCATCTTCACAGCGCCAATGAGAGGAGTCTACTACTCTCGCTCTGTTTCTCCTCTGATACAGGCATCCTCACAGCGCCAATGAGAGGAGTCTACTACTCTCGCTCTGTTTCTCCTCTGATACAGGCATCTTCACAGCGCCAATGAGAGGAGTCTACTACTCTCGCTCTGTTTCTCCTCTGATACAGGCATCTTCACAGCGCCAATGAGAGGAGTCTACTACTCTCGCTCTGTTTCTCCTCTGATACAGGCATCTTCACAGCGCCAATGAGAGGAGTCTACTACTCTCGCTCTGTTTCTCCTCTGATACAGGCATCTTCACAGCGCCAATGAGAGGAGTCTACTACTCTCGCTCTGTTTCTCCTCTGATACAGGCATCCTCACAGCGCCAATGAGAGGAGTCTACTACTCTCGCTCTGTTTCTCCTCTGATACAGGCATCTTCACAGCGCCAATGAGAGGAGCTCTACTACTCTCGCTCTGTTTCTCCTCTGATACAGGCATCCTCACAGCGCCAATGAGAGGAGTCTACTACTCTCGCTCTGTTTCTCCTCTGATACAGGCATCCTCACAGCGCCAATGAGAGGAGTCTACTACTCTCGCTCTGTTTCTCCTCTGATACAGGCATCCTCACAGCGCCAATGAGAGGAGTCTACTACTCTCGCTCTGTTTCTCCTCTGATACAGGCATCTTCACAGCGCCAATGAGAGGAGTCTACTACTCTCGCTCTGTTTCTCCTCTGATACAGGCATCCTCACAGCGCCAATGAGAGGAGTCTACTACTCTCGCTCTGTTTCTCCTCTGATACAGGCATCTTCACAGCGCCAATGAGAGGAGTCTACTACTCTCGCTCTGTTTCTCCTCTGATACAGGCATCCTCACAGCGCCAATGAGAGGAGTCTACTACTCTCGCTCTGTTTCTCCTCTGATACAGGCATCCTCACAGCGCCAATGAGAGGAGTCTACTACTCTCGCTCTGTTTCTCCTCTGATACAGGCATCCTCACAGCGCCAATGAGAGGAGTCTACTACTCTCGCTCTGTTTCTCCTCTGATACAGGCATCCTCACAGCGCCAATGAGAGGAGTCTACTACTCTCGCTCTGTTTCTCCTCTGATACAGGCATCCTCACAGCGCCAATGAGAGGAGTCTACTACTCTCGCTCTGTTTCTCCTCTGATACAGGCATCTTCACAGCGCCAATGAGAGGAGTCTACTACTCTCGCTCTGTTTCTCCTCTGATACAGGCATCTTCACAGCGCCAATGAGAGGAGTCTACTACTCTCGCTCTGTTTCTCCTCTGATACAGGCATCTTCACAGCGCCAATGAGAGGAGTCTACTACTCTCACTCTGTTTCTCCTCTGAGTCTACTACTTCAAATGCACCGCCATGGGCTGGTTTGTAGGTGTAGAGTTATTATAGTGGGCTATTAAGGTAGGCTCTAGTGTAAATGTCCTATTCTAGTTCATTGGTTTCTACTGTTACGTTACAATTTCACATACCTTCTATATGGATTAAGCCCAATGTCAATTAATCAGAGAAGAAAGTAACTGATTTTAAAACAATAATCATTTTTCCATCACTAGAACTGACCTGCAACGTCACATAGTACCGTATTTCCTTACATCCCCACTAGATGGCAGTGTTGTCAGAGAATAAGTACTCTACAGCACGTGTTGTTTTTTCACACGGGGACCCTTTCGCAGCATTGGCGGACATCACATGCTCCACCCGGTTCCGCAACACGTCCATTTCTATGGGCACAATCGCTCTTCATGACACAAACTGTTCACACCACTCTTGTTGTTTGTGGAGAGAGTTTTGCAGGTTTAAAGCTGATTTCCTGCAATTCTACACATTATCATTAGGTGCAATTATTATTTTTTTTTAAATCCGTTTTAAAGCTACTTTTCTTGGAATTCCTTAAAATGTTGCCATGTCTAATGTGTATTCATGTGATATTTGAGTGACTGAAAAATGACAACAATATCTATGGGTTAAAAACATGTTAGCTGACATGGACTAGTTGATCGGGACATTTCTGACTAGTTATAAATAGCTCTCTAAGGTATGAAATAACTAACCTGACAAGAGGAACTGATGATGCACTACCCAATATAGAAATTGCACCTTGTTGCATTCTACTATTTACAACTTTCAACAGTAAGTTTAAACCTGGACTGAGTTCTGCAGCACCCCCTGCCAGCCCCACAGTTTGTGAACCACTGCTCTACATTGTATGTGACCTACTTTGTAACAAGAACCTTCTGAGAGATTTGATCCCAGGATTAGGCTGTAATAAATATATCTCCTCACTTTATTTCCAACGGCCCATATTGCAATTCAAAGAGAAAGCTGTATGCTGTTTTCTCTTTAGCCCAAAGGCAGGCAGATGGCGATATTGATTGTTTCATCGTATCATCCAAATGCATTGTATGCAGCTGGCAATGCGCTTATATCCCCATGGACCTATTCGTACCTAAAGCATTCTCCATTCGGCCTGCAAAGGCGTTGGTCACCTACTTAACTAGATGTTTTGGTGAGGAGGTGATTTCTTTTCAGGAAAATATGCTTACTTTCTTTATGAAACACCATTTTCCACCACCATGCTAGTGGCTAATGCTACTTCCTGATGTTACGCCCTGCATTCATTAAAGTGACTGCTGCGATCTGATTGGCTGAACCACAATATGCAACATCTGGGACTAGCATTCCTAGGCGTTAGTCACTCTAGCATTAGCATTAGTCACTCTAGCATTAGTCTAGCATTAGCATTAGTCACTCTAGCATTAGTCTAGCATTAGCATTAGTCACTCTAGCATTAGTCTAGCATTAGCATTAGTCTAGCATTAGTCACTAGCATTAGTCTAGCATTAGCATTAGTCACTCTAGCATTAGTCTAGCATTAGCATTAGTCACTCTAGCATTAGTCTAGCATTAGCATTAGTCTAGCATTAGTCACTAGCATTAGTCTAGCATTAGCATTAGTCACTCTAGCATTAGTCTAGCATTAGCATTAGTCACTCTAGCATTAGTCTAGCATTAGTCACTCTAGCATTAGTCTAGCATTATCATTAGTCACTCTAGCATTAGTCTAGCATTAGCATTAGTCACTAGCATTAGTCTAGCATTAGCATTAGTCACTAGCATTAGTCAGTCTAGCATTAGTCTAGCATTAGCATTAGTCAGTCTAGCATTAGTCTAGCATTAGCATTAGTCACTAGCATTAGTCTAGCATTAGTCACTCTAGCATTAGTCTAGCATTATCATTAGTCACTCTAGCATTAGTCTAGCATTAGCATTAGTCTAGTATTAGCATTAGTCACTAGCATTAGTCACTCTAGCATTAGTCTAGCATTAGCATTAGTCACTCTAGCATTAGTTACTCTAGCATTAGTCACTCTAGCATTAGTCTAGCATTAGCATTAGCATGAGAGATTTGATCCCAGGATTAGGCTGTAATAAATATATCTCCTCACTTTATTTCCAACGGCCCATATTGCAATTCAAAGAGAAAGCTGTATGCTGTTCTCTCTTTAGCCCAAAGGCAGGCAGATGGCGATATTGATTGTTTCATCGTATCATCCAAATGCATTGTATGCAGCTGGCAATGCGCTTATATCCCCATGGACCTATTCGTACCTAAAGCATTCTCCATTCGGCCTGCAAAGGCGTTGGTCACCTACTTAACTAGATGTTTTGGTGAGGAGGTGATTTCTTTTCAGGAAAATATGCTTACTTTCTTTATGAAACACCATTTTCCACCACCATGCTAGTGGCTAATGCTACTTCCTGATGTTACGCCCTGCATTCATTAAAGTGACTGCTGCGATCTGATTGGCTGAACCACAATATGCAACATCTGGGACTAGCATTCCTAGGCGTTAGTCACACTAGCATTAGCATTAGTCACTCTAGCATTAGTCTAGCATTAGCATTAGTCACTCTAGCATTAGTCTAGCATTAGCATTAGTCACTCTAGCATTAGTCTAGCATTAGCATTAGTCTAGCATTAGTCACTAGCATTAGTCTAGCATTAGCATTAGTCACTCTAGCATTAGTCTAGCATTAGCATTAGTCACTCTAGCATTAGTCTAGCATTAGTCACTCTAGCATTAGTCTAGCATTATCATTAGTCACTCTAGCATTAGTCTAGCATTAGCATTAGTCACTAGCATTAGTCTAGCATTAGCATTAGTCACTAGCATTAGTCAGTCTAGCATTAGTCTAGCATTAGCATTAGTCAGTCTAGCATTAGTCTAGCATTAGCATTAGTCACTAGCATTAGTCTAGCATTAGCATTAGTCACTCTAGCATTAGTCTAGCATTAGTCACTCTAGCATTAGTCTAGCATTATCATTAGTCACTCTAGCATTAGTCTAGCAATAGCATTAGTCACTAGCATTAGTCTAGCATTAGCATTAGTCACTAGCATTAGTCAGTCTAGCATTAGTCTAGCATTAGCATTAGTCACTCTAGCATTAGTCTAGCATTAGCATTAGTCACTAGCATTAGTCTAGCATTAGCATTAGTCACTCTAGCATTAGTCTAGCATTAGTTTAGTCACTCTAGCATTAGTCTAGCATTAGTCACTCTAGCATTAGTCTAGCATTAGCATTAGTCACTCTAGCATTAGTCTAGCATTAGCATTAGTCACTCTAGCATTAGTCTAGCATTAGTCACTCTAGCATTAGTCTAGCATTAGTCACTCTAGCATTAGTCTAGCATTAGCATTAGTCACTCTAGCATTAGTCTAGCATTAGTCACTCTAGCATTAGTCTAGCATTAGCATTAGTCACTCTAGCATTAGTCTAGCATTAGCATTAGTCACTCTAGCATTAGTCTAGCATTAGCATTAGTCACTCTAGCATTAGTCTAGCATTAGTCACTCTAGCATTAGTCTAGCATTATCATTAGTCACTCTAGCATTAGTCTAGCATTAGCATTAGTCACTCTAGCGTTAGACTAGCATTAGCATTAGTCACTCTAGCATTAGCATTAGTCACTCTAGCATTAGTCTAGCATTAGCATTAGTCACTCTAGCGTTAGACTAGCATTAGCATTAGTCACTCTAGCATTAGTCTAGCATTAGCATTAGTCGCTCTAGCATTAGTCTAGCATTAGCATTAGTTACTCTAGCATTAGTCTAGCATTAGCATTAGTTACTCTAGCATTAGTCTAGCATTAGTCACTCTAGCATTAGTCTAGCATTAGCATTAGTCACTCTAGCATTAGACTAGCATTAGCATTAGTCACTCTAGCATTCGTCTAGCATTAGTCACTCTAGCATTAGTCTAGCATTAGCATTAGTCACTCTAGCATTAGACTAGCATTAGCATTAGTCACTCTAGCATTAGTCTAGCATTAGCATTAGTCACTCTAGCATTAGTCACTCTAGCATTAGTCTAGCATTACTCACTCTAGCATTAGTCTAGCATTAGCATTAGTCACTCTAGCATTAGTCTAGCATTAGTCACTCTAGCATTAGTCTAGCATTAGTCACTCTAGCATTAGTCTAGCATTAGTCATTAGTCACTCTGGCATTAGTCTAGCATTGGCATTAGTCACTCTAGCATTAGTCTAGCATTAGTCACTCTGGCATTAGTCTAGCATTAGCATTAGTCACTCTAGCATTAGTCTGGCATTGGCATTAGTCACTCTGGCATTAGTCTAGCATTAGCATTAGTCACTCTGGCATTAGTCTGGCATTAGTCACTCTGGCATTAGTCTAGCATTAGTCACTCTAGCATTAGTCTGGCATTAGTCACTCTAGCATTAGTCTGGCATTAGTCACTCTAGCATTAGTCTGGCATTAGCATTAGTCACTCTGGCATTAGTCTGGCATTGGTCACTCTAGCATTAGTCACTCTAGCATTAGTCTAGCATTAGTCACTCTGGCATTAGTCTAGCATTAGTCACTCTAGCATTAGTCTGGCATTAGTCACTCTGGCATTAGTCTGGCATTGGCATTAGTCACTCTGGCATTGGTCTGGCATTAGTCACTCTAGCATTAGTCTAGCATTAGCATTAGTCACTCTAGCATTAGTCTGGCATTAGTCACTCTGGCATTAGTCTAGCATCTGGCATTAGTCACTCTAGCATTAGTCTAGCATTAGCATTAGTCACTCTAGCATTAGTCTAGCATTAGTCATTAGTCATTAGTCTAGCATTAGCATTAGTCACTCTAGCATTAGTCTAGCATTAGCATTAGTCACTCTAGCATTAGTCTAGCATTAGCATTAGTCACTCTAGCATGGTGGTGGAAAATGGTGTTTCATAAACAAAGTGCACATATTCCCCAGTTTATTCCCCCCTCCTCGACA
Source organism: Brachymystax lenok tsinlingensis (assembly GCA_030435695.1). Lineage (NCBI taxonomy): Eukaryota > Metazoa > Chordata > Actinopteri > Salmoniformes > Salmonidae > Brachymystax > Brachymystax lenok. Next base: position 3,813,616 of record CM059795.1, on the reverse strand, counting down.
ATACATCTAGTTAAGGAGGAAATCAACGCCTTTGCAACCTGAACGGAGAATGTTTTACAGCCGGTCCACGGGAGGATGTGAGTATATTGCATGGCTGCATACAATGTGTTGGACGGTAAAATGGAAACGACTCAATATCGCCATCTGCCAGGCTTTGGGCTACTCTCGCTTTGAAACACAATCGTTTTTATCTCAACCAGTGGTGTAAACTACTTAAAGTAAAAATATTTTTAAGTCGTTTTTTTTAGGGGTTATCTGTACTTTATCTATATTTTTGACTACTTTTGCTTCACTATATTCTTAAAGAAATCAATGTACTTTTTACTTCACACATTTTCCCTGACACCCAAAGGTACTCGCTACATTTTGAATGCTTAGCGTTTATCAAGAGAACATCCCCGGTAATCCCTATTGAATCAGCTATAGGCGTTCCTAGAGTCTCTTTTCATCTCACCTGGTCATCCCTACCGCAGCTATAGGCGTTCCTAGAGTCTCTTTTCACCTCACCTGGTCATCCCTACTGCAGCTATAGGCGTTCCTAGAGTCTCTTTTCATCTCACCTGGTCATCCCTAATGCAGCTATAGGCGTTCCTAGAGTCTCTTCATCTCACCTGGTCATCCCTACTGCAGCTATAGGCGTTCCTAGAGTCTCTTTTCATCTCACCTGGTCATCCCTACTGCAGCTATAGGCGTTCCTAGAGTCTCTTTTCACCTCACCTGGTCATCCCTACTGCAGCTATAGGCGTTCCTAGAGTCTCTTTTCATCTCACCTGGTCATCCCTACCGCACCTATAGGCATTCCTAGAGTGTCTTCACCTCACCTGGTCATCCCTACTGCAGCTATAGGCGTTCCTAGAGTCTCTTTTCACCTCACCTGGTCATCCCTACCGCAGCTATAGGCGTTCCTAGAGTCTCTTTCATCTCACCTGGTCATCCCTACCGCAGCTATAGGCGTTCCTAGAGTCTCTTTTCATCTCACCTGGTCATCCCTACTGCAGCTATAGGCTTTCCTAGAGTCTCTTTTCATCTCACCTGGTCATCCCTACCGCACCTATAGGCGTTCCTAGAGTCTCTTTTCATCTCACCTGGTCATCCATACTGCAGCTATAGGCTTTCCTAGAGTCTCTTTTCATTTCACCTGGTCATCCCTACCGCACCTATAGGCGTTCCTAGAGTGTCTTCACCTCACCTGGTCATCCCTACTGCAGCTATAGGCATTCCTAGAGTGTCTTCACCTCACCTGGTCATCCCTACCGCAGCTATAGGCGTTCCTAGAGTCTCTTTACATCTCACCTGGTCATCCCTACCGCACCTATAGGCGTTCCTAGAGTGTCTTCACCTCACCTGGTCATCCCTACCGCACCTATAGGCGTTCCTAGAGTGTCTTCACCTCACCTGGTCATCCCTACCGCAGCTATAGGCGTTCCTAGAGTCTCTTTTCATCTCACCTGGTCATCCCTACCGCACCTATAGGCGTTCCTAGAGTGTCTTCACCTCACCTGGTCATCCCTACCGCAGCTATAGGCGTTCCTAGAGTCTCTTTTCATCTCACCTGGTCATCCCTACTGCAGCTATAGGCGTTCCTAGAGTCTCTTTTCATCTCACCTGGTCATCCCTACAGCACCTATAGGCGTTCCTAGAGTCTCTTTTCATCTCACCTGGTCATCCCTACTGCAGCTATAGGCGTTCCTAGAGTCTCTTTTCACCTCACCTGGTCATCCCTACCGCACCTATAGGCGTTCCTAGAGTCTCTTTCATTTCACCTGGTCATCCCTACTGCAGCTATAGGCGTTCCTAGAGTCTCTTTTCATCTCACCTGGTCATCCCTACTGCAGCTATAGGCGTTCCTAGAGTCTCTTTTCACCTCACCTGGTCATCCCTACTGCAGCTATAGGCGTTCCTAGAGTCTCTTTTCATCTCACCTGGTCATCCCTACTGCAGCTATAGGCGTTCCTAGAGTCTCTTTTCATCTCACCTGGTCATCCCTACTGCAGCTATAGGCGTTCCTAGAGTCTCTTTTCACCTCACCTGGTCATCCCTACTGCAGCTATAGGCGTTCCTAGAGTCTCTTTTCATCTCACCTGGTCATCCCTACCGCACCTATAGGCATTCCTAGAGTGTCTTCACCTCACCTGGTCATCCCTACTGCAGCTATAGGCGTTCCTAGAGTCTCTTTTCACCTCACCTGGTCATCCCTACCGCAGCTATAGGCGTTCCTAGAGTCTCTTTTCATCTCACCTGGTCATCCCTACCGCAGCTATAGGCGTTCCTAGAGTCTCTTTTCATCTCACCTGGTCATCCCTACTGCAGCTATAGGCTTTCCTAGAGTCTCTTTTCATCTCACCTGGTCATCCCTACCGCACCTATAGGCGTTCCTAGAGTCTCTTTTCATCTCACCTGGTCATCCATACTGCAGCTATAGGCTTTCCTAGAGTCTCTTTTCATTTCACCTGGTCATCCCTACCGCACCTATAGGCGTTCCTAGAGTGTCTTCACCTCACCTGGTCATCCCTACTGCAGCTATAGGCGTTCCTAGAGTGTCTTCACCTCACCTGGTCATCCCTACCGCAGCTATAGGCGTTCCTAGAGTCTCTTTACATCTCACCTGGTCATCCCTACCGCACCTATAGGCGTTCCTAGAGTGTCTTCACCTCACCTGGTCATCCCTACCGCACCTATAGGCGTTCCTAGAGTGTCTTCACCTCACCTGGTCATCCCTACCGCAGCTATAGGCGTTCCTAGAGTCTCTTTTCATCTCACCTGGTCATCCCTACCGCACCTATAGGCGTTCCTAGAGTGTCTTCACCTCACCTGGTCATCCCTACCGCAGCTATAGGCGTTCCTAGAGTCTCTTTTCATCTCACCTGGTCATCCCTACTGCAGCTATAGGCGTTCCTAGAGTCTCTTTTCATCTCACCTGGTCATCCCTACCGCACCTATAGGCGTTCCTAGAGTCTCTTTTCATCTCACCTGGTCATCCCTACTGCAGCTATAGGCGTTCCTAGAGTCTCTTTTCACCTCACCTGGTCATCCCTACCGCACCTATAGGCGTTCCTAGAGTCTCTTTTCATTTCACCTGGTCATCCCTACTGCAGCTATAGGCGTTCCTAGAGTCTCTTTTCATCTCACCTGGTCATCCCTACTGCAGCTATAGGCGTTCCTAGAGTCTCTTTTCACCTCACCTGGTCATCCCTACTGCAGCTATAGGCGTTCCTAGAGTCTCTTTTCATCTCACCTGGTCATCCCTACTGCAGCTATAGGCGTTCCTAGAGTCTCTTTTCATCTCACCTGGTCATCCCTACTGCAGCTATAGGCGTTCCTAGAGTCTCTTTTCACCTCACCTGGTCATCCCTACTGCAGCTATAGGCGTTCCTAGAGTCTCTTTTCACCTCACCTGGTCATCCCTACTGCAGCTATAGGCGTTCCTAGAGTCTCTTTTCATCTCACCTGGTCATCCCTACCGCAGCTATAGTATGCGTTCCTAGAGTCTCTTTTCACCTCACCTGGTCATCCCTACTGCAGCTATAGGTGTTCCTAGAGTCTCTTTTCATCTCACCTGGTCATCCCTACTGCAGCTATAGGCGTTCCTAGAGTCTCTTTTCATCTCACCTGGTCATCCCTACTGCAGCTATAGGCGTTCCTAGAGTCTCTTTTCATCTCACCTGGTCATCCCTACTGCAGCTATAGGCGTTCCTAGAGTCTCTTTTCATCTCACCTGGTCATCCCTACTGCAGCTATAGGCGTTCCTAGAGTCTCTTTTCATCTCACCTGGTCATCCCTACTGCAGCTATAGGCGTTCCTAGAGTCTCTTTTCACCTCACCTGGTCATCCCTACCGCACCTATAGGCGTTCCTAGAGTCTCTTTTCATTTCACCTGGTCATCCCTACCGCACCTATAGGCGTTCCTAGAGTGTCTTCACCTCACCTGGTCATCCCTACTGCAGCTATAGGCGTTCCTAGAGTGTCTTCACCTCACCTGGTCATCCCTACCGCAGCTATAGGCGTTCCTAGAGTCTCTTTACATCTCACCTGGTCATCCCTACCGCACCTATAGGCGTTCCTAGAGTGTCTTCACCTCACCTGGTCATCCCTACCGCACCTATAGGCGTTCCTAGAGTGTCTTCACCTCACCTGGTCATCCCTACCGCAGCTATAGGCGTCCTAGAGTCTCTTTTCATCTCACCTGGTCATCCCTACCGCACCTATAGGCGTTCCTAGAGTGTCTTCACCTCACCTGGTCATCCCTACCGCAGCTATAGGCGTTCCTAGAGTCTCTTTTCACCTCACCTGGTCATCCCTACTGCAGCTATAGGCGTTCCTAGAGTCTCTTTTCATCTCACCTGGTCATCCCTACTGCAGCTATAGGCGTTCCTAGAGTCTCTTTTCATCTCACCTGGTCATCCCTACCGCACCTATAGGCTGTTCCTAGAGTCTCTTTTCATTTCACCTGGTCATCCCTACTGCAGCTATAGGCGTTCCTAGAGTCTCTTTTCATCTCACCTGGTCATCCCTACTGCACCTATAGGCGTTCCTAGAGTCTCTTTTCATCTCACCTGGTCATCCCTACCGCACCTATAGGCGTTCCTAGAGTCTCTTTTCATCTCACCTGGTCATCCCTACTGCAGCTATAGGCGTTCCTAGAGTCTCTTTTCACCTCACCTGGTCATCCCTACCGCACCTATAGGCGTTCCTAGAGTCTCTTTTCATTTCACCTGGTCATCCCTACTGCAGCTATAGGCGTTCCTAGAGTCTCTTTTCATCTCACCTGGTCATCCCTACTGCAGCTATAGGCGTTCCTAGAGTCTCTTTTCACCTCACCTGGTCATCCCTACTGCAGCTATAGGCGTTCCTAGAGTCTCTTTTCATCTCACCTGGTCATCCCTACTGCAGCTATAGGCGTTCCTAGAGTCTCTTTTCACCTCACCTGGTCATCCCTACTGCAGCTATAGGCGTTCCTAGAGTCTCTTTTCACCTCACCTGGTCATCCCTACTGCAGCTATAGGCGTTCCTAGAGTCTCTTTTCATCTCACCTGGTCATCCCTACCGCAGCTATAGGCGTTCCTAGAGTCTCTTTTCACCTCACCTGGTCATCCCTACTGCAGCTATAGGTGTTCCTAGAGTCTCTTTTCATCTCACCTGGTCATCCCTACTGCAGCTATAGGCGTTCCTAGAGTCTCTTTTCATCTCACCTGGTCATCCCTACTGCAGCTATAGGCGTTCCTAGAGTCTCTTTTCATCTCACCTGGTCATCCCTACTGCAGCTATAGGCGTTCCTAGAGTCTCTTTTCATCTCACCTGGTCATCCATACCGCACCTATAGGCGTTCCTAGAGTCTCTTTTCATTTCACCTGGTCATCCCTACTGCAGCTATAGGCGTTCCTAGAGTCTCTTTTCATCTCACCTGGTCATCCCTACTGCACCTATAGGCGTTCCTAGAGTCTCTTTTCATCTCACCTGGTCATCCCTACTGCAGCTATAGGCGTTCCTAGAGTCTCTTTTCACCTCACCTGGTCATCCCTACTGCAGCTATAGGCGTTCCTAGAGTCTCTTTTCATCTCACCTGGTCATCCCTACTGCAGCTATAGGCGTTCCTAGAGTCTCTTTTCACCTCACCTGGTCATCCCTACCGCACCTATAGGCGTTCCTAGAGTCTCTTCATCTCACCTGGTCATCCCTACTGCAGCTATAGGCGTTCCTAGAGTCTCTTCATCTCACCTGGTCATCCCTACTGCACCTATAGGCGTTCCTAGAGTGTCTTCACCTCACCTGGTCATCCCTACCGCGGCTATAGGCGTTCCTAGAGTCTCTTTTCATCTCACCTGGTCATCCCTACCGCACCTATAGGCGTTCCTAGAGTCTCTTTTCATTTCACCTGGTCATCCCTACTGCAGCTATAGGCGTTCCTAGAGTCTCTTTTCATCTCACCTGGTCATCCCTACTGCACCTATAGGCGTTCCTAGAGTCTCTTTTCATCTCACCTGGTCATCCCTACTGCAGCTATAGGCGTTCCTAGAGTCTCTTTTCACCTCACCTGGTCATCCCTACTGCAGCTATAGGCGTTCCTAGAGTCTCTTTTCATCTCACCTGGTCATCCCTACTGCAGCTATAGGCGTTCCTAGAGTCTCTTTTCACCTCACCTGGTCATCCCTACCGCACCTATAGGCGTTCCTAGAGTCTCTTCATCTCACCTGGTCATCCCTACTGCAGCTATAGGCGTTCCTAGAGTCTCTTCATCTCACCTGGTCATCCCTACTGCACCTATAGGCGTTCCTAGAGTCTCTTTTCATCTGGGCTTTCCTGTCGCTGTGGAACAGCAGTAGCGGGATAGAGGCATGTGTGTGAGAGACTTCTAGTCCGACCACGGTAGGAGATCGCAATGGTTGGATACAGCTAACTAATGTTCAGGTAAGAACGATAAGCACATCTCACATAGGCATGTTACATGTTTTTAAATAGCACTTTACAGGGTCTTATATGCAGGAGTTTTATACGCTGGTCGTCCAAGCATAGCGTTACTTTGTTGCATCGAAAGTTTGAGCTTTGACGTAAAGGCTAACAATGTTTCAACTTTAATAACTGTTCGCTAGTTTTATTTTCGGTCATTTTATGCATTTCCGTAGGTGTCCGTCTAATGATCTAATACGCTTGTTCAAATTGAATAACAGAATATTAGTTTCAATTTCGCAAGTTCTTCATTCTGATCCACTCGTTTAAATTGAATAGCGAACGGTTCAACATTTACACATTTTCTACACTGTAAATTGTAGATTTTTATATCGTTTTTCCAATTTTGCAATTGATCTTTATTCGTTGGGGGTAAAATATTGATGTGGCTGGGGAAATGGGGTGATTTCTAAATGTGTGGTTCCACTTCAGTTCGATGGGGAGAATAGCCTTGCCCTCACTATACAATAAAGTGGGACATTTTAATGTGGTCCTTGGAGGCGAAGTCACACACACACCTAGCGCTCCCCCAAAGCAATGCGGTAGGCTACCATTCTAACGGCCGCGGTGCGTTGTCAGGACACCGCATGGAGTTTAACTCTTGGTAATTTCACTGACTGCGAAGACATGGAGTTGCGTGCATCAGACACTGCAGGCTGCAATTGTTATCCTCAAACCCCCTTGCGTATGCCAACACTTTGCGTAGACAGTCTTAACAGCAAGTCATTTACACATCTGTTCGTAACGGTATGGTGTTTTATGTACACGTCCAATGAAGTAGCCTCATAGGCTTATTATCTTGCGTCGAGAAGGATTGCACGTCCCAGTCGGGCTCACTGGCTGCTGTCGAACCCCTGTGATGGACACCTTGCAGCTTGCATAGCTACGGGGCATGGGTTCTGGTAAAGCCCGGTCTGAGAGAGCAATTTTTACGGTCCATTATTATAGATAGACTACTGTTCACCATATAGAGACTAGTGTCTAATCTAGACTACTGTTCACCATATAGAGACTAGTGTCTAATCTAGACTACTGTTCACCGTATAGAGACTAGTGTCTAATCTAGACTACTGTTCACCGTATAGAGACTAGTGTCTACTCTAGACTACTGTTCACCATATAGAGACTAGTGTCTAATCTAGACTACTGTTCACCATATAGAGACTAGTGTCTAATCTAGACTACTGTTCACCATATAGAGACTAGTGTCTACTCTAGACTACTGTTCACCATATAGAGACTAGTGTCTAATCTAGACTACTGTTCACCGTATAGAGACTAGTGTCTAATCTAGACTACTGTTCACCGTATAGAGACTAGTGTCTAATCTAGACTACTGTTCACCAAATAGAGGACATCTATTTTGGTTATTGAAGTACAGTAAGTGAAGTGGATTTACACCAGGTAATGGAATTCCGGTATTGGAATTAAATAATGGGTCCCTGATCTGTACTACACAGGAATGCATAATTATGGATACGAATGTTGTTCTGCGCATGTTTTACATGTTTGGACATCACAGCACAGCAGAGCACAGGACAGTAGAGTAGAGTACAGTAGAGTAGAGTACAGTAGAGTAGAGTACAGTAGAGTAGAGTACAGTAGAATAGAGTTCAGTGCAGTATTGTAGAGTACAGTATAATATACGATAATTGTCTTGTACTGTACTGTATTGTACTGTACTCTACTGTAATAAATACTATAATAAAGACCAATTAAGTTGGAATAAAGAATACAGGCTTATAATGTGGTCCCTTTGCATTCCCTTATGCCTAAAAAGAAGTGGGTTAGGGCTGGAGGGGATATCAGAAGAAGTGGGTTATGGGTTAGGGCTGGAGGGGATATCAGAAGAAGTGGGTTATGGGTTAGGGCTGGAGGGGATATCAGAAGAAGTGGCTTTATTTGTCACATACGCCGAATACAACATAAAAAAAAAAATATTTAACCTTTATTTAACTAGGCAAGTCAGTTAAGAACAAATTCTTATTTACAATGACGGCCTACCGGGGAACAGTGGGTTAACTGCCTTGTTCAGGGGGCAGAATGACAGATTTTTATCTTGTCAGCTCAAGGATTCGATCCAAACAGTCGTTCCCATACCGGGAGTCGAACCCGGGCCGCCTGGGTGAAAACCATGAATCCTAACCTTACCGTGACATTTTTACTTACAAGCCCTTAACTAACAGTGCAGTTCAAGAAAGAGTTAAGAAAACATTTAACAAAAAAACGAAAGTAAAAAGTAACACAATAACGAGGCTATATACAGCGGGTACCGGTACAGAGTCAGTGTGCGGGGGTACAGGCTAGAGGTAATTTGTACATGTAGGGGTGAAGTGACTATGCATAGATAATAAACAGCGAGTAGCAGCAGTGTACAAAAGGGAGGGGGGGGTGTCAATGTAAATAATCCGGTGGCTATTTGGTTAATTGTTCAGCAGTCTTATGGCTTGGGGGTAGAAGCTGTTGAGGATACTTTTGGTCCTAGAATTGGTGCTCCTGTACCGCTTGCCGTGCGGTAGCAGAGAGAACAGTCTATGACTTGGGTGACTGGAGTCTCTGACAATTTTTTGGGCTTTCCTCTGACACCGCCTAGTATATAGGTCCTAGATGTCAGGAAGCTTGGCCCCAGTGATGTTTAGTCCCATGGTGTTTGGTCCCATGGTGTTTAGCTTAGTGATGAGCTTTGTGGGCACTATGGTGTTGAACGCTGAGCTGTAGTCAATGAACAGCATTCTCACATAGGTGTTCCTTTTGTCCAGGTGGGAAGTGCGATTGAGATTGCGTCATCTGTGGATCTGTTGGGGCGGTATGCAAATTGGCGAGGGTCTAGGGTATCCGGGAGGATGCTGTTGATGTGAGCCATGACCAGCCTTTCAAAGCACTTCATGGCTACTGACGTGAGTGCTACGGGTCTGTAATCATTTAGGCAGGTTACCTTCACTTCCTTGGGCACAGGGACTATGGTGGTCTGCTTGAAACATGTAGGTATTACAGACTCGGTCAGGGAGAGGTTGAAAATATCAGTGAAGACACTTGCCAGTTAGTCCGCACATGCTTTGAGTACATGTCCTGGTAATCCGTCTGGCCCCGCCGCTTTGTGAATGTTTTCCTGTTTAAAGGTCTTGCTCTCATCGGCTACCAAGAGCTCTATCACACAGTCGTCCAGAACAGCAGGTGTTCTCATGTGTGCTTCAGTGTTGCTTGCCTCAAAGCGACCATGAAAGGTATTTAGCTCGTCTGCTAGGCACGCGTCACTGGGCAGTTGCGGCTGGGTTTCCTTTTGTAGTCTGTAATAGTTTTCAAGCCCTGCCACATCCGACGAGCGTCAGAGCCGGTGTAGTAGGATTCAATCTTATCCTGTATTGACGCTTTGCTTGTTTGATGGTTCGTCTGAGGGCATAGCAGGATTTATTATAAGCGTCTGGGTAAGGGCTTCATTCACACAGGGCTTGTGGGTTAGGGCTGGAGTGGATATCAGAAGAAATGCCTTGTGGGTTAGCGCTGGAGTGGATATCAGAAGAAATGCCTTGTGGGTTAGCGCTGGAGTGGATATCAGAAGAAGTGGCTTGTGGGTTACGGCTGGAGTGGATATCAGAAGAAGTGGCTTGTGGGTTAGCGCTGGAGTGGATATCAGAAGAAGTGGCTTGTGGGTTAGGGCTGGAGTGGATATCAGAAGAAGTGGCTTGTGGGTTAGGGCTGGGGTGGATATCAGAAGAAGTGGCTTGTGGGAAGCTGCAGCAGAAGCGAACTCCTTTGTCGGCGACTCTTCCGTCCACACCTGCGCGATTGGCTGGGGAATGGCTGGCTCACAGAGAAACGTTAATAATATTTCACACCTTGATATTTCTTATTTTTTAAGCAAAGGTCTTTTTTAGGGAGTATGCGAGCACACTCATTCGGTTCACCTTGCCCGCCAGCCGAACTGAAGCTGATGCCTTAAGACTGTGTGTAATGTAGGAGGTAGCAAAGTATGAGCAAATTCACTGTGCTTTTAACCAAATTCACTGTGCTTTTAACCAAATTCACTGTGCTTTTAACCAAATTCACTGTCCTTTTAACCAAATTCACTGTGCTTTTAACCAAATTCACTGTGCTTTTAACCAAATCCACTGTGCTTTTAACCAAATTCACTGTGCTTTTAACCAAATTCACTGTCCTTTTAACCAAATTCACTGTGCTTTTAACCAAATTCACTGTGCTTTTAACCAAATTCACTGTGCTTTTAACCAAATTCACTGTGCTTTTAACCAAATTCACTGTCCTTTTAACCAAATTCACTGTGCTTTTAACCAAATTCACTGTCCTTTTAACCAAATTCACTGTGCTTTTAACCAAATTCACTGTGCTTTTAACCAAATTCACTGTGCTTTTAACCAAATTCACTGTGCTTTTAACCAAATTCACTGTGCTTTTAACCAAATCCACTGTGCTTTTAACCAAATTCACTGTGCTTTTAACCAAATTCACTGTGCTTTTAACCAAATTCACTGTCCTTTTAACCAAATTCACTGTGCTTTTAACCAAATTCACTGTGCTTTTAACCAAATTCACTGTGCTTTTAACCAAATTCACTGTGCTTTTAACCAAATCCACTGTGCTTTTAACCAAATTCACTGTGCTTTTAACCAAATTCACTGTGCTTTTAACCAAATTCACTGTGCTTTTAACCAAATCCACTGTCCTTTTAACCAAATCCACTGTGCTTTTAACCAAATTCACTGTCCTTTTAACCAAATCCACTGTGCTTTTAACCAAATTCACTGTGCTTTTAACCAAATTCACTGTGCTTTTAACCAAATTCACTGTGCTTTTAACCAAATCCACTGTCCTTTTAACCAAATCCACTGTGCTTTTAACCAAATTCACTGTGCTTTTAACCAAATTCACTGTCCTTTTAACCAAATTCACTGTGCTTTTAACCAAATTCACTGTGCTTTTAACCAAATCCACTGTGCTTTTAACCAAATCCACTGTCCTTTTAACCAAATCCACTGTCCTTTTAACCAAATTCACTGTGCTTTTAACCAAATTCACTGTGCTTTTAACCAAATCCACTGTCCTTTTAACCAAATCCACTGTCCTTTTAACCAAATTCACTGTGCTTTTAACCAAATCCACTGTGCTTTTAACCAAATCCACTGTGCTTTTAACCAAATCCACTGTGCTTTTAACCAAATCCACTGTGCTTTTAACCAAATCCACTGTCCTTTTAACCAAATTCACTGTGCTTTTAACCAAATCCACTGTGCTTTTAACCAAATCCACTGTCCTTTTAACCAAATCCACTGTCCTTTTAACCAAATTCACTGTGCTTTTAACCAAATCCACTGTGCTTTTAACCAAATCCACTGTGCTTTTAACCAAATCCACTGTGCTTTTAACCAAATCCACTGTCCTTTTAACCAAATCCACTGTGCTTTTAACCAAATCCACTGTGCTTTTTAACCAAATTCACTGTGCTTTTAACCAAATCCACTGTCCTTTTAACCAAATCCACTGTCCTTTTAACCAAATCCACTGTCCTTTTAACCAAATTCACTGTGCTTTTAACCAAATCCACTGTGCTTTTAACCAAATCCACTGTGCTTTTAACCAAATCCACTGTGCTTTTAACCAAATCCACTGTGCTTTTAACCAAATCCACTGTGCTTTTAACCAAATCCACTGTGCTTTTTAACCAAATTCACTGTCCTTTTAACCAAACTCACCCCCAACCTGAATTAGCATTTCTTAGCACTTTGCTAGTAAAAACAATAGACAGGGAAACACAGCCAGACTCTTATCTAATCAACTCAATATAAATGACAGGAGCGTACCCCTGTGTCGCTCCTCTTTGAACTATCCGCTGTCCAATGAACAAAATAACAGTTTCCCACGTAACAGTAAATCCATTGTACTTACAGTACAATAAAACATACAAATTCCTAGCTCTACGGTAACATTAATTTACCGATCACTGTACCTGTACACAGCCAATCTGTAAATAGCACACCCAACTACCTCATCCCCATATTATTACTTACCCTCTTGTACTTTTGCACCCCATTATCTCTACTTGTACATCATCATCTGCACATATATCACTCCAGTATTAATGCTAAATTGTCATTATTTCGCCACTATGGCCTATTTATTGCCTTATCTCCCTAATCTTCCTACATTTGCACACACTGTATATTGATTTTTCTATTGTGTTATTGACTGTACGTTTGTTTATCCCATGTGTAACTCTGTGTTGTTGTTTGTGTCGCACTCCTCTGCTTTATCTTGGCCCAGGTCGCAGTTGTAAATGAGAACTTGTTCTCAACTAGCCTACCTGGTTAAATAAAATGAAATAAAAAATGTAGTTGATTCAAGTTTCATTACTCTTCACACCTCTCCTGGCGTCAGTGACCCCAGGACTTCCGTGGGGAAGTCTCTTCCTCGAGATTACCACAGATAAGGTGTGTTTGAACCTTGTGATAGTCCACAGATGGTCAGCCATCCAAACAACGTCGTAAATGGTGATTGAGTCATCACTCTGGGTCTCAGCGCCTGCAAGTCGCCAGTCACGAGTATCACATACTGGTCTGAAACTAGATCCCCTACATACTGGTCTTGGCGAGAAAACTGTCTGGGTCTTCGGCAGTAAATGTGGAGGAGGAGTTAAGATGGAGTGTCCCCTTGTTAACGTCCAACAGCGGAAGTTGCGTCACAGCCTCGCTCTCCATTTGCCCTGAAAACACAGCATCTGGTTATTGGAGATTCGGCTACATGCAACACGAGTGAATGACACCTCCATAACTGATCCTCTAGAGGACAGGAAGTTACATCATCAGTGACTGATCCTCTAGAGGACAGGAAGTTACATCATCAGTGACTGATCCCCTAGAGGACAGGAAGTTACATCATCAGTGACTGATCCCCTAGAGGACAGGAAGGTGCATCATCAGTGACTGATCCCCTAGAGGACAGGAAGTTACATCATCAGTAACTGATCCCCTAGAGGACAGGAAGGTGCATCATCAGTGACTGATCCTCTAGAGGACAGGAAGTTACATCATCAGTGACTGATCCCCTAGAGGACAGGAAGTTACATCATCAGTGACTGATCCCCTAGAGGACAGGAAGGTACATCATCAGTGACTGTCGTTCACTCACATCCGTAGGCTGTCCTCACTTTGTCTGTATTTTCCCGCCCTTGGGTCTTGCATTGCTACACTGGATGACTATAGTAAGAAGTATTTTGGGCAAGTTGATAATAGGGTGAGTGAACCATAAAATACTGGTAGTTTAAAGGGTGACCATAATATACTGGTAGTTTAACGGGTGACCACAATATACTGGTAGTTTAAAGGGTGACCATAATATACTGGTAGTTTTAAGGGTGACCATAATATACTGGTAGTTTAACGGGTGACCATAATATACTGGTAGTTTAACGGGTGACCATAATATACTGGTAGTTTAACGGGTGACCATAATATACTGGTAGTTTAACGGGTGACCATAATATACTGGTAGTTTAAAGGGTGACCACAATATACTGGTAGTTTAACGGGTGACCACAATATACTGGTAGTTTAACGGGTGACCATAATATACTGGTAGTTTAACGGGTGACCATAATATACTGGTAGTTTAACGGGTGACCATAATATACTGGTAGTTTAACGGGTGACCATAATATACTGGTAGTTTAACGGGTGACCATAATATACTGGTAGTTTAACGGTGACCATAATATACTGGTAGTTTAAAGGGTGACCATAATATACTGGTAGTTTAACGGGTGACCATAATTTACTGGTAGTTTAAAGGGTGACCATAATATACTGGTAGTTTAAAGGGTGACCATAATATACTGGTAGTTTAACGGGTGACCATAATTTACTGGTAGTTTAAAGGGTGACCATAATTTACTGGTAGTTTTAAGGGTGACCATAATATACTGGTAGTTTAAAGGGTGACCATAATATACTGTAGGTTAACGGGTGACCATAATATACTGGTATTTTAAAGGGTGACCATAATTTACTGGTAGTTTTAAGGGTGACCATAATATACTGGTAGTTTAAAGGGTGACCATAATGTACTGGTAGTTTAAAGGGTGACCATAATGTACTGGTAGTTTAAAGGGTGACCATAATATACTGGTAGTTTAAAGGGTGACCATAATGTACTGGTAGTTTAAAGGGTGACCATAATGTACTGGTAGTTTAAAGGGTGACCATAATATACTGGTAGTTTAACGGGTGACCATAATATACTGGTAGTTTAAAGGGTGACCATAGTATACTGGTAGTTTAAAGGGTGACCATAATGTACTGGTAGTTTAAAGGGTGACCATAATGTACTGGTAGTTTAAAGGGTGACCATAATATACTGGTAGTTTAACGGGTGACCATAATATACTGGTAGTTTAAAGGGTGACCATAGTATACTGGTAGTTTAAAGGGTGACCATAATGTACTGGTAGTTTAAAGGGTGACCATAATGTACTGGTAGTTTAAAGGGTGACCATAATATACTGGTAGTTTAACGGGTGACCATAATATACTGGTAGTTTAAAGGGTGACCATAATATACTGGTAGTTTAACGGGTGACCATAATTTACTGGTAGTTTAAAGGGTGACCATAATATACTGGTAGTTTAAAGGGTGACCATAATATACTGGTAGTTTAACGGGTGACCATAATTTACTGGTAGTTTAAAGGGTGACCATAATTTACTGGTAGTTTTAAGGGTGACCATAATATACTGGTAGTTTAAAGGGTGACCATAATATACTGTAGGTTAACGGGTGACCATAATATACTGGTATTTTAAAGGGTGACCATAATTTACTGGTAGTTTTAAGGGTGACCATAATATACTGGTAGTTTAAAGGGTGACCATAATGTACTGGTAGTTTAAAGGGTGACCATAATGTACTGGTAGTTTAAAGGGTGACCATAATATACTGGTAGTTTAAAGGGTGACCATAATGTACTGGTAGTTTAAAGGGTGACCATAATGTACTGGTAGTTTAAAGGGTGACCATAATATACTGGTAGTTTAACGGGTGACCATAATATACTGGTAGTTTAAAGGGTGACCATAGTATACTGGTAGTTTAAAGGGTGACCATAATGTACTGGTAGTTTAAAGGGTGACCATAATGTACTGGTAGTTTAAAGGGTGACCATAATATACTGGTAGTTTAACGGTGACCATAATATACTGGTAGTTTAAAGGGTGACCATAGTATACTGGTAGTTTAAAGGGTGACCATAATGTACTGGTAGTTTAAAGGGTGACCATAATGTACTGGTAGTTTAAAGGGTGACCATAATATACTGGTAGTTTAAAGGGTGACCATAATATACTGGTAGTTTAAAGGGTGACCATAATATACTGGTAGTTTAAAGGGTGACCATAATATACTGGTAGTTTAAAGGGTGACCATAATATACTGGTAGTTTAAAGGGTGACCATAATGTACTGGTAGTTTAAAGGGTGACCATAATGTACTGGTAGTTTAAAGGGTGACCATAATGTACTGGTAGTTTAAAGGGTGACTATAATATACTGGTAGTTTAAAGGGTGACTATAATATACTGGTAGTTTAAAGGGTGACCACAATATGCTGGTAGTTTAAGGTGTGTCAAAACTTGGTCACTGAGTTAACTACCTTTCATCCCATTCCCACCGGAGGTGATTTGTTTGAATAGGTTGTGTGTGCAAGGTCTCAGAGGAAAGGAATGTGTGAGTGCGGTTTAGTTACAGAAGTGTTTGCCAAGTACAGAGTTACCTGGTTAAACATTGACTGAACTGAACATGGACTCTGTGTGATACTGTATATGAGGGGTTCAAAAGTCTAGATATGTTATTCTCTCACATTTTTATTATTTTTTTTATTTCCCCTTTATTTAACCAGGTAGTTCTATATGATGTCATAATACAGGTAGGCCAGTTGAGAACAAGTTCTCATTTACAACTGCGACCTGGCCAAGATAAAGCAAAGCAGTTCGACACATACAACAACACAGAGTTACACATGGGATAAACAAACACAATAGAAAAGTCTATGTACAGTGTGTGCAAATGTAATAAGATTAGGGAGATAAGGCAATAAATAGGCCATAGTGGCGAAATAATTACAATTTAGCAATTAAACACTGGAGTGATAGATGTGCAGAATATGAATGTGCAAGTAGAGATACTGGGGTGCAAAGTAGCAAAGAAATAAATAACAGTATGGGGATGAGGTAGTTGGATGGGCTATTTACAGATTGGCTGTGTACAGGTGCAGTGATCGATAAGCTGCTCTGACAGCTGGTGCTTAAAGTTAGTGAGGGAGATATGTCTTCAGCTTCAGTGATATTTTCATTTTGTTCCAGTCATTGGCAGCAGAGAACTGGAAGGAAAGGCGGCCAAAGGAGGAGTTGGCATTGGGAATGACCAGTGAAATATACCTGCTGGAACGCGTGCTACGGGTGGGTGTTGCTATGGTTACCAGTGAGCTGAGATAAGGCGGGGCTTTACCTAGCAAAGACTTATAGATGACCTGGAGCCAGTGGGTTTGGCGACGAATATGAAGCGAGGCCAGCCTACGAGAGCATACAGGTCGCAGTGGTGGGTGGTATATGGGGCTTTGGTGACAAAACGGATGGAACTGTGATAGACTGCATCCAATTTGCTGAGTAGAGTGTAGGAGGCTATTTTGTAAATGACATCGCCGAAGTCAAGGATCGGTAGGATGTTCAGTTTTACCAGGGTATGTTTGGCAGCATGAGTGAAGAAGGCTTTGTTGCGAAATAGGAAGCTGATTCTAGATTTAATTTTTGGATTGGAGTTGCTTAATGTGAGTCTGAAAGGAGAGTTTACAGTCTAACCAAACACCTAGGTATTTGTAGTTGTCCACAAATTTTAAGTCAGAACCGTCCAGAGTAGTGATGCTAGTCGGGCGGGAGGGTGCGGGCAGCGATCGGTTGAAGAGCGTGCATTTAGTTTTACTAGCGTTTTAAAAGCACGTTTTAGCAGTGCAGTATTCAATATATATCCTAGATATTCATACAGCGTCGCTATAAGTCATTAATGGGAAGGAAACGGTACAGTAGTAAACCTGCTTTACACATTGTATTCCCCTCAAACAACATACAGTCATCCACTGGGACCTAGGCAGAGTTTGAAAGCCCGCTCTCTTCAGCACTTTTTTTATTTTACCGTGATGGTGGCTTCCTTAGAATTTTTGGGACAGGAATGATCATAGTCAACTTGAAACACGTGGGGATTTGAGACTGGGACAGGGAGAGGTTGAAAATGTCGGTTAAGATGCCTGCCAGCTGGTCTGCACATGCCCTGATGAAACCGTCTGGCCAAGCGGCGAGTATTGACCTGTTTAAAAACCTTACTCACGCCTGGGAGAAAGAGGGATCACTCATTCCTGCGGATCAGTGGGGTGCCTGCAGGGCTTTGTGTTGTTTTTGTGAAAGTGTGCATAAAAGGCATTGAGTTGAGCTGGTAGAGAGGCATCGTTGGGCAGATCAAGGCTAGGGCTTCCTTTTGTAGTCCGTAATGCACTGTAGCCCCTGCCACATCCGTTGAGGGTCGGAGACGGTATAATAGGATTCCACGCTCCAATATTGTCATTTTGGCTGTTTGATGGCTCTGAGAAGGTCATAGCAGGACTTTTTGTACGTGTTCTTTTTGTACGTGTTCGTGTCCTCAGCTGCCTTGGGGTTGGCTGCGATAGCCCTGTGAGCATAGCTCTGTTCTTTAGCTTAATGCACAACTCAATGTTTAACTACTTAGGGAGTGGTGGGGCGCTAGCGCCCAACACTACCCGGTGAAATGCAAGGCGCCAAATCCAAAAGTTGAATTATTAAACATTCATCAATATACAAGTGTTGCATAGTCATCAAAAGCTCTGCTTCATGGCAATATCACAACATTTGATTGTTTGAGGGTAGCATCTCCAATATTTTCCCATTAGCATAAATTCATAAACCATCGCGGTTCACACAAAACACATTTCACAGCGAAAACAAATCCCTTACCTTTTGAAGAACTTCTGCTGAGGGCTTCCCAAGTGTCCAAAGAAGACAATCCATGGTTCTTTTGTTCGAAAAAGTCATTTATTATATCCATAAATCTCTGTTTGGTTGGTGCATTATGTTCAGAAAATCCAACGTCGAATCGCCCATTGAAACGTGAAGAGAACACGTTCAAATATACCTATAAACTTTTCCTAAACAAATCAAATACCAGTTAAAATGCATCCTTAGCTATCCTTTTATGAATATGAGCGATAATATTTCACTCGGATGGTCACCTAAACGTTATATAAGTAAAATAAAGTGGGGCGCGCAGCCAGACTAGCGCATGAGAAAACTTGTTAACATCTGAGCTACCTTGGCCATTTCCTGTACCTATTCTTCCTGCATCCTCCAATCTCTCTGAGGCTTTATATATAGACTGTTGACATCTAGTGGAAGCCATAGGTACTGAAATCTCGGAGCTGCTTGCCATAGAACTCAATACGGAGACTGTGTGACAAAAAACAGTAATTCCGGATAGATTTTTCTCGGGTTTTCGCATGCTATTTCTGTTCTGTTACACTCACAGACATTATGTTAACACTTTTAGAAACTTCAGTGTTTCCTATCCAATAGTACTAATTATGTGCATATCCTATTTTCTGGGCCTGAGTGGGAGGCATTTTACTTTGGGCACGCCAGACTCTCCAAAACCGTCACCTCGGGAGCCGCTCCCTAAGAAGTTAACCAGGGCTTTTGATTGAGGAAGCAGCAAACCTTCACTGTGAAGACAACGTTGGCTATGCATTTCCTGATGAATCAGGTGACCGAGGTGGTTAGCTCGTCGACGCTATCGGCGGAGTCCCGGAACATATTGCTAAATCTGAAATATACATTTTGGGTGATCTTGATCTGGATGGGTTGATGCCGGCTTCTGATAGGTAACTCACCAGCACTACCATTATTACGACCAGGAATACGACTTTCCCGAAGCAGATCCTTTGTTCGCACCACCCAGGGTATTTGAACTGATTCCAGAGGCCGACCCAAAACAACGCTGGCGGAGGAGAGGTACTTGGAGTGGTCTTCTAGTCCGACTTAGGAACCGTGCACACCACCCACCGCTTCCTAGTATATTACTCGTTAATGTTCAGTCTCTGGATAATAAAGTTGATGAGATCAGGGTGAGGGTTTCTTTCCAGAGAGACATCAGGGATTGTAACATACTCTGTTTCACGGAAACATGGCTCTCTCGGGATATAATGTCTGAGTCCGTACAGCCAGTTGGGTTCTCAGTTCATCGCGCAGACAGGAATAAATATCTCTCCGGAAGAAGAAGGGTGGGGGTGTATATTTCATGATTAAAGACGCATGGCGTAATTGTGATAACATACAGGAACTCAAGTCCTTTTGTTCACCCAACCTAGAATACCTCACAATCAAATGCCGACCGTATTATCTCCCAAGAAAATGTTCTTCGTTTATAGTCACGGCCGTGTATATCCCCCCCTCAAGCCGATACCACGATGGCCCTCAAAGTACTTCACTGGACTTTATGCAAACTGGAAACCACATATCCTGAGGCCGTAGCGGGGGATTTATTGTAGCGGGGGATTTTAACAAAGCAAATTTGAGGAAAACGCTGCCGAAATTCTATCAACACATTGACAGTAGTACTTGTGCTGCTAAAACACTCGACCACTGCTACTCCAACTTCCAGGATGCCTACAAGGCCCTCCCCCGACCCTCCCTTCAGCAAATCTGATCACGACTCCATTTTGCTCCTACCTTCCTATAGGCAGAAACTCAAACAGGAAGTACCCGTGCTATTCATCGCTGGTCTGACCAATCAGAATCCACGCTTCAAGATTGTTTTGAACACGCGGACTGGGATATGTTCCGGGGTAGCTTCCGAGAATAATATAGATGAATATACTGATACGATGAGTGAGTTTATCAGGAAGTGTACAGGAGATGTTGTACCCACTGTGACTATTAAAACCTACCCCAACCAGAAACCGTGGATAGATGGCGGCATTCGCGCAAAACTGAAAGCGCAAACCACTGCATTTAACCATGGCAACATGACTGGGAATATGACAGAATACAAACAGTGTAGTTATTCCCTCCGCAAGTCAATCAAACAGGCAAAATGTCAGTATAGGGACAAAGTGGAGTCGCAATTCAACGGCTCAGACACATGACGTATGTGACAGGGTCTACAGACAATCACGGATTACAAAAGGAAAACCAGCCACGTCGCCGACACCAACATCTTGCTTCTGGATAAGCTAAACACCTTCTGTCTGCATATTTGCAATCAAATGCCAGAATTTTCTCCATCTCCATAGCTATCATACTCTAATTCCACTGATTTCAAATCTCGGTCCTCCAGAAAGTGGAGAGCAACACTTATTCAGTTCTACTACGTGATATCTTTTAAAAAAAGGCACGTTGTAAAGGATTACCTACACATACTGACCAGCTCATGTTATAGACAGAAGCATGCTACATGGCAGACCAATCCAAACTCATCTCTCGGTATGTCCAGCCCACTCATTATCTCAGCCAATCATGGCTAGCAGGAAGGTTGCTGACTTTTTCCGTGGCTTAACCAACTAGGCTCGTAATTTAACCATTTTATTTATATAGACAGCATACAAGTTTTTTATTAAGGCACATACAAGTTCACATGTTCCAGAAGGCATTTCTGCCAAAAAAAGTATGTAGATGTTTTTTAAAGTTTATGTTCAAATGGCTCTGCTGTGAATTAAACATTTTTATTTAACCTTTATTTAACTAGGCAAGTCAGTTAATAACAAATTCTTATTTACAATGACAGCCTACCAAAATGCAAAAGGCCTCCAGCGGAGAGGAGGGCTGGAATTAAAAATAATTGTTTTTATAAAATAGAAATATAGGACAAAACACACATCACGACAAGAGAGACAACACAACACTACATAAAGAGAGGCCTAAGACGACAACATAGCATGGCAGCAACACATGACAACAACATGGTAGCAACACAACATGACAACATGGTAGCAACACATGAAAACACAGCATGGTAGCAACACAACATGACAACAACATGGTAGCAACACAACATGGTAGCAGCACAAAATATGATACACACATTGTTGGGTTCAGACAACAGCACAAAGGGCAAGAAGGTAGAGACAACAATACATCACACAAAGCAGCCACAACTGTCAGTAAGAGTGTCCATGATTGAGTCTTTGAATGAAGAGATTGAGATAAAACTATCCAGTTTGAAAGTTTGTTGCAGCTTGTTCCATTCCCTACCTGCAGTGAACTGAAAAGAGGAGCGACCCAGGGATGTGTGTGCTTTGGGGACCTTTAACAGAATGTGACTGGCAGAACGGGTGTTGTATGTGGAGGATGAGGGCTGCAGTAGGTATCTCAGATAGGGGGAAGTGAGGCCTAAGAGGGTTTTATAAATAAGCATCAACCAGTGGGTCTTTGACAGGTATACAGAGATGACCAGTTTACAGAGGAGTATAGAGTGCAGTGATGTGTCCTATAAGGAGCATTGGTGGCAAATCTGATGGTAAAGAACATCTAGCCGCTCAAGAGCACCCTTACCTGCCAATCTATAAATTATGTCTCCGTAATCTAGCATGGGTAGGATGGTCATCTGAATCAGGGTTAGTTTGGCAGCTGGGGTGAAAGAGGAGCGATTACGATAGAGGAAACCAAGTCTAGATTTAGTGACACGCGACATACGCCTAGCTTCCTAAAACCAGTCACGTTTTTGTAAATATATTGAAAATTAAATACAGAAATACCTCATTTACATAAGTGTTCACACCCCTGAGTCAATACATTGTAGAAGCACCGTTGGCAGCGATTACAGCTGTGAGATTTTCTTGGTAAGTGTCAAAGAGTTTTCCACACCTGGATTGTGCAACATTTGCCCATTATTCTTAACAAAATTCTTCAAACTCTGTCCAATTTATTGTTGGTCATTGCTAAACAGCCATTTTCAGGTTTTGCCATAGATTTAAGTCAAAACTGTAAGTCGGCCACTAAGGACAACTTACTGTCTTCTTGGTAAGAAACTCCAGTGTAGATTTGGCCTCGTGTTTTAGGTTATTGTCCTGCTGAAAGGTGAATTCATCTCCCAGTGTCCGGTGAAAAGCAGACTGAACCAGGTTTTCCTCTGGGATTTTGCCTGTGCTTAGCTCCATTCATTTTCATTTTTTTAACCCACTACTCTTGAAAATATGGAGAGCGGTAGTCAGTAAGGTGTTGTATTGGATTTTCCCCAAACATAACACTTTGTATTCAGGACATAAAGTTATTTTGCAGCATTTCTTAGCTCCTTGTTGCAAGGGATGCATGTTTTGTAATATTTGTATTCTGTTCAGGCTTCCTTATTTTCACTCTGTCGTTTAGGTTAGTATTGTGGAGTAACTACAATGTTGTTGGCATCACGTTTTTCTTAGTGACGCGGAATTAAAATCCCAGCAGCCTCCGGGTCCATGGTTTCCTGCTTGTTTATAGCCTGGTACAGTTTGTTAAGTTCCTGCTTGTTGTTTTTTGTTGTCCTGACCATCACGATAACAGATGAAAACTCTCTCGGGATAGAAGGGTCGGCATTTCACCATCAGTCATACCAAGACGGGTGAACAATAGGTCTAGACTTCCACCGTTTGCTGTTGATGGCCCTGGAATGTGTATAGCTTATCTTCAGAACCCTCTTCGGCTTCTCTTCACAGCTCTGAAGTACCAGTGAGTTGGTGGCCATTTAAAAACACTGGATTAGGCAGAGGTTGAGGTATTGAGTGATTGACCATCAGCTGATGATCCATGAAAGGCCTTGGTTCACGTAGGGTCCTTTAGTATACATGTCATTCTGTCTGTATATGCCATGCCATTTAAACACAGCATGCGTTGTCAGATGTAATCTTGCTCTAGCTACAAAACAAACAGACATTTAGTTAGTGTTGTTGAAAAGCAAATAATGTGTGAGTACAATTTGTAACCTGGATTCCTACCATAATATCCCTGGAGACCAGATGGATGGCAACATATTAGTCCACAATGTCCAAGGAAGCTCTAAAGATAGGATACACTATCATCACTTCTGAGGACTTTTCTTTTTTTGTTGTGATCTGTCAGGGAGGCAGTGGGAGGAAGCTCAGGCCTGACTGAGTGCTGATTCAGCCTGCCCCACCACCAATGTATTAAAGAGCTACAGATGATGTCATTGTTATGTAGCCTCTCAGTAATCCACAATCATTGGTACTGGCCCTGGCCTGTTCAGTTGGACCATTGACCAATCGAGAGACTCTCTCTCTCTCTCTGTCTTTCTGTCTTTCTCTCTCTCTCTCTGTCTTTCTCTCTCTCTCTCTCTCTCTGTCATTACAAATGTATATATACAGTGTTGCAACGATGTACAAATGGTTAAAGTACAAAAGGGAAAATAAATAAGCATAAATATAGGTTGTATTTACAATGGTGTTTGTTCTTCACTGGTTGCCATTTTCTTGTGGCAACAGGTCACAAATCTTGCTGCTGTGATGGCCGTAGATATGGGAGTTTATCAGAATCGGGTTTGTTTTTGAATTCTTTGTCGATCTGTGTAATCTGAGGGAAATATGGTCATACATTGGGCAGGAGGTTAGGAAGTGCAGCTCAGTTTCCACCTCATTTTGTGGGCAGTCTGCACATAGCCTGTCTTCTCTTGAGAGCCAGGTCTGCTTACGGCCGGCTTTCTCAATAGCAAGGCAATGCTCACTGAGTCTATACATAGTCAAAGCTTTCCTTAAGTTTGGGTCAGTCACAGTGGTCAGGTATTCTGCCACTACGTACTCTCTGTTTAGGGCCAAAAAGCATTCTAGTTTGCTCTGTTTATTTTGGTAAATTCTTTACAATGTGTGGAATAATATTTATTTTGTTTTCTTATGATTTGGTTGGGTCTAATTGTGTTGCTTTCCTGGGGCTCTGTGGGGTCTGTTTGTGTTTGTGAATAGAGCCCCAGGACCAGCTTGCTTAGGGGGACTCTTCTCCAGGTTCATCTCTCTGTAGGTGATGGCTTTGTTATGGAAGGTTTGGGAATCGGCTCTTAACGTCTCTTTTCTGGATTTGGATAATTAGTGGGTATCGGCCTAATTCTGCTCTTGTCACGACTTCCGCCGAAGTTGGCTCCTCTCCTTGTTCGGGCGGCGTTCGGTGGTCGACGTCACCAGTCTTCTAGCCATCGCCAATCCACCTTTCATTTTTCATTTGTTTTGTCTTGTTTTCCCACACACCTGGTTTTCATTTTCCCTCATTACTGTTGTCTATTTAACCCTTTGTATCCCCCAAGTCTGTGTGGGGAGTTGTTTGTTGACAGTTGACGCCAGGTTTGTTTGTTTTCACTTTGTGGCAGCCGGTACTATTACGTGTATTTTGTACTTTGTGCTGACTTACTTGGTTTTGGGCATTTGTGGTTGCGTTCTGTAATTTTAAACATTGCCAGAGTAAAGTATTTAGTCCACTCACCTCTGATCTCCTGCGTATGACTTACCTACACCAGCTACACCCACCGTATGACAGCTCTGCATGCGTTATTTGGTGTTCTACGTTCTACACGGAGGATATTTTTGCAGAATTCTGCATGCAGTCTCAATTAGGTGTTTGTCCCATTTTGTGAATTCTTGGTTGGTGAGCGGACCCCAGACCTCACAACCATGAAGGGCAATGGGTTCTATAACTGATTCAAGTATTTTTAGCCAGATTCTAATTGGTATGTTGGATTTTATGTTCCTTTTGATGGCATAGAATGTCCTACTTGGCTTCTCTCTTGCCGTCTCTCAGATCGTTCACAGCTTTGTGGAAGTTACCTGTGGCGCTGATGTTTAGGCCAAGGTATGTATAGTTTTTGTGTGCTCTAGGGCAACGGTGTCTAGATGGAATTTGTATTGGTGGTCCTGGCGACTTGGTCTTCCTGAGATTTACTGTCTGGGCCCAGGTCTGGCAGAATCTGTGCAGAAGATCTAGGTGCTGCTGTGGGCCCTGGATTTTATAATGTTGTATGTTTTTCCCCCAACACCACTTTCCATCAATTCAGATAGCAGACCCTCATGCCAAATTGAGTCGAAGGCTTTTTTGAAATCAACAAAGCATGAGGAGACTTTGCCTTTATTTTGGTTAGTTTGTTTGTCACTTATGGTGTGCTGGGTGAATATGTGGTCTGTTGTACAATAATTTGGTAAAAAACCAATTTGACACTTGCTCAGTACATTGTTTTCACTGAGGAAATGTATGAGTCTGCTGTTAATGATAATGCAGAGGATTTTCCCAAGGTTGCTGTTGACGAATATCCCACGGTAGTTATTGGGGTCAAATTTGTCTCCACTTTTGTGGATTGGGGTGATCAGTCCTTGGTTCCAAATATTGGGGAAGATGCCAGAGCTGAGGATGATGTCAAAGAGTTTTAGTATAGCCAATTGGAATTTGTGGTCTGTATATTTTATAATTTAATTTATGATACCATCAGCATCACAGGCCTTTTTGGCCTGTAGTTTATTCAATATAATTGGAGAATCCAGTGGGTTCTGGTCGTCTTTAATAGTTGATTCTAATATTTGTATTTGATCATGTATATGTTTTTGCTGTTTGTTCTTTGTTATAGAGTGTATTTCTGTATTGTTTTAGTGATTCACCATAGTGAAGGCGTAGACACAGGTTTTCCGGGTATCTATGTTTTTGGTTGGACAGGTTTCTCAATTTCTTTCTTAGATTTTTGCATTCTTCATCAAACCATTTGTCATTGTTGTTCGTTTTCTTCGGTTTTCTATTGGAGATTTTTAGATTTGATAGGGAAGCTGAGAGGTCAAATATCCTGTTTAGATCTTCTACTGCCAAGTTTACACCTTCACTATTACAGTGGAACGTTTTATCCAGGAAGTTGTCTAAAAGGGATTGAATGTGTTGTTGCCTAATTGTTTTTTGGTCGGTTTCCACACTACTTTCCTTCCATCTATAGTATTTCTTAATATTATTTGGTTCCTTTGGCTTTGATGCCTCATGATTGAGTATTGCTCTGTTCAAGTAGACTGTGATTTAGCTGTGATCTGATAGGGGTGTCAGTGGGCTGACTGTGAACGCTCTGAGAGACTCTGGGCTGAGGTCAGTGATAAAGTAGTCTACAGTTCTACTGCCAAGAGATGAGCTATAGGTGTTCCTACCGTAGGAGTCTCCTCGAAGCTTACCATTGACTATGTACATACCCAACGTGCGACAGAGCTGCAGGAGTTGTGACCCGTTTTTGTTGGTTATGTTGTCATAGTTGTGCCTAGGGGGGTATATGGGGGAGGGAATGCTGTCACCTCCAGGCAGGTGTTTGTCCCCCTGTGTGCTGAGGGTGTCAGGTTCTTGTCCAGTTCTGGCATTTAGGTCGCCACAGACTAGTACATGTCCCTGGGCCTGGAAAGGATTGATCTCCCCATCTAGGATGGAGAAGCTGCCTTCATTAAAGTATGGGGATTCTAGTGGGGGATATAGGAAGCACACAGGAGGACATTTTTCTAGCCAAATGTTCCTGTTTTGATTAATTTAATAGAGTGAGTTAGGTCTGCTCTATAACAAATTAGCATACCCCCTGAGTCCCTTCCCTGTTTCATACCGTCCTTCCCCTGTAGATAGGTCTAGGGCCTGTCACCTACATGTTTATAGACAGTATAACGTCCTTCCCCTGTAGATAGGTCTAGGGCCTGTCACCTACATGTTTATAGACAGTATAACGTCCTTCCCCTGTAGATAGGTCTAGAGCCTGTCACTTACATGTTTATAGACAGTTTAACGTCCTTCCCCTGTAGATAGGTCTAGGGCCTGTCACCTACATGTTTATAGACAGTACAACGTCAGTTTGTGTATGTTTAGACTCTAGCCGGTCTTATATGTAATGGAAAGATACATATAGAGAACAGTTAGCTAAACACACTATTTCCAGTTCATGCTGTACTGTACAGGGGAAACGCTGTGTGTTGGAATATCAGTTTATTTAAGGACAGAAACCCATGACAGCATCTCTAACGGTCATTAATGATTGAACAGACTCTGGCTCCACAGAAAAAGCTACTCTGCTCTCATCAGTGAACAGTATGTTTCCCCACACATTATTCTGTCTTAGGTGTACATCGGAATTACTGTGTGTGTGTGTGTGTGTGTGTGTGAGTCACTTTTACTGTCTGCAACAGTTCCATCGTGTGTTCGTCATTGATCACGATCAGTCGCATTGATCAGCCTAATAATCAATCAGAATGATTGAACAATCTTGAATGTTAGGATTGACCTAGAGTTACCTCAAAATGGTACAATAACGGCTCTGTTTTACCTTTGGAAAGGCACATTGTTCTTTATTGATGTGATATGGTAACCAAGGTTACATCTGTAATGATCAGATGGCCTACACACTACACTCACAGAGAAACGTCTGACTGTCTGTCCTTAAAGTGAATCTATCAGCCTTCTGTCTGGACAGGTGATGAGGTCATTCATCTACAGAGCCATGACTGGGACTTCTTCTGAAATGTTGTCTTTCAAGTTGCTCAGGACTGGTGAAAGGTGAAAGAGGAAGAGTTTGCCATTACAATGGTGCCGTTATCTTCAGATCTTCCTTTGCTGTATAATTATTATTTTTTTATTTCCTCTTAGAAAGATTAGCATAGAACTCAGAGTACTCATGAGAACAAGAAGCTCTGGATCGGTCAGTACTCCGAGTACTCATGAGAACAAGAAGCTCTGGATCGGTCAGTACTCAGAGTACTCATGAGAACAAGAAGCTCTGGATCGGTCAGTACTCAGAGTACTCATGAGAACAAGAAGCTCTGGATCGGTCAGTACTCAGAGTACTCATGAGAACAAGAAGCTCTGGATCGGTCAGTACTCAGAGTACTCATGAGAACAAGAAGCTCTGGATCGGTCAGTACTCAGAGTACTCATGAGAACAAGAAGCTCTGGATCGGTCAGTACTCAGAGTACTCATGAGAACAAGAAGCTCTGGATCGGTCAGTACTCAGAGTACTCATGAGAACGTGAGTGACCTGACTTTACCCTTTTACATTATAGACGTAATGTGAGCGTGGAAACAATTGGTCTTTCTTTTTTTTATGTTATCCAGTTTGATGTAACTAAATGTAATCGAAAATGTAATCTTGTCACGATCTTTAGAAGGAGCGGACCAAGATGCAGAGAGGGTTCCAGTGTACATACTTTATTTACGTAGTGAAACTAACAAAACAACAACAAAAGATCGCAACGCAGGTATGGCACAAAACGCAGGTGTGGCACAAAACGCACGCACGCACCAATAATCAATGACCCACAACCACAGTGAAGAAAAGCACAAACATATATATATATATATATATATGGTTCCCAATTAGAGGGAACGACAATCAGCTGCCTCTAATTGGGAACCATCAACCCAACATAGAAATAGATCACCTAGAACATAAAACCCCTCCTAACCAAAACCCCTCCTAACCAGGACGTGACAAATCTACGTAATCTCCAAAAGTATTATTTATTATGACAGGGCCATAAACAATTACTAGTAATGCTGTATTCTCACCTTTCTGGTAAAAATAGTTATACATTGTGTTGTTCCTTTTGAGGAGACTAGCTACAGCAGACAGTACAAATATTGATATGATGTATTTCCTGTTCGACAAAACTGTTTGAATAAGGCTTGAAATGACTTATAAGTTTTCTAAATATAGTATAATCAAATTTTAAAAGGACTAACTAAGATTTCACCTCCTTTATAACTTTAAAATACATATTTGTATGTTTAGTGTTAGAGGAAAATCTGCATATTTTCTAAAAGTCTCTGTTGGTCAAAACGTCTGTCCCCCATCGCTGTGAATGTCTCAGAGCTCTAGCTTGGCTTCCTGAACTCGTTGGGGACTTTCCTTTCATCTCATATTAATCTTGTCCGTCTATGACAGGGATGGGCAACTGGTGTTGGCCTGCGAACCCCCCAAAAAAATATTTATATATATACTTTTATTTATTTTTAGGAACTCAGTCGGGGTCTCGACTTACTGTTGAGAGTCAGAATAATAGAATGCACAAGGTGCAATTTCTAAATGTGGTTGTGCATCAGCAGTCACTCAATTATCCCATGTCAACAACATAATTTTAGATCGGTAAGTTAGTCTAGCAGCCAGCTATCTAAACTTGATCGTTGATCATCAGTTATCATATTAAAAACTGCAAACATTTGCCTCCACCCTATTGCAAAATGTGTAGAATTACCGGACATGCGTTTGAATTTGTGGCCCCCACCCCTCATCAAAGTTGTCCATCCCTGGCCTATGACAAACAGAATGTGTTTCTTTGTTTAAAATCTATGAAAATGTCGATCGGAACCGGTACCAGAACCACGCAGGTCCTTACATCTGAGGTTCGCTCTGTATAGAAATGTCATTGGTGATGTTGTATTGTTGCGAGGAATACATCGTGATTTGATCGTCATTGCCTTAAAATGTTGACTGCATACATGTGTCAACTATGCTGTAATGCTGGAAATCATGTTGAGTCCCTCTGCTCCACAAGGAACTGTTGAGGCCCTCTGCTCCACAAGGAACTGTTGAGGCCCTCTGCTCCACAAGGAACTGTTGAGGCCCTCTGCTCCTCAAGGAGCTGTTGAGGCCCTCTGCTCCGCAAGGAGCTGTTGAGGCCCTCTGCTCCGCAAGGAACTGTTGAGGCCCTCTGCTCCGCAAGGAACTGTTGAGGCCCTCTGCTCCGCAAGGAACTGTTGAGGCCCTCTGCTGCGCAAGGAACAGTTGACCAGTAGACCACACAGACAGGACAGTAGACCACACAGACAGGACAGTAGACCAGACAGACAGGACAGTAGACCAGACAGACAGGACAGGAGACCAGACAGACAGGACAGGAGACCAGACCAGACAGGACAGGAGACCAGACCAGACAGGACAGTAGACCAGACCAGACAGGACATTAGACCAGACAGGACAGTAGACCAGACCAGACAGGACAGTAGACCAGAAAGACAGGACAGTAGACCAGAAAGACAGGACAGTAGACCAGAAAGACAGGACAGTAGACCAGACAGACAGAGATTACCTATTGACAAGACGAGGGAAGTAGTGAACCTATTGACGAGACGAGGGAAGTAGAGAACCTATTGACCACTGACGAGACGAGAGGGAAGTAGAGAACCTATTGACCACTGACGAGACGAGAGGGAAGTAGAGAACCTATTGACCACTGACGAGACGAGAGGGAAGTAGAGAACCTATTGACCACTGACGAGACGAGAGGGAAGTAGAGAACCTATTGACCACTGACGAGACGAGAGGGAAGTAGAGAACCTATTGACCACTGACGAGACGAGAGGGAAGTAGTGAACCTATTGACCACTGACGAGACGAGAGGGAAGTAGAGAACCTATTGACCACTGACGAGACGAGAGGGAAGTAGTGAACCTATTGACCACTGACGAGACGAGAGGGAAGTAGAGAACCTATTGACCACTGACGAGACGAGAGGGAAGTAGAGAACCTATTGACCACTGACGAGACGAGAGGGAAGTAGAGAACCTATTGACCACTGACGAGACGAGAGGGAAGTAGAGAACCTATTGACCACTGACGAGACGAGAGGGAAGTAGAGAACCTAATACTCAGACAGGTTCAGATCTGGTCAGGCAACATTTCTCCTGAAGAAGACAATAAGCCCCTATTGATTGAGTTTCACATCACATCTTCCACTACTGATGCAAGGCTGACTACAGGCTGCGTTCTTCACAGGGCTGCCGGGCTACAGCCTCTACAGAGCTCTACTCTGAATTGACAAATTATACATGAATATGATGCGAAAGGAACAAGAAAGATCTCCTTAGCCAGGGATGTTGTTGTTTTGGATATTATGGAAAAGCAGGGAAAATGCCAAGATTGCTGCTTCAACTGGATGCTGAAAGCTTTTAAACCTAAACTGTATGTATTCTTATATTATTGTAATGCCTAACATGCTGGTGAAGGATTATTCAGCTTGCCATAAGGGATGCATCCCAAATGGCACCCTATTTCCTAGTGCACTATTTTTGACCAGAACCCTATGGGCCCTGGTCAATAGTAGTGCACTACATAGGGAATAGGGTGCCATTTTGGGATGAAGTCGTATGCTCGTAAGCATGGCTGTTCCAGGGGGTAGTATAATCCGCTTGGCATTGCTTTAAAGTACCACGGGTATGACATGGCCTCAGATTAAACCGCATGGTGGGAATGATGTGATCTGTATTAGATTTTAGAATCAGATTCAAACTCCTGCTAATCTTTGTTCGGGCTGTAATAAGTAAATTGATACAGTCCAAATCAAATCACATTGTATTTTGTAGCATACACGTGTTTATCAGATGTTATTGCGGGTGTAGCGAAATACTTGTTCCAACAGGTGCAGTAGCATCTAACAATTCACAACAATACACACAAATCTAAAAGTAAAAGAATGGAATTAAGAATCATATAAATATTAGATTGAGCAATGTCGGAGTGGCATTTACTAAATACAGTAGAATAGAATACAGTATATACAGATGAGATGAGTAGAGCAGTATGTAAACATTATGGAAGTGACCTAGTGTTCCATTATTTAAGTGGCCAGTGATTCCATGTCTTTTGTATAGAGGGCAGCAGCCTCTACGAACAATAAGCATTGTTTACGGGAAGAATGGAAGTCTTGGGACACCAATGAAATGTTGTCATTTTAGAGGCTATACAGAACGTTTGCCTACCATTGAGCCCGAAAAGGGGGGGTTCCCTAAATGGACAGAAATATTGTCCATAAATGTCCTCATTTGAAATAAAGGGTCCTCTCCAACACCCCTGAGCAAAAGCATGTTTTTTTTACGTTAGTATTCTGTTCTCTAGCTAATATTATGACTTTGGATGTATTGTGTACCCGCTGAGTCAAAAGACATGTAGCCTCACAGTCACACACAGCTATCTCTCTGTCTCTCTGTCTCTCTGTCTCTCTGTCTCTCTCTGTCTCTCTCTGTCTCTCTCTGTCTCTCTGTGTCTCTCTCTGTCTCTCTCTGTCTCTCTCTCTCTCTCTCTCTCTGCCTCTCTCTCTCTCTCTCTCTCTCTCTCTGTCTCTGCCTCTCTGTCTCTCTCTCTCTCTCTCTCTGTCTCTCTGTGTCTCTGTCTCTCTGCCTCTGTCTCTCTCTGTCTCTCTGTGTCTCTGTCTCTCTGTGTCTCTGTCTCTCTCTCTCTCTCTCTCTCTCTCTCTCTCTCTCTCTCTCTCTCTCTCTCTCTCTCTCTAATCTAAACTCGTAATCCTCTCAATGTGGGGAAGAACGGGGAGTGTCCTTGCTAAGTTGATACAAACACTAAGCTACTTCATCATTTCTTGTTTAGACAGGATCATTGTTTAAATATGTGTGGTTCCATTACATTCATTTGAGTCATGACTCTGATTAGCATCACTGTGGCGTTGTATCAGGATTGCATAAAGCAGAGCTCTTGTCTCTGTCTCTGTCTGTCAGTGGACAAAACAGGTCTGCCCCACAGAACAGGACTGCACTGTGTGCAAATGGTTCAACTATTTATCGATTTCCACTGATCACTGTCTGAGCTCAGATCTCTAACCCAGCAGCACAATGGATGGCTCTGTGATGAAGGGAGGCTGTTCCAGCTAGGGAACCGTTAACACCTTGTTCAACACCTTGTTCAACACCTTGTTCAACACCCTGTCCAACACCCTGTCCAACACCCTGTTCAACACCTTGTCCAACACCTTGTCCAACACCTTGTTCAACACCCTGTCCAACACCTTGTCCAACACCTTGTCCAACACCCTGTCCAACACCCTGTCCAACACCCTGTCCAACACCCTGTCCAACACCCTGTCCAACACCCTGTTCAACACCTTGTTCAACACCTTGTTCAACACCCTGTCCAACACCCTGTCCAACACCTTGTTCAACCCCCTGTCAACACCTTTTTCAACACCTTGTTCAACACCTTGTCCAACACCCTGTCAACACCTTGTCCAACACCCTGTCAACACCTTGTTCAACACCCTGTTCAACACCCTGTCCAACACCCTGTTCAACACCCTGTTCAACACCCTGTTCAACACCCTGTTCAACCCCCTGTCAACCCCTTGTTAACACCTTGTTCAACACCTTGTTCAACACCTTGTTCAACACCTTGTTCAACACCCTGTTCAACACACTGTCAACACCCTGTCAACACCCTGTCAACACCCTGTCCAACACCCTGTCCAACACCCTGTCCAACACCCTGTCCAACACCCTGTCCAACACCTTGTTCAACCCCCTGTCAACACCTTTTTCAACACCTTGTTCAACACCTTGTCCAACACCCTGTCAACACCTTGTCCAACACCCTGTCAACACCTTGTTCAACACCCTGTCAACACCTTTTTCAACAGCCTGTCAACACCTTGTTCAACACCTTGTTCAACACCCTGTTCAACACCCTGTTCAACACCCTGTTCAACACCCTGTTCAACACCCTGTTCAACACCTTGTTCAACACCTTGTTCAACCCCCTGTCAACACCCTGTCAACACCTTTTTCAACACCTTGTTCAACACCTTGTCCAACACCCTGTCAACACCTTGTCCAACACCCTGTCAACACCTTGTTCAACACCCTGTCAACACCTTTTTCAACAGCCTGTCAACACCTTGTTCAACACCCTGTTCAACACCCTGTTCAACACCCTGTCCAACACCCTGTTCAACACCCTGTCCAACACCCTGTCCAACACCCTGTCCAACACCTTGTTCAACCCCCTGTCAACCCCCTGTTCAACCCCCTGTTCAACCCCCTGTTCAACCCCCTGTTCAACCCCCTGTTCAACCCCCTGTTCAACACCTTGTCCAACACCCTGTCCAACACCCTGTCCAACACCTTGTTCAACACCTTGTTCAACACCCTGTCAACACCCTGTCAACACCCTGTCAACACCCTGTTCAACACCCTGTCAACACCCTGTTCAACACCCTGTCAACACCCTGTCAACACCCTGTTCAACACCCTGTCAACACCTTGTTCAACACCTTGTTCAACACCTTGTTCAACACCTTGTTCAACACCCTGTTCAACACCCTGTTCAACACCCTGTTCAACACCCTGTCAACACCCTGTTCAACACCCTGTCAACACCCTGTCAACACTTTGTTCAACACCTTGTTCACACTCATACAGAAAAGGCTCTGGCAAAGAATGTTGAACATTGGAAAGTGTGGGACAATGTGCAAACAAAACGTTCAATCATGATCTCTGTCATTTAAAGTTTTCGGAAAACAAACTGTACGAGTCGCGATAAGAGCGCACGACTACATGACTAAAATGTCAGTGTTAACGTAATGTCTAATACATGTTCTCTTCTTTGTTTCTCACAGAAAAAGATGTCCTGATGCGGCACTCCAATCAGTAAACGTTACCCTCCTGTATCCCTATTCCTTGTCATCTCAACCTGCCCCTGCTGCTCCTCATCCTCCTGTACTTCCTGTTCCTCCAGAACCGACTATTGGTTCCATTGGTTCCTCCCTGGGGTCCCCAACACCCACTCGGCCGGTTGACAAATCCACGCTTTTGCTTCCCCGGTCCTCGTCCCTTAACCTCCTGTCCCCCGTCACCCCAGTCTTTGCCCCCGTCCCTGGCAACATGTCCATCGCCCTGAAGCAGGTCTTCAACAAGGACAAGACCTTCCGGCCCAAGCGTAAGTTTGAGCCGGGGACGCAGCGCTTCGAGCTGCACAAGAAGGCCCAGGTGTCGCTGAGTTCCGGGGTTGACCTACGGGCGGCGGTAGCTCTGCCCCACGGGGAGGATCTGAACGACTGGGTGGCCATGCACGTGGTGGACTTCTTCAACAGGATCAACCTCATCTACGGGACGGTGTGCGAGTTCTGCACGGAGAAGAGTTGTCCGGTCATGTCCGGGGGTCCTAGGTATGAGTACCGATGGCAGGACGATCACAAGTATAAGAAACCCACGGCTCTACCGGCTCCCAAGTACATGAACCTGCTGATGGACTGGATCGAGGTGCAGATCAACAATGAGGATATCTTCCCCACCAGCATAGGTGAGTACTCTGGGTCTGCTGTAACTATACGTAACGGTCTGGTCTACCTCGGCCACACTCAACAGACTCAGACAGTCTTTTCTTCTTTAGTTTTTTTTAGGAACTAGTAGCAGTACGTTGGAAATATCACTGAGCAAACCAGTGAAGAAACATGATCCATATAAGAACCGATGTTGTGTCATTTGTGTTGTTTGTTCATACAATAAGGCCCGTGACAACAACAAAAAAAGACAACAGTCACACAGTGGCGGAATAAATTCAACCGCACTTTTTTTGTTTTCGTCACAAAAAACCGGAGCAACGTCGTTCCGGGGCCACAAAGTCCACGAAGCAAATATTGCATGTAACAAACAGTCACATGACCTGCAGCACGGTCAAGCAACTTAATGTTTTTCGACAGTTTACTAATCAACTAGTGATTTAGAACCACAGAGTTACCGTGAGTCAGCACAAAGACAACAGGACCACTGCCTCTGCTATTCCAGCACCATTTAAACAAGTCAACAAGGCTATATGTATGTATATATATATGTGTGTGTGTGTGTGTGTGTGTGTGTGTGTGTGTGTGTGTGTGTGTGTGTGTGTGTGTGTGTGTGTATTTTAACACACTGAAAACAAAAACGATTAAGTCCAACGAATGTTGCTATGGTACTGATTTCTGTGTGTGTTTGTATTTGTATTCATTATGGATCCCCAGTAGCCAAAGCAGCAGCTACTCTTCCTGGGGTCCAGCAAAATTAAGGCAGTTTATACAATTTTAAAAACATTACAATACATTCACAGATTTCACAACACACTGTGTGCCCTCAGGCCCCCACTCCACCACTACCACATATCTACAGTGCTAAATCCATGTGTGTGTGTATGTTATCGTGTGTATGTTATCGTGTGTGTGTCTGTGCCAATGTTTGTGTTGCTTCACAGTCCCCGCTGTTCCATAAGGTGTTTTTTAATCTGTTTTTTAAATCAAATTTTACTGCTTGCATCAGTTACTTGATGTGGAATAGAGTTCCATGTAGTCATGGCTCTATGTAGTACTGTGTGCCTCCCATAGTCTGTTCTGGACTCAGGGACTGTCAAGAGACCTCTGGTGGCATGTCTTGTGGGGTATGCATGGGTGTCTGAGCTGTGTGCCAGTAGTTTAGACAGACAGCTCGGTGTATTCAACATGTCAATACCTCTTATATATACAAGTAGTGATGAAGTCAATCTCTCCTCCACTTTGAGCCAGGAGAGATTGACATGCATATTATTAATGTTAGCTCTCTGTGTACATCCAAGGGCCAGCCGTGCTGCCCTGTTCTGAGACAATTGCAAAGTCCCTCTTTGTGGCACCTGACCACACGACTGAACAGTAGTCCAGGTGTGACAAAACTAGAGCCTGTAGGACCTGCCTTGTTGATAGTGCTGTTAAGAAGGCAGAGCAGTGCTTTATTATAGACAGACTTCTCCCCATCTTAGCTACTGTTGCATCAATATGTTTTGACCATGACAGTTTACAATCCAGGGTTACTCCAAGCAGTTTCGTCACCTCAGCTTGCTTAATTTCCACATGATTTATTACAAGATTTAGTTGAGGTTTAGGGTTTAGTGAATGATTTGTCCCAAATACAATGCTTTTCGTTTTAGAAATATTAATGGCTAACATATTCCTTGCCACCCACTCTGAAACTAACTGCAGCTCTTTGTTGAGTGTTGCAGTCATTTCAGTCTCTGTATTAGCTGACGTGTATAGTGTTGAGTCATCTGCATACATAGACACATAGGCTTTACTCAAAGTCAATGGCATGTCGTCAGTAAAGTCTGTCTGGTAACAGATGGTGGGTGTCAGTCTGGTAACAGATGACGGGTGTCTGTCTGGTAACAGATGACGGGTGTCAGTCTGGTAACAGATGACGGGTGTCAGTCTGGTAACAGATGACGGGTGTCAGTCTGGTAACAGATGACTGGTAACAGATGACGGGTGTCAGTCTGGTAACAGATGACGGGTGTCAGTCTGGTAACAGATGACGGGTGTCAGTCTGGTAGCAGATGACGGGTGTCAGTCTGGTAGCAGATGACGGGTGTCAGTCTGGTAGCAGATGACGGGTGTCAGTCTGGTAGCAGATGACGGGTGTCAGTCTGGTAGCAGGTGACGGGTGTCAGTCTGGTAACAGGTGACGGGTGTCAGTCTGGTAACAGGTGACGGGTGTCAGTCTGGTAACAGGTGACGGGTGTCAGTCTGGTAACAGGTGACGGGTGTCAGTCTGGTAACAGGTGACGGGTGTCAGTCTGGTAACAGGTGACGGGTGTCAGTCTGGTAACAGGTGACGGGTGTCAGTCTGGTAACAGGTGACGGGTGTCAGTCTAGTAGCAGGTGACGGGTGTCAGTCTAGTAGCAGGTGACGGGTGTCAGTCTAGTAGCAGGTGACGGGTGTCAGTCTAGTAGCAGGTGACGGGTGTCAGTCTAGTAGCAGGTGACGGGTGTCAGTCTAGTAGCAGGTGACGGGTGTCAG
Source organism: Brachymystax lenok tsinlingensis (assembly GCA_030435695.1). NCBI lineage: Eukaryota > Metazoa > Chordata > Actinopteri > Salmoniformes > Salmonidae > Brachymystax > Brachymystax lenok. The sequence goes on along the minus strand of CM059795.1, from coordinate 3,775,577 downwards.
TCTAGTAGCAGGTGACGGGTGTCAGTCTAGTAGCAGGTGACGGGTGTCAGTCTAGTAGCAGGTGACGGGTGTCAGTCTAGTAGCAGGTGACGGGTGTCAGTCTAGTAGCAGGTGACGGGTGTCAGTCTAGTAGCAGGTGACGGGTGTCAGTCTGGTAACAGATGACGGGTATCAGAGTCTAGTAACAGGTGATGGGTGTCAGTCTAGTAGCAGGTGATGGGTGTCAGTCTAGTAACAGGTGATGGGTGTCAGAGAACAGTAGCAGATGATGGGTGTCAGTCTAGTAGCAGGTGATGGGTGTCAGTCTAGTAACAGGTGATGGGTGTCAGAGAACAGTAGCAGGTGATGGGTGTCAGTCTAGTAGCAGGTGATGGGTGTCAGTCTAGTAGCAGGTGATGGGTGTCAGTCTAGTAACAGGTGATGGGTGTCAGAGAACAGTAGCAGGTGATGGGTGTCAGTCTAGTAGCAGGTGATGGGTGTCAGTCTAGTAACAGTGCGCTACCTTTAACCAGGGCCCATACAGTGGGGGAAAAAAGTATTTAGTCAGCCACCAATTGTGCAAGTTCTCTCACTTAAAAAGATGAGAGAGGCCTGTAATTTTCATCATAGGTACACTTCAACTATGACAGACAAAATGAGGAAGAAAAATCCAGAAAATCACATTGTAGGATTTTTTATGAATTTATTTGCAAATTATGGTGGAAAATAAGTATTTGGTCACATACAAACAAGCAAGATTTCTGGCTCTCACAGACCTGTAACTTCTTCTTTAAGAGGCTCCTCTGTCCTCCACTCGTTACCTGTATTAATGGCACCTGTTTGAACTTGTTATCAGTATAAAGACACCTGTCCACAACCTCAAACAGTCACACTCCAAAGTCCACTATGGCCAAGACCAAAGAGCTGTCAAAGGACACCAGAAACAAAATTGTAGACCTGCACCAGGTTGGGAAGACTGAATCTGCAATAGGTAAGCAGCTTGGTTTGAAGAAATCAACTGTGGGAGCAATTATTAGGAAATGGAAGACATACAAGACCACTGATAATCTTCCTCGATCTGGGGCTCCACGCAAGATCTCACCCCGTGGGTCAAAATGATCACAAGAACGGTGAGCAAAAATCCCAGAACCACACGGGGACCTAGTGAATGACCTGCAGAGAGCTGGGACCAAAGTAACAAAGCCTACCATCAGTAACACACTACGCCGCCAGGGACTCAAATCCTGCAGTGCCAGACGTGTCCCCCTGCTTAAGCCAGTACATGTTCAGGCCCGTCTAAAGTTTTGCAAGAGAGCATTTGGATGATCCAGATGAGGATTGGGAGAATGTCAGATGAAACCAAAATAGAACTTTTTGGTAAAAACTCAACTCGTCGTGTTTGGAGGACAAAGAATGCTGAGTTGCATCCAAAGAACACCATACCTACTGTGAAGCATGGGGGTGGAAACATCATGCTTTGGGGCTGTTTTTCTGCAAAGGGACCAGGACGACTGATCCGTGTAAAGGAAAGAATGAATGGGGCCATGTATCGTGAGATTTTGAGTGAAAACCTCCTTCCATCAGCAAGGGCATTGAAGATGAAACGTGGCTGGGTCTTTCAGCATGACAATGATCCCAAACACACCGCCTGGGCAACGAAGGAGTGGCTTCGTAAGAAGCATTTCAAGGTCCTGGAGTGGCCTAGCCAGTCTCCAGATCTCAACCCCATAGAGAATCTTTGAAGGGAGTTGAAAGTCCGTGTTGCCCAGCGACAGCCCCAAAACATCACTGCTCTAGAGGAGATCTGCATGGAGGAATGGGCCAAAATACCAGCAACAGTGTGTGAAAACCTTGTGAAGACTTACAGAAAACGTTTGACCTCTGTCATTGCCAACAAAGGGTATATAACAAAGTATTGAGATAAACTTTTGTTATTGACCAAATACTTATTTTCCACCATAATTTGCAAATAAATTCATAAAAAATCCTACAATGTGATTTTCTGGATTTTTTTTCCTCATTTTGTCTGTCATAGTTGAAGTGTACCTATGATGAAAATTACAGGCCTCTCATCTTTTTAAGTGAGAGGACTTGCACAATTGGTGGCTGACTAAATACTTTTTTCCCCCACTGTATATAGGGAATAGGGTGCCGTGCAGTGCACTATATAGGGAATAGGGTGCCGTTTGGAACGAGTCCCTAGCCTGTTCCCACCACGGTGCCACCATAATACCCAGCATGATTCCCTTTGTTCCATGGCCGGCAGCCTGTAGGCACACGAGTCACCGCATGGCGACCGTGAGAGTTCTCTCCTCACTTTTTCCTCTCTCTCTCTCCATCAATAATTCACCCTGGAACATGCTCAAACCTGTCACCAGACACGTCTGTGTGTGTGTGTCCATGGGATGTGTTGTAGAGCAGGTCCCATGCTTTATTAAACACTAAGGAACCAGGGGAAGAGGGGCGTACTGTATCCATCCAGCACTTTCCAACCAACACACACACACACCCAAAGGACTAAACAAAGTTTGAAAATAACCTGGACTGTATCACCATGGTGTAGCCAGGTGTAGTAGCCTTGTTTTGAGCCAGCTGGTGTAGCCTTGTTTTGAGCCAGCTGGTGTAGCCTTGTTTTGAGCCAGCTGGTGTAGCCTTGTTTTGAGCCAGCTGGTGTAGCCTTGTTTTGAGCCAGGTGTAGTAGCCTTGTTTTGAGCCAGGTGTAGTAGCCTTGTTTAGAGCCAGGTGTAGTAGCCTTGTTTTGAGCCAGGTGTAGTAGCCTTGTTTAGAGCCAGGTGTAGTAGCCTTGTTTTGAGCCAGGTGTAGTAGCCTTGTTTAGAGCCAGGTGTAGTAGCCTTGTTTAGAGCCAGGTGTAGTAGCCTTGTTTTGAGCCAGGTGTAGTAGCCTTGTTTTGAGCCAGGTGTAGTAGCCTTGTTTAGAGCCAGGTGTAGTAGCCTTGTTTAGAGCCAGGTGTAGTAGCCTTGTTTTGAGCCAGGTGTAGTAGCCTTGTTTAGAGCCAGGTGTAGTAGCCTTGTTTTGAGCCAGGTGTAGTAGCCTTGTTTAGAGCCAGGTGTAGTAGCCTTGTTTAGAGCCAGGTGTAGTAGCCTTGTTTTGAGCCAGGTGTAGTAGCCTTGTTTAGAGCCAGGTGTAGTAGCCTTGTTTAGAGCCAGGTGTAGTAGCCTTGTTTTGAGCCAGGTGTAGTAGCCTTGTTTAGAGCCAGGTGTAGTAGCCTTGTTTTGAGCCAGGTGTAGTAGCCTTGTTTTGAGCCAGCTGGTGTAGCCTTGTTTTGAGCCAAGTGTAGTAGCCTTGTTTAGAGCCAGGTGTAGTAGCCTTGTTTTGAGCCAAGTGTACCCAGTTCTGTCAGTCCAACACCTTAGCCCCTAAGGACTAAACGTCTTGACGAGAACGCTAGGTGTTGGGTTAACCTAGCTACAATCTGGTTCAGGTTTACTGTGATTGGGTTAACCTAGCTACAATCTGGTTCAGGTTTACTGTGATTGGGTTAACCTAGCTACAATCTGGTTCAGGTTACTGTGATTGGGTTAACCTAGCTACAATCTGGTTCAGGTTTACTGTGATTGGGTTAACCTAGCTACAATCTGGTTCAGGTTACTGTGATTGGGTTAACCTAGCTACAATCTGGTTCAGGTTTACTGTGATTGGGTTAACCTAGCTACAATCTGGTTCAGGGTAGTCAGGGTTAGGGTAGTCAGGGTTAGGGTAGTCAGGGTTAGGGTAGTCAGGGTTAGGGTAGTCAGTGTTTGGGTTAGAGTAGTCAGTGTTTGGGTTATGGTAGTCAGGGTATGTGTGGCCCTGTTGTCTGTTACTAATCATCATGCTGTCTCTCTGACTGTCTCTGTGGTGTCAGTTTCAGGTTAGGGTTACGCAGCGTCATGCTGTCTCTGTGACTGTCTCTGTGGTGTCCGCTTCAGGTTAGGGTTACCCAGCATCATGCTGTCTCTGTGACTGTCTCTGTGGTGTCCGCTTCAGTTTAGGGTTACCCAGCGTCATGCTGTCTCTGTGACTGTCTCTGTGGTGTCCGTTTCAGGTTAGGGTTACCTAACGTCATGCTGTCTCTGTGACTGTCTCTGTGGTGTCCGCTTCAGGTTAGGGTTACCCAGAGTCATGCTGTCTCTGTGACTGTCTCTGTGGTGTCCGTTTCAGGTTAGGGTTACCCAGCGTCATGCTGTCTCTGTGACTGTCTCTGTGGTGTCCGCTTCAGGTTAGGGTTACGCAGCGTCATGCTGTCTCTGTGACTGTCTCTGTGGTGTCCGCTTCAGGTTAGGGTTACCCAGCGTCATGCTGTCTCTGTGGTGTCCATTTCAGGTTAGGGTTACCCAACGTCATGCTGTCTCTGTGACTGTCTCTGTGGTGTCCGCTTCAGGTTAGGGTTACCCAGCGTCATGCTGTCTCTGTGACTGTCTCTGTTGTGTCCGCTTCAGGTTAGGGTTGCCCAGCGTCATGCTGTCTCTGTGACTGTCTCTGTGGTGTCCGCTTCAGGTTAGGGTTACCCAGCGTCATGCTGTCTCTGTGACTGTCTCTGTGGTGTCCGTTTCAGGTTAGGGTTACCCGGTGTCATGCTGTCTCTGTGACTGTCTCTGATGTGATAGATTGACTATGACACTATCTGACCTGGTCTGATAACAGTGTTCTATATACCTAACGGTGGATGGTTTTCGTAAACTATACTGTATGTTCAGGGACTGTTTGATCCAAACTCCAGAATACAGTGATTCATGTTGTGTGATTTCAATCAATAGATGTTGAACAGATTCAATATCTAAAAAAAGCAACATAAACTGGCTTCACGTTTACCCTGATTAAAGTTAGCTTTACTAATTACATATATGTATATATTCAGCTTCTCTGTTGTAGACATGAATGGTTGAATTCGTACGGGTTCAACTTTAACCTAATACTTTGTGCAATAATGGAGTAATCTTTTCTTGGATTGTGAGATCCTCGTGTAATCCTGTTTCACCAGACCCAGGGGAGCGGAGTGACTGGGTTAGGGAGACTGAGAATGGGTCCCAAATGGAATCCTATTCCTTATATAGTGCACTACTTTAGATCAGGGCCCGATGAAACCCTATTCCCTATATAGTACACTACTTTAGACCAGAGCCCTATAGAATCCTATTCCCTATATAGTGCACTACTTTAGACCAGAGCCCTATGGAACCCTATTCCCTATATAGTGCACTACTTTAGACCAGAGCCCTGTGGAACCCTATTCCCTATATAGTGCACTACTTTAGACCAGAGCCCTATGGAACCCTATTCCCTATATAGTGCACTACTTTAGACCAGAGCCCCTATGGAACCCTATTCCCTATATAGTGCACTACTTTAGACCAGAGCCCTATGGAACCCTATTCCCTATATAGTGCACTACTTTAGACCAGAGCCCTATGGAACCCTATTCCCTATATAGTGCACTACTTTAGACCAGAGCCCTATGGAACCCTATTCCCTATATAGTGCACTACTTTAGACCAGAGTCTTATAGAACCCTATTCCCTATATAGTGCACTACTTTAGACCAGAGCCCTATGGAACCCTATTCCCTATATAGTGCACTACTTTAGACCAGAGCCCTATGGAACCCTATTCCCTATATAGTGCACTACTTTAGACCAGAGCCCCTATGGAACCCTATTCCCTATATAGTGCACTACTTTAGACCAGAGCCCTATGGAACCCTATTCCCTATATAGTGCACTACTTTAGACCAGAGCCTTATGGAACCCTATTCCCTATATAGTGCACTACTTTAGACCAGAGCCCTATGGAACCCTATTCCCTATATAGTGCACTACTTTAGACCAGAGTCTTATAGAACCCTATTCCCTATATAGTGCACTACTTTAGACCAGAGCCCTATGGAACCCTATTCCCTATATAGTGCACTACTTTAGACCAGAGCCCTATGGAACCCTATTCCCTATATAGTGCACTACTTTAGACCAGAGCCCTATGGAACCCTATTCCCTAGATCAGTGGTTCCCAACCTTTTTCCTTGGGGCCCCCTATGTACATATTTAAAAATCATTGCCCCCATCTATCTATATCTATCTATCTATTTATATATATATATATAATATTAATGCTATGCACACACACACACACACACACTGTATATAGTAACTAAATTTAGTTTTAAGTTTTAATGACATTTTATTACATGAATACACAGGAAATGTTCCTTCCAACTTCAAATGTTTCCAACTTCAAATGTTTCCTTTTAGCCTAATATTTTCATTTTTACACAACTAGTAAAACGAGTTGTTTCTTTTTCAGGATTTTGTGTATAAACATAGAATACTGAATGTTATGAACGTAATGTTAAATATGAACGGTAGAATGCTGTATGTACTTACATGCATGCATGCACAGATCCTTATTTTTACAAGGCTAATCATAACGTCAGCGTAAACACATAACGCTAATGTCCACCTTGGGCTTGCATGCCTTTGACTAGTGATGGAATGTCAGGTGTAATGCCAGTGACAGCCAGTCTAAAATCGCTGTGGACTTCCAGTCTGTTGCATGACTTTGTTTTTATAGCCACAAGGGCACTGAAGGCTGTCTCAGAGAGGTAGGTGGTACTGAAAGGAAGAATGATCTTTGTAATGGCATAGTTTGCGAGTTTAGGTGCGACAACAGGTCCCCTGGCTATCCAAAGCCTTTTGAATCCATTCTCCTGGAAGTACTTTTTGACAGTGAATCAGTTTGTAGTTCAGCGAGCTCATCTTCACAGCCAAGGTATTCCACATCTTCAAGCCTGGATGTGAAGGGATCCATAACCCACGACTCCTTGGATAATGCGTCAACATCCGCAAAGCGGGACTTTAATTCCTCCTGTAGCGAAGTCATGTGACGGCAAAACTCGGCGCGCAAAGATGCACTCACGGTACCCCAGAATGTTGAAGCAGCAGTGGAAAGTGTTGTAAATGCCCCTGTGACATTTTTCCAGCCCTGTACTCCAGCTTGCGCATAAAAGCATCGATTGCTTCTTTGCACTTCAAGATGTTTGACTCAGAGCCCTGCAGTCTCTTGTTGGTCTCATTATAAAGAGTGAATATGTCAGCAAGGTATGCGGTTTTGATCCAGAACACATCAGTCAGCTGCTCCAACAGTGTGTTTTGATTTCGCAGAAATTCCAGGATTTTATCCTGCAGTTCTAGAAAGCGCACAAGCACTTTGCCACGCGAAAGCCAGCGCACCTCTGTGTGTAGCAGTAGAGTTTGGTGCGCTTCATCCTCACACAGTTGTGCAAATAATCTCTGGTTGGTAGGGCGAGCTTTAATGAAGTTGACGACTTTTACAACTGTTGCCAGTGTGTCACCAAGGTCTCTGGACAGTTTTTACTGGCGAGTGCCTGGCGATGTATCATACAGTGGAAAATTACACAGTCTGGAGCCTTTTCCATCAAACGGCTGTTAAATCCCTTATTTCTACCCATCATCGCCGCAGCTCCATCCGTGCAGCAAGCGACGATATTTGTGTAGGGCAAATTGTACGATGTGAGGTAAGAATCAACAGCCATAAAAATATCCTGACCTGTAGTTGTTGTTGGTAAATTGGTAGACATAAGTATGTCCCGTTTCAACTCATCTCCGTCCACATACTGTACATATACGATAAGCACAGACTCTCCCGCTACTGTGGTCGTTTCATCCAGCTGTATAGCAAATTGGACTTCTCTAAGCTTTTCATGCAACTGTTTTTTGCAGTTTTCTGCCATTTTATCAATTCTGTCTTTAACAGTGTTGTTAGAAAGTGGGACAGATTTAAAACATTTTCAGCTGCTTGCGGGCCACATAGTCCCTCCACTATTTTAATGCAGGCGGGTTTGATTAACTCCTCTCCGATATTATGTGGCTTTTTTGCCTTGGCAATCAACAGCGAACACTCAAAGGAAACTTTAGCGGCCTTCTGTAAATCACTACCTGCTCTTTCGAATACTGTTCTGATGTCTGTCGATCTTTTTGACAGAGCCATCTTTTTTTTTCTCTCTAAGAATATTCCTTATCTTTGCCGATTGTCTCTGGATGCTTCGTTTCCTGGTGTCTTTTCATTTTGCTTGGTTTCATGCTGTCGTTTGCCAGTTTTTCACCACAAAAGACACATTCTGGCCGAGACTTGTCTTGGCCTTCAATAAAACCAAAATGTATGTAGGTTTTGTCATAGTGTCTTAACTTTTTCTTCGCCTCTGATGAAGAATCACCGCATTTACGTTTCTCTGCCATTTTCCTTTTGATTTTGCCGTTATGATGACAACAAGCACATTGAGCAAGTGACCGTGTCTTGTATAAAATTTAAATAATTATTTTATATAAGAGATCATTTTTGACTGCCTTATCTTGGCATTGTAAGCATATGATTTTTTTTAAACTTTGAAAAAAATGTTTTATATAAAATTATTAGTGGAACATTTTATGCATCTTTATTCACCTCAAAGCATATCCGCTCTCGCGCCCCCCCTGGGAACTCTGGCGCCCCCCTGAGGGGAGCGCGGACCCCAGGTTGGGAACCAATGCCCTAGATAGTGCACTACTTTAGACCAGAGCCCTATGGAACCATATTCCCTAGATAGGGATAAAGGTTAAATAAAACATGTAAATGATCAATGGAAACAGGATGCACCTGAGCTCAATTTGAAGTCTGAATATTTATGTAAATAAGGTATTTCCGTTTTTGGTTTTTTTGTATACATTTGCAATATTTTTTTTAATCCATTTCAGAATAAGGCTGTAAAGTAACAAATTGTGGAAAAAGGGAAGGGGCCTGAATACTTTTTCCGAATGCACCATATATGATAATGTCTATCCGTGTTTCATAAAAAGGTACAGCCTGGCGGTTAAGAGCATTGGGTCAGTAACCGAGTAGTTGCTGGTTCGAATTCCCGAGCCGACTAAATGAAAAATATGTCATTGTGCTCTTGAGCAAGGCACTTAATCGAAATTGCTCCTATAAGTCACTCTGGATAAGAGTAATTACTAAATTGTAATAATTATTATTTGAAATCGCAAGAGGCTGAATCTCTTTCACCAGAGAAAGCTTCACAGCGAGGCAAACAGCACCTCTCTGTTTTAGTATCTGTAGCTCATGGAGCTGATGCTGTCTGGACAAAAATAATACTACCTGCCATTCTCTTTTTGCCCCAGACAGCATCAGAAACATGAGCTATACATACTAAGACAGCTGGGGGGGGCTGTTTCACTCGCTCGGATGCTTTCTCCGGTGTGATTGGTGAGTCTTGCTGCTCTGTCAGATAGAGAGAGGGTGTCTGTGTGACCGTTCTGCTCTGTCAGAGAGAGAGAGAGGGTGTCTGTGTGATCGTTCTGCTCTGTCAGAGAGGGTGTCTGTGTGATCGTTCTGCTCTGTCAGATAGAGAGAGGGTGTCTGTGTGATCGTTCTGCTCTGTCAGAGAGAGAGAGGGTGTCTGTGTGATCGTTCTGCTCTGTCAGAGAGAGAGAGGGTGTCTGTGTGATCGTTCTGCTCTGTCAGATAGAGAGAGGGTGTCTGTGTGATCGTTCTGCTCTGTCAGAGAGAGAGAGGGTGTCTGTGTGATCGTTCTGATCTGTCAGATAGAGAGAGGGTGTCTGTGTGATCGTTCTGCTCTGTCAGATAGAGAGAGGGTGTCTGTGTGATCGTTCTGCTCTGTCAGAGAGAGAGAGGGTGTCTGTGTGATCGTTCTGCTCTGTCAGATAGAGGGTGTCTGTGTGATCGTTCTGCTCTGTAAGATAGAGAGAGGGTGTCTGTGTGATCGTTCTGCTCTGTCAGATAGAGAGAGGGTGTCTGTGTGATCGTTCTGCTCTGTCAGATAGAGAGAGGGTGTCTGTGTGATCGTTCTGCTCTGTCAGATAGAGAGAGGGTGTCTGTGTGATCGTTCTGCTCTGTCAGAGAGAGAGAGGGTGTCTGTGTGATCGTTCTGCTCTGTCAGATAGAGAGAGGGTGTCTGTGTGATCGTTCTGCTCTGTCAGATAGAGAGAGGGTGTCTGTGTGATCGTTCTGCTCTGTCAGATAGAGAGAGGGTGTCTGTGTGATCGTTCTGCTCTGTCAGATAGAGAGAGGGTGTCTGTGTGATCGTTCTGCTCTGTCAGAGAGAGAGGGTGTCTGTGTGATCGTTCTGCTCTGTCAGATAGAGAGAGGGTGTCTGTGTGATCGTTCTGCTCTGTCAGATAGAGAGAGGGTGTCTGTGTGATCGTTCTGCTCTGTCAGATAGAGAGAGGGTGTCTGTGTGATCGTTCTGCTCTGTCAGATAGAGAGAGGGTGTCTGTGTGATCGTTCTGCTCTGTCAGAGAGAGAGAGGGTGTCTGTGTGATCGTTCTGCTCTGTCAGATAGAGAGAGGGTGTCTGTGTGATCGTTCTGCTCTGTCAGATAGAGAGAGGGTGTCTGTGTGATCGTTCTGCTCTGTCAGATAGAGAGAGGGTGTCTGTGTGATCGTTCTGCTCTGTCAGATAGAGAGAGGGTGTCTGTGTGATCGTTCTGCTCTGTCAGAGAGAGAGAGGGTGTCTGTGTGATCGTTCTGCTCTGTCAGAGAGAGAGAGGGTGTCTGTGTGATCGTTCTGCTCTGTCAGATAGAGAGGGTGTCTGTGTGATCGTTCTGCTCTGTCAGATAGAGAGAGGGTGTCTGTGTGATCGTTCTGCTCTGTCAGAGAGAGAGAGGGTGTCTGTGTGATCGTTCTGCTCTGTCAGATAGAGAGAGGGTGTCTGTGTGATCGTTCTGCTCTGTCAGATAGAGAGAGGGTGTCTGTGTGATCGTTCTGCTCTGTAAGATAGAGAGAGGGTGTCTGTGTGATCGTTCTGCTCTGTCAGAGAGAGAGGGTTTCTGTGTGATCGTTCTGCTCTGTCAGATAGAGAGAGGGTGTCTGTGTGATCGTTCTGCTCTGTCAGATAGAGAGGGTGTCTGTGTGATCGTTCTGCTCTGTCAGATAGAGAGAGGGTGTCTGTGTGATCGTTCTGCTCTGTCAGATAGAGGGTGTCTGTGTGATCGTTCTGCTCTGTCAGAGAGAGAGAGGGTTTCTGTGTGATCGTTCTGCTCTGTCAGATAGAGAGAGGGTGTCTGTGTGATCGTTCTGCTCTGTCAGATAGAGAGAGGGTGTCTGTGTGATCGTTCTGCTCTGTCAGATAGAGAGAGGGTGTCTGTGTGATCGTTCTGCTCTGTCAGATAGAGAGAGGGTGTCTGTGTGATCGTTCTGCTCTGTCAGATAGAGAGGGTGTCTGTGTGATCGTTCTGCTCTGTCAGAGAGAGAGAGGTGTCTGTGTGATCGTTCTGCTCTGTCAGATAGAGAGAGGGTGTCTGTGTGATCGTTCTGCTCTGTCAGAGAGAGAGGGTGTCTGTGTGATCGTTCTGCTCTGTCAGATAGAGAGAGGGTGTCTGTGTGATCGTTCTGCTCTGTCAGATAGAGAGGGTGTCTGTGTGATCGTTCTGCTCTGTCAGATAGAGAGAGGGTGTCTGTGTGATCGTTCTGCTCTGTCAGAGAGAGAGAGGTGTCTGTGTGATCGTTCTGCTCTGTCAGATAGAGAGAGGGTGTCTGTGTGATCGTTCTGCTCTGTCAGATAGAGAGAGGGTGTCTGTGTGATCGTTCTGCTCTGTCAGAGAGAGAGAGGGTGTCTGTGTGATCGTTCTGATCTGTCAGATAGAGAGAGGGTGTCTGTGTGATCGTTCTGCTCTGTCAGATAGAGAGAGGGTGTCTGTGTGATCGTTCTGCTCTGTCAGATAGAGAGAGGGTGTCTGTGTGATCGTTCTGCTCTGTCAGATAGAGGGTGTCTGTGTGATCGTTCTGCTCTGTAAGATAGAGGGTGTCTGTGTGATCGTTCTGCTCTGTCAGATAGAGAGAGGGTGTCTGTGTGATCGTTCTGCTCTGTCAGATAGAGAGAGGGTGTCTGTGTGATCGTTCTGCTCTGTCAGATAGAGAGAGGGTGTCTGTGTGATCGTTCTGCTCTGTCAGATAGAGAGTGTCTGGTCCTATTGTAAATGTGTGGCTGGTAACCGACCTCTTCCTCTCTCCGTGATCACCTAGCCCCAGTCAGTATGGGGCGGCAGGTAGCCTAGTGGTTAGAGGGTAGGGGCGGCAGGTAGCCTAGTGGTTAGAGGGTAGGGGCGGCAGGTAGCCTAGTGGTTAGAGGGTAGGGGTGGCAGGTAGCCTAGTGGTTAGAGGGTAGGGGTGGCAGGTAGCCTAGTGGTTAGAGGGTAGGGGTGGCAGGTAGCCTAGTGGTTAGAGTGTAGGGGCGGCAGGTAGCCTAGTGGTTAGAGGGTAGCCTAGTGGTTAGAGGGTAGGGGTGGCAGGTAGCCTAGTGGTTAGAGGGTAGCCTAGTGGTTAGAGGGTAGGGGCGGCAGGTAGCCTAGTGGTTAGAGGGTAGGGGCGGCAGGTAGCCTAGTGGTTAGAGGGTAGGGGCGGCAGGTAGCCTAGTGGTTAGAGGGTAGCCTAGTGGTTAGAGGGTAGGGGCGGCAGGTAGCCTAGTGGTTAGAGGGTAGCCTAGTGGTTAGAGGGTAGGGCGGCAGGTAGCCTAGTGGTTAGAGGGTAGGGGCGGCAGGTAGCCTAGTGGTTAGAGGGTAGGGCGGCAGGTAGCCTAGTGGTTAGAGGGTAGGGGCGGCAGGTAGCCTAGTGGTTAGAGGGTAGGGGCGGCAGGTAGCCTAGTGGTTAGAGGGTAGGGGCGACAGGTAGCCTAGTGGTTAGAGGGTAGGGGCGGCAGGTAGCCTGGTGGTTAGAGGGTAGGGGCGGCAGGTAGCCTAGTGGTTAGAGGGTAGGGACGGCAGGTAGCCTGGTGGTTAGAGGGTAGGGGCGGCAGGTAGCCTAGTGGTTAGAGGGTAGGGGCGGCAGGTAGCCTAGTGGTTAGAGGGTAGAGGCTGACAGGTAGCCTAGTGGTTAGAGGGTAGGGCGGCATGTAGCCTGGTGGTTAGAGGGTAGGGCGGCAGGGTAGCCTAGTGGTTAGAGGGTAGGGCGGCAGGTAGCCTAGTGGTTAGAGGGTAGGGGCGGCAGGTAGCCTAGTGGTTAGAGGGTAGGGCGGCAGGTAGCCTAGTGGTTAGAGGGTAGGGCGGCAGGTAGCCTAGTGGTTAGAGGGTAGGGCGACAGGTAGCCTAGTGGTTAGAGGGTAGGGCGGCAGGTAGCCTAGTGGTTAGAGGGTAGGGCGGCAGGTAGCCTGGTGGTTAGAGGGTAGGGGCGACAGGTAGCCTAGTGGTTAGAGGGTAGGGCGGACAGGTAGCCTAGTGGTTAGAGGGTAGGCGCTGCAGGTAGCCTAGTGGTTAGAGGGTAGAGGCGACAGGTAGCCTAGTGGTTAGAGGGTAGGGGCGACAGGTAGCCTAGTGGTTAGAGGGTAGGCGGCATGTAGCCCTAGTGGTTAGAGGGTAGGGCGGCAGGGTAGCCTAGTGGTTAGAGGGTAGGGCGACAGGTAGCCTAGTGGTTAGAGGGTAGGGCGACAGGTAGCCTAGTGGTTAGAGGGTAGAGGCGACAGGTAGCCTAGTGGTTAGAGGGTAGGGGCGGCAGGTAGCCTAGTGGTTAGAGGGTAGGGGTGGCAGGTGGCCTAGTGGTTAGAGAGTAGGGGCGGCAGGTAGCCTAGTGGTTAGAGGGTAGGGCGACAGGTAGCCTAGTGGTTAGAGGGTAGGGGCGGCAGGTGGCCTAGTGGTTAGAGAGTAGGGGCGGCAGGTAGCCTAGTGGTTAGAGGGTAGGGGCGGCAGGTAGCCTAGTGGTTAGAGGGTAGGGGTGGCAGGTGGCCTAGTGGTTAGAGAGTAGGGGCGGCAGGTAGCCTAGTGGTTAGAGGGTAGGGGTGGCAGGTAGCCTAGTGATTAGAGCATTGGTTCAGTAACCGAAAGGTTGCTAGATCGAATCCCCGAGCTGACAAGGTAAAAATCTGTCGTTCTGCCCCCTGAACAAGGCAGTTAAACCCACTGTTCCCCGGTAGGCCGTCATTGTAAATAAGAATTTGTTCTTAACTGACTTGCCTAGTTAAATAAAGGTTAAATAAATAAAATGATTGATCCGCTCTGTGTTGTATTGAATTACCAAAAACCTCTCTGGCTGGAGACATGCAGGAGAGACAGACAGTGGTAGTAACCCCAGGGTTATCACTAGAGACTCACCCTATAATTGGCTTCTGGTGAGTTGTCATTTTCCATCAACCCACATCAGATTAGTCAGCTAGCCTAGCGGACAATGAAAGGTGATTGATAGCAACATAATATACAGGTTAACTACTGTAGCTATTGGCTAAAGTATCTGGTTCAGATCAGATTTAGCATGTGTCTGTGTTACTGCTTTCTGTCTGTTTGAATGCACTGGTCTGTCTGGTTGTATTGTCCTGGTCTGTCTGGTTGTATTGTCCTGGTCTGTCTGGTTGTATTGTCCTGGTCTGTCTGGTTGTATTGTCCTGGTCTGTCTGGTTGTATTGTCCTGGTCTGTCTGGTTGTATTGTCCTGGTCTGTCCCGTAGTTTGATAGTCTGGTTGCAGGGTAAACAGACTCTGTTTGTGTCCATACTGCAGGGTGAACGGACTCTGTTTGTGTCCATACTGCAGGGTGAACGGACTCTGTTTGTGTTCATGCTGCAGGGTGAACGGACTCTGTTTGTGTTCATGCTGCAGGGTGAACGGACTCTGTTTGTGTTCATACTGCAGGGTGAACGGACTCTGTTTGTGTCCATACTGCAGGGTGAACGGACTCTGTTTGTGTCCATACTGCAGGGTGAACGGACTCTGTTTGTGTTCATACTGCAGGGTGAACGGACTCTGTTTGTGTTCATACTGCAGGGTGAACGGACTCTGTTTGTGTTCATACTGCAGGGTGAACAGACTCTCTCTGTTGGCTCTCTGCTGCCACCTGCCTGCCTGTCGAATGAATTACATTAATATTAATAATCTAGCTAGCCAGCTGAACGAATTAATGAGTTACATTTTATTTTCGTGTCAAATTGCCAGTTGGCAACCCATCCCTTATGGGATTAATTGACACATAAACAAAACATTACAATAATTCACGATGATAATTAAATTATAATTCTTCTTCTGGTGTTCTCTGCATTGCATAAAGAGTAAAAAAATAAAGAAAAGTAAGGTAAAAATCAATACATAATAGTGGTGTCTCTCTCTCTCTCTCTCTCTCTCTCTACCTCTCTCTCTCTCTCTCTCTCTCTCTCTCTCTCTCTCTCTCTCTCTCTCTCTCAAATTCAAATTCAAATTCAAGCTGCTTTATTGGCATGAAAAACATTGTGTCAATATTGCCAAAGCAACAATGTATACAATATACATTGTAATAAAATTAGAAACAATAACATATAATAATATAAAATGGTAGTAAATAATAATACAAAATTAAATACAAAAATAATAACAATAAAATGGTAAGTCAGTAGTAAAAATGTAATAAATTGAAAAAATCTAAATATGGAAAATTAAGCTATAACTAACTTATAACTAAATAATGGTAATCTACATCTGTACTACAACTACCATCATCATCACTACTACTGCCATCACCATCATCATTAAACTGCTATCATTACCATTACCACCCATACCACTACTATAACGGAATGATAAACAACAATAATAATAGTAGTAACAATAATACTAATAACAATAACAGCTATAATTAGTAAGTTCCTGTTTACTATGCAGATGTTACTATTCAGTGTCCCTCAGGCTATGGCAGGCAAATACATATTTGGCTGCAAGAGGAGCTCATTGCTCCTTCGCCCATGAGTATTTTTAGTTTTTCCTCTGGATTTAATGAGTTAAAATTTGGAATAAATGTAGTCATTTCTGTGAATAATGAATCTCTTGGTGAGGAATATTTATCACAGTAAAGGAGGAAGTGCATCTCTGTTTCTACCTCCTGTCGTGCAGTGACCACATACACGCTCCTCCTTGGGTAGCCATGTCTTTTTATGTCTGCCGGTTTCTATTGCCAATCGGTGGTCACTCAGCCTGTACTTGGTAAGGATCTGTCTCTGCTTCAGTATCTCTGACAGAGTAGAGATAATCAGCCAATTCATATTCTCTGTTTAGGGTCAGATAGCAATTTAGTCGGCTTTGGGATTTTGTTTCGTTTTCCAATGTTGTAAATATGAGTCTTTTGATTGGTTCATGATTTTGTTTATTGGAATTCTTTCTTTTGAAGCAGTGCCGGTGTCAGCTTGGTTGGTTAGGTCCAACACCAGCTGACTGAGAGAACTCGTTTCTGGGCTCAGCTCTTGGGTTTGAAGTGCTTTAAATTGCAGACTAGAATTTGGACTTGAATTTAGATGTTGCCAAAATTTTAATGATCTTTTCTGTATTTTCATTAATACTGGAAAGCGGCCCAATTCTGCCCTACATCCATTAGTTGGTGTATTTCTCTGGACTTGTAGAATTGTCCGACAGAATTCTGCATGTAGGGCTTCAATTGGATGTTTGTCCCACCTTTTAAAGTCGGTAGAATTACACTGTCAAATATTTTGGTCCAAATTCGAATTGGGATGTTGATTTTGAATAATTTCATTTTTATTGCATATAATGCTCTGCGGGCTTTTTCTTTGAGTGCATTCACTGCCATATTAAAGTTTCCCGATGCAGATATGGTCAGACCAAGGTATGTGTAATTTATAGTGTGTTCAATTATGGTGTTGTTCAGGGTGAATTTATATTTGTGGTTTTGACATCTGGGCTTTTTTTGGAAAATCATGATTTTTGTTTTTTTGAAATTTACTGCCAGGGCCCAATTATGGCAATATTGCTGTAGAATGTTAAGGTTCTGTTGAAGACCTTCTTTGGTTGGTGATAGAAGTACCAAGTCATCAGCATATAGCAGGTATTTTACCTCTGTGTCGAATAGTGTGAGTCCTGGGGCTGGAGAATGGTCCAACATGTCTGCTAATTCATTGATATAAATGTTGAAAAGATTTGGACTCAAACTGCAGCCTTGTCTCACACCTCGACTTTGTGAAAAGAATTCTGTTCTTTGGTTTTTGATTTTTATTGCACACTTGTTTTCTGTGTACATACATTTTATTAAGTCATACACCTTACCACCAAGCCCAGTTTGAAGAATTTTGTAGAATAGCCCTTCGTGCCAAATAGAATCAAATGCTTTTTAAAGTCAATAAAGCAAGCAAAGATTTTGCCCTCTTTTTTTTGGTGGGCGTGTTTATTAATTAGTGTGTGTAAGGTGTATATATGGTCAGTAGTGCGATGGTTAGGAGAAAGCCAATTTGACATTTACTTATTAAATTTTTTCTTGAAGAAAGGTTTGAATTCTTGAATTCAAAATGCTGCAGAAAACCTTTCCCAAGTTGCTGTTTACGCAAATTCCCTGTAATTATTGGGGTCTGATTTGTCTCCACTTTTGTGGATAGGGAGATGAGCCCTGGTTCCAGACATCAGGGAAGCAGCCAGAAGTTAAAACCATGTTGAACAATTTAAGCACAGCATTTTGCAACTCAGGTGTGCTGTTTTTCAGCATTTCATTTCTGATGTTATCTAGACCACAAGCCTTCTTTGATTTTATAGATTTGAGCTTTTCATTTAGTTCTTGTTGGCTTATTGGGTAATCTAATGGATTTTGGTTGTTTTTAATGACTGATTCAAGGATGTTCAATTTTTCTTGAATTTCTAATTGATTCTGTTGTAAGTCTTTTTGTGAAATGTTTTTGTATAGATTATCAAAATAAGTTTTCCAAATCCCTTCATCTTGTATGGCTAATTCTTGTGGCTTTGTTGTGCTTAAATTATTCCACATGTCCCAGAACTGATTTTGGTCAATTGCGTTTTCAATTTCGTCAAGTGTCTTGTTGGTATAATTTAATTTCTTGCTTTCAATGTATGTTTATACTGTTTCAGAGTTTCAAAGTATTCACAGCGTAGATCTGGGTTGTTTTTCTGCTTATGTTTCTCATTTGACATTTGTCTTAGGTGTTTTCTAATTGTTTTACATTCGTTATCAAACCATTCTTCAGAAACATTTTGTTTTTGTTTCTGATGTTGCATTTCTTTGGTTTTCTCAAATTTGCTTTCGATGCTGCTTTTTGAAATATGCAATTGATGTTTTGAGTAGCCAAATTGACACCTTCTTTATTGTTTTGGTATTGTGCGTTATTGAAGAATTGTATAGAATTCATCATTTCCTTTGAATTCAATGTTTCAATGAATCTCTCTTTACTGTTTGGAGCCCATCTGTACGATTGGTCTATGTTGTAGAGTTTTTGGGCTGTTTTTAAATTAATATTGCCGGTTAATTTCTTGAGAAACACGTTGATCTGACTGTGATCTGACAATGGTGTCTGTGGTCTGACAGTGAATGCGCTAATGGAAGAGGGTCAATGTCAGTGATGGCATAATCGACTACACTTGTCCCAAGAGCTGAGCAGTAAGTAAACTGACCTAAAGAGTCCCCTCTGATTCTACCATTCAGCATGTACAGGCCTAAGGCTCGACAGAGATGTACTAACTCCTTCCCATTTTTGTTCAGTATTTGGTCAGGACTGTTTCTATTATTTATAATAGGGCTGCTGTACAAGGAGGTGTCCAAATATGTGGTGGTTACCTCCCGTATCAGTGTAGTCAGGCTCAGAACCTGTTCTTGCATTGAAATCTCCACAAAGAAGCACCTTACCCTCTGCCTGAAATGTAATGATTTCTGTATGGAGATTGTCAAAACTGATCATCATAATATGATGAATCTGAAGGAGGAGCGTAAGCTGCACATATGTACACATCATTGTCACAATAGATTGTACCTTTGTTAAGTTTCAACCAAATGTGATTAGTACCTTTTTCATTTCTTTCAGTGCTAAGTCCTGCTTATGCCAAATGATGATTCCACCTGAGTCTCGGCCCGTTTAACATTTTTATGTTTGATTGATGGTAGTAAACTTTCTCTATAGCCTGAGGGACACTGAGTATCTATGTCTCCACGACACCATGTTTCCAGTAGGATTATGATGTCTTGTCCCTTGATGTTTTTAATCAATTCTGGATTTGTTGGTTTATATCCAAAATGTGAAGAGTATAAACCCTGGATATTCCAAGAACTGATAGTTAATGATCTCATTTATAATAAGTGATATTCACTGGTTTGAGTAAAGTACATAGAAAAAAACAAAATAATAATATATATATATATATATATATATATATACATACATATACACACACACACACCATTACATATAATTATTATTATTATACCAGTGCCAATAAAATAAAGGTTTGTTGTAAACAAATTAAATGGAATAAGATTGCCCAAAAGATAAGTACAGTGCAATGCAATCTGCAACCCTGTGTGTGTGTGTGTGTGTGTGTGTGTGTGTGTGTGTGTGTGTGTGTGTGTGTGTGTGTGTGTGTGTGTGTGTGTGTGTGTGTGTGTGTGTGTGTGTGTGTGTGTGTGTGTGTGTGTGTGTGTGTGTGTGTGTGTGTGTGTGTGTGTGTGTGTGTGTGTGTGTGTGTGAATTAAAGGGTCTTCTGTCTAGCCCAGTAGTCTGCATATTAGATGCAGTAGTTGGCGCACCTCTCCTATCTCTGATTGTTCTAGGTGTCTTTTGCCAGAGGTTACTTCAGCATATGTAGGCTGATGATCTGACTGATACATGGTGTGGACTGCATCATGTGGTGTACTTCTCTGAAGGACAGTGTTCTGCCCGACCCTAGAGTAGTGGTCAGTGCTGTGTTGTGATGGGCCTGGTCTAGTAGAGCTGTGTTGTGTTGGGCCTGGTCTAGTAGAGCTGTGTTGTGTTGGGCCTGGTCTAGTAGAGCTGTGTTGTGTTGGGCCTGGTCTAGTAGAGCTGTGTTGTGTTGGGCCTGGTCTAGTAGAGCTGTGTTGTGATGGGCCTGGCCTAGTAGAGCTGTGTTGTGATGGGCCTGGTCTAGTAGAGCTGTGTTGTGATGGGCCTGGTCTAGTAGAGCTGTGTTGTGATGGGCCTGGTCTAGTAGAGCTGTGTTGTGTTGGGCCTGGTCTAGTAGAGCTGTCCTGAGGTGGGCCTGGTCTGGTAAATCTGTGCTGTGTTGGGCCTGGTCTAGTAGAGCTGTGTTGTGATGGGCCTGGTCTAGTAGAGCTGTGTTGTGATGGGCCTGGTCTAGTAGAGCTGTGCTGTAATAAGCCGTGTCTGGCTCTTCTCTCGCGGGGATGGTGGGGGTACTGTTGTTTCAGAAGGTGGGGCGGGGGCCTCTGTTGCTGGGGTGATGGGTGTGTGGGTCCCTGCCAAGTGTTGCATCCTTTAGGTCCTTGGCAAAGGTTCTGATACTGTCCTGATCAAGATGTACATTATCGTGATAAATGTTGACATGTCAGAGTGGGGTGGTGAGCCATTCTGACGTTGAGCAGTGAGGCACAGTCCACAGTGATCTGATGATTTATCTTTTCAATCAACTTTCCTGGGAAGTCTTTTTCTTGGTAGGAGGGTGGACACAACTATATTGGTTGTTGGGAACATAGCCTGTGCCCGTTCTGCCACTCTTCTCACTGCCCTAGATACATTTTCACCTTTGGCATGAAGGTCGTTTGTGCCAGTGTGGATGATGATGTTGTCGGGGTGTCAATCCTGGTCTGACTGAGTAGCTGCATTGCACTGTCAGTTGTAGGACACCAGAACTTATACACCTGGTGTCTAGGGAATAATCTTTCCTGGACTAAGAACTTCCCATTTGAATCAATAAGGATTGCAGTTGTGGATGACTGTCTGGCTGGAACAGACTGGGAGGCTGGTATTCTGACCTGGGCTGGAGCATACTGGGAGGCTGGTAGGTTGACCTGGGCTGGAGCATACTGTGCTGGAGCAGACTGGGAAGCAGGTAGGCTGACAGGAGCTAGAGCAGACTTGGACGCTGGTTGGCTGACCTGGGCTGGAGCAGACTGGGTGGCTGGTTGAATGACCTGGGCTGGAGCAGACTGAGAGGCTGGTAGATTGACCTGAGCTGGAGCACACTGTGCTGTAGCAGACTGGGAAGCAGGTAGGCTGACATGGGCTAGAGCAGACTGGGACGCTGGTTGGCTGATCTGGGCTGGAGCAGACTGGTAGGCTGGTGCAGTGTCATCAGGCTGTGTGGTGGAGGCCATGCTGGTCTCAGGTTCTGCTTGTGTTGTACCAAGCTGGTGGACATGTTCTCTAGATGCAGAGGA